>JAVTIF010000013.1:1200000-1542675 GCA_032158265.1 Bacidia rubella | reverse complement strand
CCCCCCCCCCCCCCCCCCCCCCCCCCCCCCCCCCCCCCCCCCCCCCCCCCCCCCCCCCCCCCCCCCCCCCCCCCCCCCGAGAATTGCTATCATATTTTCCAAAGGGTATCAAGCAAACACATCAACCAGCCTCCACGGTTAAGAGTGCGTTTATACTTATTCGTCGTCCATTCCAAGCAGTAGACATTCCAGTCCAATCGTACTAAGACACCACCCACGTCTGCAATTCCACAACACCCATCCCAAGCGCTCGATCTCACGACGTCCCAACATCTCCTCATTTCCCATCGCTACTCCCCTCACTCCCACTCCCCTTCTCCTTCCCCTCCAACTCCCCTCTCCCCTCTAACTCCCCCCTATCCCCCAACCCACCACCATCCACCAACCCCCCCACCTTCTCCTCCTCCCCAACCCCCACAATCAACTGCGCCCTAACCCTCGGCCCCACATAATAAAACCGTCCACTAACCCACCAATAAACGCCCGCAAACAACGCAACCGCCACCATAAGCACACTAACATAATTCATCCCATCAGCCTCCACCGGCAGAGAAATCGGCATAACATAAATCACAGTAACAAAAACCGTCCACACGACCGCCCACGCGTTAATCCACCACGACGCCCTCCCCAGATGAAAGGGGCCCTTGTCAGCTTTACCGTAAATCATCTTCGCGAGGACGGGGATGACGTAGCTCCAATCCAGCGCAATAGCCGTAAGATTGAAGATGGCCGAGATGGCGGTATAACTCCCCAGCCCGATCAAATTAATGAGCACACAACACGTCGTGAATAACCACACCGCATTGACGGGGGTATCAGTTTTACTCCACGTGCGATACCAGATTTTACTCCCCGGCAACATCTCATCTCTCGCGAACGCCCAGATGGTTCTGGATCCAGCTTGGATCGCCGTCATAGCCGTCATATTAGCGACGAGGTACGCACAGACGACGAAGAAGATCCCGCCGGAACGACCCATGGTTTCGTAGAAAATCTGCGCCACGGGCTGCCCGACTGGTGATTCGAGTTTGTCTGTGATATCGCCGGTGCAGTACGCCAACACAATCGTATACAACCAGCCACCGATCCAGGTGAAGCCGAGGGCGATAGCGATGGACCACGCGGCCTTGATCTCGGGTTCTTTTATTTCTTCCGCGATATGCGCTGTGGCGTCATAATCAGTCATAGTCCACGAGGCGCCGAGGAAACCGAACATCCAGGCCCAGCCATTGGGGGTCCAGCCGGAGTTATTGGTGACAGTTGTCCAGACGTCGGAGCTGCGGTGGAGACCGATGCCCTCGGAGTTGTTGCGCATGCCGAGGAGGGTGGCGCAGCAGGCGAGGAGGACGACGATGTGGAAAATGACGTAGCCTTTTGTGATTTTCTCGAGGGAGGCGGTGTTCAGGCTGTTGAGGATGGAGTGGAAAAATGTGGAGGCGGCCATGACGCCGACGGTGTGGTTGTCTGTGGGCACGTAGCCTTGGAAGTCGCTGGACATGGAGACGGCCGCGAGGAGGAGTTGCGCGCAGCCGTATTCGGTGGAGGCGGCGCCGGCGATTTGGCCCAGCAGGTTGAGCCAGCCGACGACCCAGCTGACCCAGGGGACTTGGTTGGGCGGGACCAGGTATTTGCAGCAGAAGTAGATTCCGCCTGAGGTGGGGTAGGCGGAGACTAGTTCGGCGACGGAGAGGGCGATGCAGTAGCAGCCGAAACCGGAGATTAGCCAGCACCATACTGCGGAGGAGAGGCCGCCGGCTTCGAGGGCGTAGATGTAGGTCGTGCTGTGGATATGTTGGCGAGGGTGGGCGGGTATGGGGAGACGGGTTTGAAAATGGTGAAGGTGGGGAAAGGAGGAGAGGGAGTTGCGGTGATTGGAGCTTGGGAATGAGGAGGACATACCTAACCGAGGAGAACAGTCCGCTGATAGAGAGTGCAAAACTGAGGGTTGAGAGCCAGCCAAAGTGCCGTTGATAGACCTAGAAGCACTCGGAATGCACTATGTAAGCCTTGGTGTATTCGATAGATAAACGTGTACGGGGCGCGCATGAAAGATCACATTCCCTCCAATAGTGCATCTAGAAAGCTCCTCGACATTTGCATCTGGTAGGCACTGTCTCGTTACTGGCTACAATGATGCTACTGCGAGTTCGAAAGTGTATATCGTAGGTATTGCAAGATGCATTTTCACTTATTCACTGGCAATGCTTGGGGGGCGGAAATACCTGTGTATACCCCAACTCCGCCAACCGTCTATCCGCCCTACTCAAAGTGGAAGCATCGAGGTCCTCCGGCACTATACTGTCTGCTGATACCACGCTGCCCTGCCTCCGCGCAGAGGCGAGTATACTCTGCTTGCGGTTCCGCGGCTCTGGCGGTACTTCGATGTCTGCCATTCTGGCTGTGTTCCCTTCAATGCTCTTGCGTCAACTACCGCAGTGGCGATACGGATGACGAATGGTTCGTGAGGGCGAGAGCTCAGGCGAGAGGGTGAGAGGTGCAAGATGGGAGACAGCAAAAAATCAAGATCGAGAGATCTGAGTTAGAGACATAGCGGGGGAAGGTGCAGTTCATAAACCCCACCATTCTCACCGGCCGGTCGGCGGTCAACCCTCGGCCGGTAATGCTGGTGGTCTGCAGGTGGTGGAAAGCCAGGTGATTGGTGTGAAGATTGAGAATCGCGGGGGATGCCACGAGTTAGGCGTAGGCGGAGGCTTGTTGCTCTTTAGCAGGTGTCTAGTGGGCGATTGCGGCCTATGGGAGGGTTTCTTCGGGCATTCTTAGGGTGCTTCTTTAGCTGCTAAGGAATAGTTTGTGGGCGGGGAGCTTTTGGGGGAATGCTTGAGTGCGATCGTGAAGATACTCGTCTTACAATGGTGAATTCGTGCTAGAGAATATCAGCTGGAGCACATTAATGCGAGATGTCTGAAACGCGAATGCCGGCATATTCTGTACAGCGATTCTTCAAGCAAGAGCTGGTTTGGGGAAGAAATGGTGGCATCGGCCATCTCCGCTGTTGCGAAAAGGGCTTCGGCAGCTTTGGGTGGGGTCGCGTGCCGTGCTTGCGGCGTGGTGTTTCAATCTTCGTGCGTTGTAGCTCACGCTCTATCATTGTTCGTTAGTTGATTCAGATGGCCAACATTGTTAGAACCAAAGGATAGAGAAACATTGGACGGGTGAATTGTGGAAAAGATAGGCTAACGAATAATTTGCATGCTATTGTTCATTGCAAGGTAAATACACAATGATCCCTATCATTCTGTTCATTCTCATGCCCAATAATCACAGTTTCCTAATGAACGCAGTGCCGCCTTTTCCATTTGGCTGTCCCGTTCTAACACGAGAAGGGACCTACGCAGAGCGAGAGGAGACAACGATCAGTCAATCGTAACCTTGTCAGTAGACTGATTAATGGCCATTTACCCTGGTACCGTTCGTGCCAGCCCCGTTCGGAATGCTCTCTCCCTTGTGCGTACCCTTGATAGGTGCGCCGTTGTGACCGTGGCTGCTGTAGCCGACTTTGTTGGACATGCCATTGGCGACTTTGTTGCCAGGTTTGGCGGCCATGCCGTTGTGGGTGCCGTTGAAGCTGAGCTACGTCACTGTCAGTACAAGGTCAGTGGAACGATAAAAGGGTAAGTACGAACCTCTGCGATTCCATCATATCCCTTAATGCCAGTCGCCTTCTCCAGACGTGTGGCAAGGTCATCAGACACTTCACGGAAGATAGCAATCTGGCGCTTGAGAATCTCTTCCTTCTGGCAATTGGCCATATGCCCTGACACATTCTTGATGAATCGCTCCTTCGCACCATCATCAAACACCTTCTCCCACAATGCGCGTGGAGCGTTGAAGTCCTCGGGGTTGATGGTCGAGAGGAATGTCACAGCCTCACTGATGAATTGGCCGTGCACCTTGTCGAGATCGACGCTGCGGTCGCGGAAGGAGATGGGCTCGATCGAGGAGAGGTAATTGGGACGCGAGCCTTGGTTATAGAATGCCATCTGCCCATCGCGCTGGAAGTTGGCTGTCTTGTAAGAGGTGGCTGTGCTATTGACGGGAAGCTGCTGGTAGTTCACACCAATGCGGTGACGGTGGGTGTCGGGGTAGGAGAAGAGTCGAGACTGGAGGACCGGGTCGGCTGATGGTTCGAGGCCTGGCACCATATGTGATGGGTTGAAAGCCACCTGCTCAATCTCGGCAAAGTAGTTGACGGCGTTCTGGTTCAGTACAAACTCGCCAACTGTCCTCAATGGGAATTGCTTGTGTGGCCAAACGTGTGTAAGATCAAAGACGTTGATTTTTTGCTTCTCCCAAAGCTCTTCAGCCTCCTTCGCCGTCATAGTCTGAACAGCAACATCCCACTTGGGATACTCGCCCTTCTCGATAGCATAGTATAAATCTTTCTGGCTGAAGTCAGGGCCGTAGCTGTGCGAGTCTTCTTGTGTAACGAAATCTGTGCCTTGCTTCGACTTCATATGGATTTGGGCATAGACCCAGTCACCGTTCTTATTGACCAGCTTCATGGTGTGACCGCTATAGCCATGCATGAAGCGATAGCCTTTTGGAATGCCACGGTCGCCCATCAAGATCATGACCTGATGAACGGACTCTGGGTTCTGTGACAGATAGTCCCAGAACATGGTGCTGTCGTCGGCATGTGTGAGGTGGGTAGAGGGATCGCGCTTCTGGGTGTGGATGAAGTGAGGGAACTTGGCTGGATCTCGGAGGAAGAAGACGGGTGTGTTGTTTGCCACATGATCCCAGTTGCCCTCTTCTGATCTGAACTTGACGGAGAAGCCTCTTGGGTCTCGCGCAAGATCGTGTGAGCCGGATTCGCCACCGACGGTCGAGAAGCGGACTGTGACGGGGCACTGCTTGCCCTCTTTGCTGAACATGTCGGCCAAGCAGAGGTCATCGAGTGGCTTTGTGCAGGTGAAGACTCCGTGAGCGCCACTGCCCTTTGCGTGGACCACACGCTCCGGGATCCGCTCCCTGTCGAAGTGGGACAGCAGATCGATCAGATGGAAGTCTTGTAGGAGGAGGGGACCGGATGCGCCGGCTCGCTGTGTCTCATAGGGATGGGGGATAGGGACACCATTGCTGGTGGTGTAGATAACGTCTTGAGACTTGGTGTCGCGGTCGTCGGCGTAGGACTTGAAAGTATCGTTGGCATTCATTGTGTTGCCCATGCTGCTGCTATGGGCGTTTGTCGATGATGGTGCCATGATGAATTACGTATGTAGGGACTGTGTTTGTCAATTGTAGGAAGTATGGAAAGAAGATGTAAGGTGGACTGGGAGAAGTGGTTGATATTAGGTGTTGGTGGCAAAGACAACGATCGAATGTTCACGAGAGAATCCAGAGACCGCTTCTGGATGACGTCAGACTTCTTCGCCAATCAGATGGCGCAAATTGGTTACTGATGCATAAGTTTTATGCACGTATCATTACTCCTGCAATAGGCGATTCGACCCCGCAAATTCATCTTCATCATCCACCTGCATGAAGCCGTTCTCTTTGACCAGTCTAGGTGAGTTGTCGCGTACGCACGTTCACTGTCGATTGTCGCCTTCTCAATGCAAGCGAACACAGACCTCTTCAGACTCTTCCGAGTGGGGAGAAGTCCTCCGGCAATGCCTTACGGCAATTCAATGCGGCAAGGTACTGAAGAGAGTCTTGGCGGTGATGGCACCAAATGCCGGCACTTCCCACCCTTTCATCCATCACAATAGCATCAAAGTATCATGAGTTTTGTAGTGATGCCTGAACGTCCATGTATAAGAAAGATTGATGAATAGCCAATCCGATCTGCGACGACCTGCTCAACAGCTGTGGCGCCCATGCTTGTTGTCTGCAACCTTGCTTCTTAAAGCTGCGTTATTGGAAGATCGTCTCGACATGTTTCGGTATCCACAGCAGTGTGTCTGCTGTGCTCCATGTCTCACTCTCATAACGCTGGAAGCATCTGCACTTGCTAGTCACATACCCATGCCTCCACAGGAATGAATGCCAGCGCGACCGCCAGAGGTTGTGAAGGCCCTCAAACCAGCCCTTGTCGATGCTTTTGTGTACATGTGCGTAAAAGGTCAAGCGCTTGTCGACATGTATTGCTCTTGTTATCAGCACGCGTTTGCGTATCCAAATCCAATCAGGTGCATTTGCGTCCCAATGTCTTGTCCTACCATCCAAATCTTAAGAATAAGAAGCCGTGCATTGAATATCTGAAGTTCATGCTCCGAACGCACAACATCAAGGACTTCACACGCTCCTACGATCATGTTCCCGCCCCTCAGCTCATCGTCGCCGTCTTTGTTCACCTTTATCTAAATGTGAGGACATGAAAGAGAGGCGAGGCTATTGGTCAAACTTGATTGTGGCTACTATCTGGTGGCTCACATGTGTGGCTGTTGAAAATGTTGACGCTCCCGTGCCGTGGCCATTCCGATCTGGCTGTGTATTAGGGGACGTGGAACGTCTGGTTGAAATCGAGTCGGGGTCGAATTTGGTGGTTCTGGGAAGAAGGGAAACGAGTGAGACTGCGAATGGCGACAGTGCAATTTACAGTGGAGAGGGAGGCAACTGGGAACGTCTTGAGGATAGTGCGGGTGAGGATCTGAAGATCTGAAAGGGGATGGTGGAATGATATGGGGGTTGCGGAGGCTGATGTGCGCACCGCCATTACCAGGAGGGAACAAAGAGGTGGTTAAGGAAGGTCTAAGAGCAAACGAGCTGTCTCAGCTTCGGCACGGTACGATCACCTTTATCTATCTTCGTGACATTGACGAAGATGTCGGGCCCAAAGATTGGGTGGCTGGACAGAATCAAAGAGGCTGGGAAAGAGATATTTCCTCAATCTCCTCAGATGGCACCTTGCTTCCACTCCACTCATGAAGCCACACTCGCACGTAGCAACCTCTACCCCTCGAGAGCATCTCTTCGTTTCTCCACCTCATGAAGCACTACCGCACCCAAATATCACGACAACCAGAATGGGTGCTTGGGGCCACGCCATCTTCCAATCCGATAGCGAACTCGACCTCCTCGCCCACATCTCTGATCGGGCCAAAACGCTCGCAAATGATCAGTCGGTCGAGCTCTTCAAACCTCCCAACTCCACCTCAGTGGCCGAGAAACTCAACAATGGCCTCTTCCACACCCTCGTAACCCACTTCGTCTCAGAGAAGAGATATCGGAACGCAACATATCTAGCCGCCGCCAGTATGGCGTTGGGCGTGAAGATCAACGACGAAGAAAGACAGACCTTGAGGGCATTTGTCAACAAGTTTACTTGGGGAATTGGCGTGAAGGGGCAGGTTGTGCAGGCACTTGAGGGGTACACGAACGACGGCACGCCTTGGGATTTTGAGAGTGAGGAGAGCTTGAAGATGGTGGAGAAGGTAGATGAGGGGGACGAGTCGCCTGATGAGAGGGTAGATGGGTGAGAGTATGGCATGGTGTGCGGAGACGGCGCGGAGGTGAGCCTTGGATTTGATTCAAGCCATTTGGCCTTTGCCGCCTTGCGATCTTCCCACCACTGGAGCCTCCTCGACACTGGCAACAGTTGAAGCTACTGACTGTAAAACCTGCGGCCGAAGGTCCTTCCTACTGCTCTCATGCTTGTTCAGAAGGTAGGGTGAGTATGCTATGTCATCTGCACCAATCATTTCGTTTTGTTTCCTGTTTGAAAAGGCAACGAGGTGGGCAAAAGACATGCCAACAAACGTTGCAAAACATGCTAGGTAAAAGCCACACCACGGGGTAACAGCAAGCATATCTCCCTTGAGCAAATGTGGCAGTACTGGAGGCAAGAGAAGTCTATGCAATAGCTACCTCTATACACCGCGGAACCTGTCCTGTCCAATCTAGCCAGCCGACAACGGTCTCCAAAAACATGCCATGACAGTTTTCAGCCATGCGTACCCACCATCTTCCACTCATCTCACACGTACCAAAGTGAACAAGCGAAACATACCAGAAAGAGAAGAAAGGGTATACTGCAGCAACACCACCACATCACCACCTCACCTTCTCACTCAACCCCTATCCTTCCACGCTCAACTCCCTACAACCCATGCCTCACAACCCCACCCTTCTCATCACTCCCACTATCCCCCTCCGCGCCCTTCTCATAAGCCTTAGCATCCAAACTCAAATTCCTCGCCGGCACAATACTCGACCTCCTCTCCCCGGTCTCAGGATCAACAACACTATTGCCCCGCCGCGCAGCCTGGACGAGTTCAGGATTCTGCTCCTTAAGGATCTTATAATTCTTCTCGGCGTCCCAGTTCCAGATACTGTCGGAGGCGAAGACGAGGTTCATTTCTTCGAGGGTGCGTTGGTTTGTTTCTGGATACAAAGCCCAGACGATTACGAGGGAGATGGCGTTGACGGCGCCGAAGAGGTAGAGGGTCTTTTCGTTGAGGGCTTCGAAGACGGTGGGTAGGAGCAATACCTGGGGGAATGACGCGTTAGCTCATTTTTCCGTTCAATTTTTCTGTTAAAATCATGGCCATTCGAAGAAAAGGGGACGGGGGGGGGGGAAAGCTTACAGTCCACCCATTTCCAATACTCCATCCTACGACTCCCCAAGCGTTCCCTCTCGCGCGAACCTCAAGTGGGAAAATCTCAGCCGGATAAAGCCACGGCACCGTCAACCATGTAGCACCGAAAATGGCCGTATACAAGAAGACAAAGAAAATAGCACCGCCGCCGACACCCTTTGAATTAGTACCGTTATCGACTGCGTTGATGGTTGCGCGCGCGAGCCCGCCGGCTGCGAACATGCTGATTCCTTGGCCCACGCAGCCCCAGTAGAGGGTCCAGCGCCGGCCGATGCGGTCGAGTGTGAATACGCAGATTAGGGTTGACAACTATTTGGGGGGTTGGTTAGTCGCTGGTTTTGAGGGGAGGGGAGGGGAGGGGAGGGGAAGCGTACCATGTATGTTATGTCGTTAAGGCCGGATATCCATAAGCGGTCGCTTTCTGACACGCCGGCGATTCTGAAGATGGAGGGGCCGTAGATTGTGATACCTGCGATACCGATCCACTGTTGAGGAGCGTAGAGTTAGCATTGCTTCTTCGAGTATTCCGAGAGTCATGGAGACAAAGTTTGGGGTTTCGCCTCGAACACAAAAGCTTGGAAGCTTATATTACGTCGATATCAAGGAATGACGGTGAAGGAACGTAAAGATGGCGACATACCTCTTGGAGAATTTGCAACCATATAACCAACTGAACTCTTCGTCCCGTATGAAGCTTGCCCGACTTCCAGCCAAAGAACATGCTGACGTAAGAATTCTGCTTGCTGGTCTTGCGTTCAAGTTGCACGATGTTGCGAATATCCTGGAACTCAGCTTCGGCCAAGTCGTCCTCTTCGCCTCTAAGACGGCCGAGGATGTAACGCGCTTCGTCCTCGCGCCCGACTTTGGTGAGCCAGCGCGGGGATTCGGGCACGAACCAGACGACGACGCCCAAGACGATCAAGGGGACGATTTGAAAGGCGATGGGGAAGCGCCAGATGAAGTCGGAATCGGGGTCTCCATAGAATGAGCAGCCACTGGGTGGGTATTAGTGTTGTACGCAAGATGGTGTTAAGAAGAAGGCATACTATTCAATCCAGTACGCTACTACTACACCGAAGATGTTTAGGGTAAATTCGATAGCGACGAACTGGCCTCGAGATGTGTGGGATGCAGTCTCGGTTGCCCAGACGGGTGTGATGGCGTTGAGGATACCTGTACCAATGCCGTTGAGGACACGAGCACAGAACATCCAATTGGCGTTCTGGGAGGAACATTGTAAGATGGCGCCGACGATTGACCAGTAAGTTGCTATTGCGATAGTCCAGATTCTGCCGTACTTGTCGCCAATCCAGCCGCCGAGGAAAGCTCCGAATAGAGTGCCCGGGAGATAGTAAACCGCGACCTATCGCTTGCTGTCAGCTGGAACAAGCTTCGTTTGGTGGAGAAAGAGGCTGAACATACGATACCTCCTTGAAGGAGGGCATGATCTATAGCAGTCTCTTTACCATCCCAATGGCCAAAGCCCATAGTTTCAGCATAGTTCCTGTTGGGGTTGACACCCTGTGTTCAATCGAAAGTCAGCTATACTCTTACACCAGATCTTGACAATCCAAAGATTTCTTGTCAGAGCTTCTTGCTCTCCATATCGTACTCACCCCCATAACACCTTGATCATAACCGAAGAAGAAGATACTGAGACCTGCCACGCAATTGATCGCGATCAATAGCGCGCGTTTCTCGTAGCGATGGACCACATTGTGTTTCCCAATCTTATCCATGCTGGGTGAAACAAGCAATGAAGGTTGTGGCGATAGTGAGGAAAGGCTTGGTGAGCTTGGTGAGCTTGGTGATCTTGGCCGCCCTCGAGGTCCTTCACTCCCTCATGTGATGATAGGGGAGGAAGAAAGAGAGTTGGATGAGGTCTTGGGAGGATGGGTTCTAGAGCAGGAAGAGAAGCGGAAGAAGAAAGGTATAAAAGGTATTTGCGGGGGGTGGGGCAGTCGCGTGTATGAGTTGCCGTTGGTGTCCAGTGAGGTGGCAGCGGGTAGACACGATGTGAGATTTCGAACCGGCCTAACCACGCCACTGGGAACTGATGGGCAGGGTTAAGGCAGGTGGAAGCCGGCTGGGCTAACGCTATGAGATCTGCAAAGTATTTGGATGTCTGAATTTAAATCTCGCGATTTTAGGAAGGTGAACGAATGGGTCCAATGATAAACAGTGTGGAGGGTGAAGGCAGGATGAGACCAGCTCGAAGCGCATCGACTTTGACTAATGCTCGCATATGGCATGTCATAAATAGCGCGGCATTGCCAGCTTATGAGTTGAGTCCAGCATCGAGCCTATAATTTTGCGCTCAAGAAAAGTATGGGAGCTCCAGTACCCCAGAGATGCAGACCCTTGGATCTGTTTGATTAGGTCAGACTGCTCCAGCCAATGTGACGTCGATACAAAGACACTTTAGCCACAGACGGCGCGGATCTCCGCATCCTAAAGCTTCTAAAGCTTTTCTAGGGCAAGCTTTAAAAGCCTGTACCCCAAGACGACTCGTCCGCTTGGCTTGGGGGCGGCGGCACCGGGAGAGTGGGATGACGGCAGTGGAGATGGCCTGGAGGTTTGTGCGCTATTCATGATTGGACCGCCTCTAGTCGTCGCATATACGTCGGGCTCATCTCCCTTTTCTCCATGACCCTGAAAACGTGACTGGACCTGTCCCGTGATCGCCGTTGGCTATTTGTGTGATTATAAAACACTTCTGCGGCAAGTGCTTCGCCGTCTCTAGTTGGCTGTGTGGCTCGCGTCGCGTACTCTTGCAAACCCTCGACTACCCAAAGACTCATGAATTTGCCGCCTTTCCGGAGGCTTGTGGTCTGATACCGAGGCCTATTGGCTAGCCTAATCGCCTAGCTGCCGCAGGGTCTCAATCCATTGAGTGCGATAGCAGCAACGCAAGGGTATAGATATCTGGAAGATGCTGAGATGGTCAGCTTCGCTGGGTGTCAGCAGCCTGACGCGATGTGAACGAGCGAGCGTATCCAGAGCCAACGGTCAACACGATCTAAGTTTTGAAGGATGCGAGTTGAGCACGTATGCAAGGTATTGATGCTGTGGAGCTTGAGATGCAGTCGAGACGTTGATGCCAGAATGCCTAGTAGTAGGGTTTTGCTCATTAGGGCAATCTCTCTTCTGAAAATGACTGGTCATATATCCCTCACGCTCGTCCTTTACCATCTTTAGCAATCGAAGCTTGCGATAGTTGGCGCTTATGCTCCCCTTTCAAGGATCTCGAGACGATTTGAGGCATTTTCGAGCCCCCACTATTCCCAATATCAATCGCCAAGTCTCACTTGGGCACGCGATGGTGACAGCCATAAGCACGTTCAAATTTTCCGTTTGGCCTGATCCTGAATGTTGTCTCATGCTGCAACCTCAGGCATTAGAGAATGCCAGGAGCGTCCAGGCAGGCCTCTGCAGGGCATTCACCTCGCATGCTGCAACCAAGAGAAATCCATGTCAAAAGGAGGCACGGCATATCTGCCCTCAGAGAACGACCTGTCGTTCAAAATCCAACATGTCGGTAAACGCATGCGAGTCACATGGCTCGCGAGCAAAGGAATCTGGGATGCCTCAGCCGACAGGCTTTGCCCCGGTCAGCATCTTCGTCGGACATTTCCCGAGCGTGGGTCGTTTTGGGTGAAATTGATCGTCGGAGATCTTACATGACGCAAAGGTGATCGATAAGATTACTGACCCGTGAGACATTTTTAAGACTTCTTGGATCCTCTTGGAAGCAATGCTTGCGAAGCTTGGAATGCTTGTGGAAAGCCGTCGCTTGCGCTAAGAAGGCTTCGCCTTTTGCTCATTGCCGCGCGAGACAGCATGTCCATTCGCTTAGTTAGGACATATCTGCTTTCTGCGCGACGTTGGCATGCGAATACAGAAGATGTCATGATGTAGGGCCTTACGAAGCCATTCCGTTAGAGCCACAACCCTGTGCGGTTGTGTGCAACTTTGTCGCCAACAGCCTTAAGATGATTTTGCTTGTCTCACTGGTATTCGAAGATAGATCTGCCATCCTTGTCTGACTTCGACTGAGTACTACACTATCTTATGGTCGATCATTTCGAATACAACGATACCTAGTAGTCTCAAATGCTTCAGCTCACCAGGCCAAAAGGTTGCCAATGATTGCATGAGTATTTCTTTGCTAAGGAACACATACGCTTTACTAACACATACTTCGAGATTCGATAACCTTCTGCGTCCTCGCCTCTAAATGTTAAAATTGGTGTTCGGAAGAAGATTCTTGACGACTTTGGCACGGACATCACACGTAAGAAAAGGCCATATGGACCACATCGACACTCTCAGAGCCCATGTTTGAAGAAGCACGATCAAGAGACGGTCCAGACGTGGGGGTGTGTGTCTCCTCAGCTCAGACTATCTGCATTTTCTGAGACACAAGGATACTGCTGACATGGTTGGGCGTCTCTTGCGGTGCTGACAACTTATGCTGCGGTCTCGGTCTTGCTTTGATATTAATCCATTGCCTATTTCAAAGTTACGTTACGGATCTCTTCACAATTGCAAGGGGCTGCTTTTGCTTGTGATCGAGATAATGCAAGTGTCCTTGCTGCTCTTCTCTACATTAACTTTGTTCTGTCTCTGAGACAACACGCACGGTGATCATTTCATCGCACGCGATATGTCGTTCCGATCCTTCAGCTCCGTGTGGTTTGTCTAGACTTTGGGACCGCCTGAAATGCGGGACACAGCTAGAGCCTCAGGCGAAGGCCGTATGCTGTTCTTCGCGTTACGCTAGATAGAGCTTTGCTGAAATATCATGTTCTCTACTCCTGTTCATCTCTACTCGAGACACCGTTGCACAGACCTCCTAGAACACCTTTGCGATCTTGACATCGTTGATTGTATTCACCGCATTTAGCCCAGTCTCTACTTGAATGGTTCACAAGCTTTGCTGCTTGCGTTGACTCGGTATGCTCACCAAGGAGCCCAAACCTTGATTTTTGGAGGAATCGGAGTGTAATCGTGCTCCTTCACTTGCAAACTGCTTTGCGGGTTCAGTACCAACTAGCCCTTTGCACCATTGATGCTGCAATTTTGCCTTGCAGCCCCCCCCTTCCTGACCATTCGGCCAGATCATCGCAGTGACGGTCTAGGTACCTTCTTGTATCAACTTTCGCTACGTTGAGTACAGTGAATTCACATCCTTCCACGAGAAATTCGAGATCTTGGCGGGGTCAACAAGACCGAGAACAGGAGGCTTCGAGGAGGCTTCTTAGTACAGATACGCATCTGGTATCCAAGTCCATAAGAGCAGCGAGCCAAACCCGAGTCACGCCAACCATTTATCCTGCTGTCAATAGCAGACCAAGGCGCGAACAGGGATAGAGCTACAATTGCCAAGGGAACGACACTTTGATCTCACGGGTTGAGAAGTATGATAATACCGTTATCATGGAAGTCTGTACGAACACGGTCTAGTGTCCGGCAAGCAATCATGAGGAACGCAAGATGGCAGCAGCGTCGTTGCTCGCTCAGGTCGGCATACGAACACCAAGAGAATATACCAAGATGGTTTTGTCCTCACTTCAGAACCTCGAGATAGGGACCGCTTTGCAGAGAATCCGACGTCGGCATGTCCACGTCGCCTCGAAGGTTCAGCAAGATGCCGTTGGACATGTTCTTTCCGCATGATGAGCTGTTGTACAGCTTACAAGTCCACAGAAGGACTCCGTACATTGTTTGATGGGCGAAGGACGGTATCACGTAAGCCAGCAATGGCGGAAGGGGGAAGCAGTGGGACCATCAAGCACCAGCGTACTGTCGAGCCACTTCAACCGATGCTTGGCTGAGGCCAGGTGGCTGAGTACGCTGACGTGTCGAGGTACTTTGGTTCCTTCTCCCAGTCTGTAGACGATCCATAGACTAGAAAGCTTAGTGCTCCCACCCAAGTCTCGTGTGGGTGCGAAAGAGGAAGAGACGGCTAGCATAGTTTGCCAATCCATGACGTTATCTATAGCTTTTCTGGGACTAAGCTCGTCTCAGATTTCGACACTTTCGACGAGTAATAACAGTCATTGCCCCTGTCCTGGTGATCCTCGCTGGCTCGTTTCAGACCGACAGCGACCTGCATTTATCAAACATTCTGTTCCCCAACCCCGCAGAAGAAGCGTTCCAGATCCCCTGCAAGGCCTGGACGAATAGGGGTCACTCGGACGCGCCGAGCCCCTGAACACGCAATAACGCACAGGCCATCTCATGCCTAATTCAGCCAAGTGGACTCCCAAGAAAAGGCAGCCCGCGAATGAGGGTGCTCATATCTCGCATTCTGGTATGGCGCGCATTCTAGGCTACGCCCCACCCCGTTGTAACCCAAGAAATATGCGTAATTAGCCCAATCATCTGATCGTGTTTCGTCAGCGATTTTTGCACCTCCACACCTTCGCAATCCTTTTGGAAGTCCTTCTTGGAGCTGGATACCATATAGTCCGCCTCGCCGCTGCGTCATGTCCATCTCGTCAATCTGATCTTCGCGCGCCGCCAGCATGAAGCTCTATACCGTCCTCATAGCGGCCCTTGGGCTTGGTGCGCTGCCCCTCCATCTGCCCTCCGGATCATGAGCTAACCGTCTTTCTGTGTAGCATCCTCCTCTCTTGCCCAAGTAGCGAAGCAATGCGCCTCTCAATCACCCGATCTCTGCTTCAGTGTCAGCGTGCCGGACGTCTCAGCTGCGAGTGGCAATGGAGACCTCTACTTCCAGATTCAGGGCCCTGAAAGCATGTCTTGGATTGGGCTTGGTCAAGGATCACAGATGCAGGGCGCCAACATGTTCGTCATATATGCGAGTGACGGAGGGCAAAACGTGACATTGAGTCCAAGGCTGGGGACTGGTCATGTCATGCCCAGGCACGATGATGCTGCGATGTTGAGCTTGCTCGAGGGAAGTGGACTCGAGGGTGGAATGATGAGGGCGAACGTACGATGTATGTCCCCTGGCATAATGGATGTGGTAGGCGGTGCTGATAAGCTGTTGTCTAGGTTCCAACTGCGCGCGCTGGCAAGGCGGTGAGATGGACTTCACCTCCTCAAACACAGATTGGATCTGGGCTGCGCGGTCAGGTCCCGCTGTGAACAGTGATGATGTGAATGCGAATATAATGAAACATGACATGATGGACGAATTTGTGCTGGACCTTACCAAAGCCAGAGGGGGGAGCTCGCTGAATCCGTTCCTTGAAGCGGGAACTGCTACAACATCGGCTGCGGGTAGCTCGAGCACTGGTAGCTCTAGCGAAGGCCAGCAGCAGAGTAGTGGTAGCAGTGGAGGTTCGATGTCTGCGACCCGGAGAATGAGGCATAGGGCACTTATTGCGCATGGTGTCTTAATGGCACTTGCGATGGTGGTGTTCTACCCAATCGGTGCTGTAATCATCCGATTGTTGCATCTGAAGAGCACTGTCTGGGTCCATGCCAGCGTACAACTATTTGCGTACTGCCTCGTGCTTGCAGGCCTAGGTCTAGGTGTCTATGTTACCGGCAACGAGGACTATAATGTAAGTCTATCATAAACGCAAATCTCTCTAAGATTGTGGCTGACGTACCACAGCTAAACTTCTACCATCCGATCATCGGTCTGACTGTCATCGGCTGCCTTCTCATACAACCCTTCCTCGGGCTCATACATCACCGGTTGTTCAAGCAAAGGCAGCAACACACGTTTTGGGCTGACATTCATACCTGGTTTGGCCGTCTGGTGCTGACTCTGGGTATCATCAATGGTGGCCTTGGTCTGAGATGGGCCGGCAACACCACGGGCGGCGAAATCGCCTATGGTGTCGTTGCCGGTGTTGTGTGGGTTGCTTGGATGACCGTGGCCATAATGAACGACGTGAAAAGAACGAAGAGTGGCTATGGCGCCGGGCGTTCGCCTCGTTCGGGATCTGGATCGCCACTAGGAGAGAAGTCTACTACAGGATCTGGCTCTGTTGAGCTGGACGAAAGAACCGTCTAATGATAGAATGATAATGCTAATTCTCTTTCCAAAGCTTCCATTCCTTCCACTACTGACTTTTGACACTGTTGTCTTAGCGGGCTTGGCGTAAACTTGATGGTCACGTGAATCTTGTTTGCCATATTGCAAGCCAACCTCTCGACTTCTACAACATCGCACTTAGGCGGCTTACTGATGTGAACAAAGCCTTCAGCTGTATCTTAATCCCACACGCTCCACATCTTCGCCAAGTCATATCAAAGCCGTCAGCATGGACCGAATGCCAACAGAAGTGTTGAACATGATCATTGGACTGATCGATGAGCCCGACCCACATGCCTCCCAGTCAATATTCAGAAGTCTCCGTTTAGTCAATAAAAATCTGTCCGCATTAGTCACTCCTAAAGTATTCCATACAATGCCTTTGTGGATCTCAGCAACCAGTCTTTGGAAGCTGAACAGCATCTCCGAGAACTTGCAGCTGTACGTACGTTCTGCAATCAAGTTTGTATGCTAAAAACCAATAGGTCTAAATACGTTCACACTATTGAATTCTCCCCACTGCAGATCAAGGCTTTGTCTCCAACCTCTGCTTCGAATGAGATGATCAAAGATGGGCTTGATGATCACTTCTACACGCTTAACACGAGCGAGTTGGGTCTAGTACAATACAAGGGTGCGAGAGCGAGGTATCAAGCGGAGCAAGAAGAGTTCTACGCCAAAGATCTCGCTGTTAAAGCTTTAACCAGAACATTGAAACGCCTCCCCAATCTGGGATGTTTCAAGATCATCTTACGCAGCCGGACGATCGGTTCAAACGAGCTCAACAAGGCTTTCATCAAACCTTCAGCTAGCGATATTAATGGGGATTACAAGAAAGCGCTTTCGATTGCGATGCACGCGCTAGTAAAGGGACAACCTCGGATCACATCACTCCAACTCACCACACCTCCGTTTCCAGATAACTTAGCCGAACTCAGGAGAGATCCTCAAGACATGAGTCTGCCATGCATCGACGATCCGAGATACGTTGCGTCGCCAATGGCCGAAGTCTTTTATTTCGATGGAACTCCATTCCGTCCCTTACGCGCTTTCAGGTCTCTTCGTGAGCTCTCGATCACTCTACCAGAGTTTGGAAGCGATGCTGATTTCATTTTATTCGGTCTCGCAATTGTTGAATATCTCGGACAAGCGTCTAATTTAGCTGTTCTCCGTATCATCAATAACCCGGCGTTCGCAGGCATCGACACTGCATTATGCGCGCTTATGGAGGAATGTCTTCCGAGTCTTCGCAGCTTGGAATTGGGATGCTTTTTCTTGAAAGATGCTGGAGTGCTTTCGGCCTTGTTCAAGCGGCATCACTTAAAGCTAGAAACCATCAATCTCTGGGAAGTGAGAGTGGAGGAATCCATCACACACGGGGACTGGCCTGATATACTTGAGGACATGAAGGAGTGGGAATGGTCGGCTCTCAAAATGTTCATGATCACTGAATGCTACGATGATGAGATAGAGGTGGACTTGTCACAATTTCTGACAGGTCGTACAGATGAAAATACTCTCGTTGACTACTAGTCTCTACAATCGTCGGTGTAGCTTCGTGGGTTAACAAGGTACAAGTGATCAAGAGAGTATAACGAGGGTTGGTTGAAGGTGCTCTGTCGTATCCTGCTGTGCACACAAGTCAAGTTCGCTTGATTGCACGATATTTGACATGCGATTGATCATTGCACAATTCCATCTTCGCCCCGACACCTGTAAATGGATTCATTGCCTTCCCCGTCTCGTTCACAATACTCGTACCTTAGCGTCTTGGCGCAATCTCCTTCAACACTCCGACATTCCAAAACTTCACTTTTACATCAAACATCTCGTTTGCAGTTGACGTACTCATCGGCGGAAAGATGCTGATTACGAGCAATGCTATAATTTGTCTGGGGAAGGCGATCATTTGACATTTCCCAGACTCCAGCTCTTGCAAATATCACGCTACCATGGAGCAACTGCCTCCGGAAGTCTGCAATGTCATCATCAAAGAGATTGCGCAGCCAGATACCTATGAGACAAGAGCAACACTCGTAGCTCTACGCCAGGTCAACAAATCTTTGTCGACTCTGGTGACTCCTTTTGTTTTTCAAACGATACCACTCTGGATCGGAGTACGCAGTCTTCAGAATCTTGATGCTATCTCGGATCACGCAGTGCTGTATGTCAAATTCAAGAAGACAAAGTGTATTACTGAAGTAAGATTAGATCCAAATACGTAAACGCTATTGAATTTTCTCCTCTGCAAATCAAGAGCACTGAGGACACAGCTTCCTCACAAGGAGCCTTGAAGAGACAATTTGATTACATATTCAAGACAATTAATGCGAGCGAATTGGCCTTGGCGCAATATAGTTGTGTAGAGGCAAGATTTCTCAAAGAACAAAGCCGGCTCCACGAAGATGATCGCGCACTGAGAATCATGATACGGGCTTTAAGAGACTTGCCGAACCTGCAGTCTTTCCATATTATTACAAGAAGCCGTCGCGTAGGGATTTGGGAACTTACTCGAGCTTTCAACACACTTTCCAATCTTACTGTTGATTTTACCTGCAAATCCGTCCTCTTGATGGCTGTGAGAGCCTTGCAGCTTGCCCAAAAGGAGATTAAATCTTTCAAGGTTTACACGACTTATCCTACAGAGCAACTAGTCGATGGACAAGCTGCTCCCAAAGAATTGAGTCTTTTGGGTCTTGAACGCCTTACGGCCGAGACATTTTCCACAGCGTTGAGCGCGCTCAATTTCAGGTTTTTAGAATGTCTACAGCATCTGTCGATTGGGCTACCAGATACCGAACCTGATGATAACCTTGAACCCTTCATTAACGCAATGGAATATGTTCTCAAGAAGTCCGTAAATCTTATATCTCTTGAAGTCCTCGGCACAGTGGCTCACTGGGAAGATTACGACGTTATAGATCCGTTGAGAACGGCTAAATTGCCTAAACTGCGTGATCTATCATTAGAAACACTGCTCTTTGAAGACGATGAGATAATTTTAGCACTCTTCAGTGTGCATTGCAAAGTCTTACAGCGCGTGAATCTTTACTATGTGAGAATCGAAGCTTGGTGGGGTGATTATGATATTTGGGTCGAGGTTTTCAGACGCTTGAGAGAGCTGGAATGGACAAAACTCAAGACATTCAAGGTGATGCATTCGATGAATCAAAGATGTGAAGTGGACATTGCACCATATCTGAGGCGAGAGACCAACGTCATGCCGCTTGAGCGGGAGGATGTAGAGAGCGGTTCCGAGTAATATCTCGCACTACTACGTCGTAGCATCATACAAGAAGAGTAGCTAAGACTATTGGCTTACCTGTACATAAACGCAGATCTTTTCAACACCTGCAATCGAAGATTCATTGACAATTGCGTACTAGCGGCTTAGCGCGATTCATAATTTACTCTCCTATACCCCAACTTCCACCATGCATCACAAATCGCGTACCGTATTCAACGCCTATTGACCGAATCTTGTGCGCATCAACAGCAACAAGTTCAGACTTAGCGAGTTTTGTCACCTACTGACTCAAATACTGTCCTGATAACGCTACAATGGAGCGGACCCCGACCGAGTTGTTGACACTCATTGTCAAAAACATCGCAGCACCTGACACATCCCGCTCACGAGGGGATCTTTGTAGTCTCAGACAAGTCAACAAGAGTCTATCGCACTTAGTGACGCCTTTGTTGTTTTCTACAATCCCTCTCTGGATAGGAGCAACAAGTGTCTCCAACCTGGCTTGCATTTCCGAGCATCATGAATTGTTCGTGGCAGCCCAGTGATCCTGAATCAAGACTAACACCTTTACAGATACAAGTATGTGCGCACCGTCACGTTCTCACCTATACGAATAAAATCGTCTCAAAACCCTTCGCGTGATGGGATCAAAAAAGCGTTCTACAATACAAGTGTCACTATCAGTGCGATGGAAATGGGTACCATACGGTATATGGCTCAAAGAGCAAAGTACATTGAAGAAGGCAACGGGCTGTTCATGAAACATCGAGCTCGCTCGATAGTTTCTCGTAGCTTTTCGCACCTCCCATATCTGAACAGTCTCTGTGTTATTATCAACAGTCCAAGAATTGGATCAAAGGAGTTGAGTACAGCTTTTGGCGAGCTGTGTGGAAACGAACTCTACTATGACGTTGCAGGCGGTACATCCTTGATACTGCAAGCTGTGCAAGACGCCGGCGTGGGACTAAGTACACTTTCTATATTCGAACAATTGGACTACGAACTCGAATCGGATTTTGATTGTGAGTGTTATCCTGGCGGTCTCGACGGGTTATCTGGCGATTTTGAATTCCCCAGTTCAGCGATGTTTACAGCCTTTCAGCCAATCAGCAATAACAACACCTCCCGGTGTCTGTTGGGTCTAGAGAATCTATTTTTGTCATTGCCAACGGGAAATGTCGAAGACTATAGGCTATTCCACATGAGGTCAATGAACGTTCTCAACAATTGCAAGAACCTCAAGTCCCTCAAGCTTTTAGGAAACCAGGACACGTACGGCATAAGCAAGTTTGGAGCATGGTATGCGCAATCTTCCAGCCAAACATTCTTGCCCCATCTCACTAGGCTGGACTTGCGATATCAAACCTTTGATGATGCAGAACAAGTGCTGTCATTCATGCGATGGCGTTGCAGCGTGCTCGAAGAGGGATTCTTCGCATGCGTAGGTTTCGATGAGCTGGATGATAAGACGGGCTGGGAGTTTGTAATCTCAAAGATGAGATTGTGGGACTGGAAAGCTTTGGTTATTTTCGATCTTTTTAATTGCTATGAGGAAGATGAGGATGTGGAGATTGATATTTCTTCTTACCTCAAAAACGAAAGCAACATCAACCCCGTTACTGATGAGAGAGATGATACTGCAGCATAGTCCCAGAGGAATAGACGGAGGCGTGGTGGATGCTACGACTGAGCTGGGCCCTGCTTTCGAACTCCTTCACAGCGATACAGCAGCGCCAAAGTGCATATTGACAAATCTTCACTCCTACGGCTGTTACAGAACAACGATATCATACAGTCAGGAGCTTTGTAGGTGCATGAAGAGGAGCGACAAGTGCCAGGCCATAACTCTTTCAGTAGGTAGATTTCCAGTGTGATGGCAAGGGAGAAGGTTTTCTCTTAGGTGAGGGGACATAGAAGTCAGCGCTCAACTTTGCGACAGAGCAGTCTGCTTCTCAAATCAGATAGTCGCTGCGAAACAATATATTTCCTGAAGTGAAACCTCTACGGACTGCATTTCATTAGTTCGAGTCGTACCAATATGACTGTCTCCTTCCTCGTGGTCTGGTCTGTGATACAATAGATGATCACAGCACTAGGACTGACAAGAGGTATCACCCTTTCGCAAGCAGCAGCGATTTGGCTTCCAAACTTTAGGCAATGTTGTCCATCGCCGGTCGAGGGGCCAGCTTGCGCGCGCCATTTAGCCCTTGATGAAAGAAGCGCTTACATCATATCTCTCTCTAAGCACAGAGCTTAGATAGAGTAGGTATACCTGAACTTGGCTGACGCCGCTTTGTATGGCTGCCGAACTGTTTGCGGGTTCGTAGGCTACTCGAATACTTCCAAGAGCAATGAATGTATACGGGCATCCATTCCTGCCCTTTTCGAGCATTCCATGAGTTCCACCCCAAAGTGACGGACGTCCGCGCCTTGTTGCCTTCATGAAACCATGGACTCATTGCCCCATGCTCACCGAATTGCCAGCAAAAGGATGTCTTCGCCTTGGGATTGCCTTTCCAAGTTGATCGTGCCTCAGATTTTCTGGGATCAGTATAAGATAGAGACCGTCGATCAGACAGTAAAGTATCTAACAGCCTGGAAAGCCTCCTTAGTGCAAGACATCAGGAAACATAGAGACTCCCATCCCCTCAAACACCAATCTAAAATGCAGATCCAACAACAGACTCACCAGCCCGAGCAAAACGACACCCAAGCTAACACATTAAATACGAATAATGACCAAGGGACTCAGGAAGTCAATTCCCCAAACAGCCAAGAGGCAACCCCTTCAGCTGATTCGAACGAAGCTACCTCGCATGCGCAATCGCAAGACGACCAAGCTGCCAATGAAAGAGCTCTGAGAGCTTTGGGTGAAGCTGTGCTGAGATTCCAGGCGCAGGGTGGCTTTCGGGAGGAAGACGGTACAGGGGTGAATGGTGATGGGTGATGGTAAAAATGTCGATGCTTGCTGTGATGGCAGCCGCAAGATCATAGACGTTTTGGTGCTTTGGGTTTTGAATGGACGGAGATGTGGACAAGATTAGTGAGAAGTGACAAGAATGTTCCTCTGCTACAGCTAGGGAGCTTGGCGGTCCTCCGAGATTGTCACTGGAAGGAGGTGAATCGGTGTGGCAGAGCTCAATGGCGCACTGAATCGAGCGTACAGCAATGCTATTGAGCATGACAAAGAAAATCCAATTCCAATAGCTCTTTGCGCATTGCGTGGTACAAGAATTTACCTCAGAGATTTCTCTATCTGCTCAACCATATCATTGATGAAAGTCAAGGGAGAATGAAGAAGCCATCCTTACCAAAAGCTCCAGCCAAGAAGCAATGCCTTAATGTCAGCAGTATCAATGAGCAGAGCACTGAGGAATGGGTGATATCCTTGGTCAGGAGCCTAATCCACACTCAAGACTCTCAAGCTCCAGACACCTGATTATGGCTTCTCTGTTCACCTGCTTGTCGAATAAATGCATTTTTGTCGAGAGTGGCATGGCATGCTGAAAGCCTGTCCGCATCTCACATCACGGAAATCATTGGTCAAGGCGCCTATCAGTGGAGAACGAACTTCATGAGGATTCTTGAGGATATGTGCTTGCCACAACTCAGTACGATCAAATTAACATACGTGCAATTCAAGGACATCAACCGAATCCTGAAGAATTCCAGGAGCATTCATGAGATATTTAAGACGATTGGTTCAGATGTGTGGAGCTCACACGGACAGAAGATCGCGGCTATTGGAATGATGCAATATCCATCATGAGGCAATATCCATCATGAGGCAATATCCATCATGAGGCAATGGCAATGGCGCACTTTGAGGATGATCTTCTGGTTGAGGTCTCGGGATCTCATCGCAACACGGATATTGGATTGTTAGTCACGGGTCGACGATAGGTGAGAGCTGGGAGAATTGAAGACCTCATTTTTTACGGCTTGAGTTCGACGTCAATGTAGTAACAGTCCGTGGTATTACTTCACGTGCTCTCGGAAAGGATGTACTGCAACTGGAACCTCTCGCTTTTCGAGAGGCAGATAGTTATATTCTAGCACGGATGCGCGTGACTGAAAAGGGGCTCGCAGATATGATGACAGCTCTTGTTGTGACAGGCACTTGAGCAAGCCCTTCAGCATCGGAATGCCCTCAGGGGTGAGCCTTCGCATGGGCATTGAACTCACCTTTCTCGAAAGCGGCGATCGGTTGGAACGGCCTGCTGGTTGTGTTGCCGCGGGGAATGCAATCGAGGTCTCTAGGTAGATTTTCCACACTGCACTTCATAAGCACAAAAGGCGATTGGCGTGTTGAGAGCTGGACTGGATAACTCACCTTGCAAAATTAACTAAGCTTCGAAAGTGCCACTTTGAGCATGACCAGTGTGCCAACGTCTGCCGCATGACAGAGTTTGTAGGTCGATGCAACAAGAAGAGCAACGTGTGCGGACTAGAGCTTGAAATGAACAAGTGGGCCATGGCTTTAGGACGGATGCGGACGATTTTCATATCATCCCGCTTCATGTTCACGTTGTGCTGCAAATTAGATGCAGCCTGAAGTCGGTACCTTTTCTGAAAAGTGATGAAGTCGGCAGCCCTTTGCCCTCCCTTCAATAGTCTGGCCGTTGGACAAGGGAGACGAATGGAATACGCTTACAAGACAGACTAAGGCAGTAACTTGGTACACTGAAACCGTGTTCTTTATGTGCACTCGTGCTTAATCGCGCTACATGCTTTCGGCCCAGGCTGAGGGCGGCGATACCACTTGTATTCATGAGCTGTAAGTGTTGACACGTTTGACACGTGCTGACACATATTCACACCCCGCACTTTGTTGACTCTTCTGACGAGAATAAAACTTTGCAGCGACCTACATCACCCACTCACTGGGGTCTAAATTCCTGTACCCACAGCCACGATGGAGCGCACGCCACCGGAAGTGTTGACTATGATCGTCAATGCGGTTGCTGGCTACCAAGGCTCAGGCCAAGAGCTTTTCAGTGCCAGGGTCGATCTGATGAGCCTTCGACAAGTCAATAAAGCGCTGTCGGCAAGCGTTACACCCAGAGTGTTTCACACTGTGCCCCTATGGATCAGTGTAGACAGCCTTCAGAATCTAACAAGAATGTCTGAACATCCTACCATGTTTGTCCGTACAACCATTACCATTCCCTAGAGCTGATACGCTGGTAGCGCTGAATGTGTTAATTTGATTACGT
Organism: Bacidia rubella; assembly: GCA_032158265.1. Lineage (NCBI taxonomy): Eukaryota > Fungi > Ascomycota > Lecanoromycetes > Lecanorales > Ramalinaceae > Bacidia > Bacidia rubella. Next base: position 1,517,631 of record JAVTIF010000013.1, on the reverse strand, counting down.
TCTCACCTGTGCAAATCAAACCTTGTTCCGACTTAGCTGCGACTCGAGTAGCTTTGAAGGAAGAATTTGACCGACGTTTCAATTCCATCAATGACAGTAACTTGGCAATAAGCAAACACATGGGTGCGACCGCTAGATATGTGGCCGAGCAAGAGAACATGTATATCAACGAGGAAGCAAAGTGGATTTTGGTGCGGGCTCTCAGACGGTTTGCTCGTCTTCGGGGTTTTGATGTCGTAATCGGCAGCGCCTGGATAGGCGCAAAGGCAATCATTAAAGCTTTCGGTCAGCTTCGCGGCTCTGAAGTCTACCACGACATCGAAAAGGTCCTCTTCCTGGCGCTAGATGCTCTCAATGCTTCTGGTGTGGAGCTGATGGGCATAGTGCTCCTCTCTAGATCATCAACCTGGTATTCAATGCCTGGGCATAGGCGCACGCCAGTCGAAGCTCCCCGTCCTTATGAGAACCTCCTAATGAAATCTCGGGAAAATGTAATAGGATTAACTACGAGCGAATCAATGGCAACCGCAATGCAGGCGCTGCGGCTAGAATCACGATCAACCTGTCTGTCACACCTTAGTGTTCTCGCGATTGATCTTCCGCAAACTGAGGGTCGACTGTACCGTAAATTTTGCAATTCCTTTTACAAAGCTCTTAAGTACTGCAGGAAACTTCAGAGCCTGTTTGTGTCGGCCGCAAGGGTAACGAAGCGGATACTTACTTTGGCGCCGACACAGGACTTCTGCAGGATCAACAGTACCTATCAAACCTTACAACACTCAAGCTATCTTACCACAAGTTCAAGACATCACAAGACTTCTATAACTTCTTTCGGTGCCACAGCAAGATGCTTCAAATCATCTGTTGTTTCCATATCGACTTTGACCGTCACGGCGCAGACACTGGCTGGGTATCAGCAATCCACGAAATGAAAGATTGGGAATGGAAGGCTCTGAAGTCGTGGAAATTGACCAATTTCTATAGCAATGAAACAGAATGTGATATTGCTCCATATCTCAAGGGAGACACGGAGACTTTTCCGTTCGCAGAGGATGATAACGAGGAGTAAGGTGGCTCTTGAGGAGATCAAGTGTTGATAGAAATGGCAGCTACTCCGCACTCTGAGAAGCGGGGCAATTAGATGGTGGCTTTTGCTTGATGATGTACTGTGAGCATAATATTCGGCTATGATCATACCAGTATTTTGATAGCCTCTACATTTACTACAATGTGCGGTGGCAAGAGAGTGTTCGGTTGAAGGGCATGTGGAATCTACATAAGTCACCAGAGATTCATGAATCAGACTCATTAACAATTATCAGCTGTCTTTGAAGCGACACCAATCATAGTCGAGCGTGAAGAAGTACAAAATCTATCTGACTTGCAATGCTACAATGCACCGTCTCCGTATTCTGAGTCACTCGGCCTCTAATGATGCTACTGCTATTCTCAGTCATGCCATTGTAGACTGGAGTCATAGATAATCAAGTTCCATAAATACGTCGGGCCGTTCTTCCCAGTGTCCCGTATCGACCATGAAGACCGACTCCACGTGTCAACACCTGCTCACTCTAACTACTCTTACATAATCCCATCCTATACGCTACTGTACAATTCTTCTCGTACTCCGATAGCGATCATCAGCCCGGCCCTTGAAGAAAAGGTGCTCACCGTGGTCAATTTTGTCGCGACTATGCGATACGCATACACCGGTGAGGCATACGAAGATCTTGACGAACATCGTCGTGAGCTTGATGAGCTCCTAAACCCGCGGGGAGGAGAATGCGGATCACTTAGAATGCGAGTTCCGCACGAAGTTCAAAGGGTCTTCCAGATTACACAGTACTAGAACGAGGTTGATTTGGAAGACGAAGGATCATCTTTGGAATGGGAGACAGAGCTGAGCCAATTGAAGAGTAGATGATCGAAGAAGACTGTTCTAAACAACGACTAGGCATTTTTTAGTATGCGCATGATTTAACTCATGTTCTTCGGCTGAGACTGCGATGTTGATGAGAGACGGTAGGCAAAGGCAGTCTTAGTGAAGGAAAATTGTCCCACCGAACACTGGCTTTACAGACTGAAGCGAGATGACTGAAAGACGATCGGATTGTATGAAGACATGCATAGATTGCGAGCATACTATGTTTTCGGATTGAGATGACGTAATCCAGCCTTGACACACATTTCGCTGAGGTGTCATCCTCTTTCTCCCCCGCACTCAATTCACATTTCCACTCGCTGGTTCACTGTTCTCTCAGGTTGCCCCTCATCGAGGATAAAACTCCTCTGGTTCGCAACAAATTCATCCTTCCTGTTGTCTCCAGGCAGAAGAAGCTAACCCTACCAGCAAACCATCATTATACCAAGTCGCAATGGAGCGACTTCCTCTAGAATTATTACAAGTCATCGTCAAGAAAGTCGCTTATCCTAGGTGCAATAAGTCGATCCGTGATCTCAGCAGCCTTCGAAAGGTCAATCAAAACTTCAAACATGTGACGACGCCTTTTCTCTTCGAAAGTTTTCCCTTATGGTTCGGTATCAACAGCTTGCAATGGCTCTATAATATATCTCTGAGTTCGGAGTTGTATGTCTGGATTGTGTCCACTCGGTGTCGCCGGACTGACAGCTATACAGATCCAAATGTGTCCGTAAGATTGCATTCACGCCGTTCTGCATCGAGTCTCGCGGCGAGGATCAGCAAGACATTCGTAGAGCACTAATAGCGGATAACGGATTTGAGAGCGTCTGTGATAGGTTCAGTGACCTCGAGCTGGGTAGATTCATTGGTGCCCGACTCAAGTCCAGTGGAGAGCAATCCTATCTCCTCGAAGATGTGGCGCAAACAGCACTTGAACATACCTTCCCCTGGCTAGAGAACTTGGAGGAGCTGGAGGTTTTGCTCGACGATCGTGAAATTGTTGAACAATCACTCCACAAAGCATATGGTGTACTCACAGAAAAAGATTATAGTTTTGATGCTGGTCTTCTGTTTCCAAGGGTTATCGAAGCTATGAATGGCAGTGATGTTCAGTTGAAGAGACTGTGCGTCTACTCAGCTTCAGGAAACGATCCATTGAATCTCATGTTCAATGGCGGAGACAGTTCTACATTCAAGGATCTTGTAGCGCACGAGGTTCCAAACAATCTAGACGACTACCATACCAATACGCTGGCAACCATGGAGACTTTCACCAGCAGCAATCTTTGGAAAAAAGCACTGGCACACCTACAAGAGCTAGCATTGACACTACCAAGCAGCTTTGTGAGGGACCGCCCAATTGCAAACATCTGCGGTGCTTTAGAGTGCGTCATAAAGAACGCTTCGAGTCATCTGACAACTATTGGGCTTGCAGGACGAGGCAGGCGAGCGATCAACAATGCCCCTATATTCGATCTCCTTGCCGAGATTGAGCTACCGCAGCTAAAGAAAATTTATCTTTATTGTTTACGACCAACAAATATCATGCCGTATGAGAAACTCTTTGCGAAACACTCCAAGTCTTTGGAACACGTTCATTTGTGGGGAATAAGATATGTAGGCCAAGTTTTCCGTCTTTCAGTCTGGTCGAAAACGCTTAAACGTCTGAGAGGATACCCTTGGGCCCATCTCAGGACCTTCAGAGTCAACATAGACACCGAGTCGGATCGGTACGAAGAGCTTGCGCCATACCTAAAGGGTGAGACTGACGAGCATGTTTGGCTTTCGGATTGACGCACACATCGGAGGGTTTTCCTAGTGGCTTGGGTTCGACAAGCTGGCACACAAAGGCAGTATCATGACCCAGGACTATTCGTTCGAAGAAAAAAGACGCTGAAGGAGACTGACAGAGTGCTTAGAGCATAAAAAATGACATAAATAATGCAGAAATAGACGCGGTCAGTGTGATCACCTATCTCCCAATAACACGCCAAGAGATACCCTGCGGTCTTTAATACTCCGCTCCTATAATCGTGTTTGCCTCTAGCCAGCACTTCACCTTGTACCTTTCATTGCTCCATCCATTTTGCCACCATATAAGGAGTTTGCCGTAGATGAGATTGTATCGTCAATACTGGAGATTACCCCAAGCCTCTTATTGACTAAAGCCACTGCTGACGCATCGGGAGGTGGCGGCAAGGATCATATCATACAGTCATGATCTGTGTGGCTACTACGACAGGACCTGTATGGCTGCGGGTATCCAATATCTGCTACTGCAATGGCTGACCATGTTTACAATGACAAGGTATGCTAATGCCGGAAGATTCCAATATGCGCCCTTCGACCCTGCCCCTATTCCATTTCCGATGGCGGAATGGCGGGGTGGAGCGAGCTAGGTAATTGGCCGGAAGCCTCGCGAGCGCTGATTTCCAGGCCAAGGGTTTCGCTTCTCAATCATGTACTGTCAGCACTAATGCGACCCAACAGCCACGATCTGCAAGCCCACACGTACCAGCTCGGCCTTTGTCAGACTCGAAGAGCATCCCTCGATAGACATCCAGTCCATTTCGACGTTCAACACTCCGCGGAAGTAGACAGCGAGGAAACTCAAATATTTTATAAATATGGCTTTCAATAAGCCAGCAGCGAACTTATTTGGAAGTAGCAGTATTGTGCCGCGTTCTATTCCAGAATCCAGTCCCTGCATGCGCATGCACGATCCTATGTGCAGACTCAGTGTGTATATAAGGCGCTGCTGCAGCGTGCTGTGAGTTGCATCAAGACTTTCTCATCCATCTACATTGAAAGGATTGCGCTGCACATCGGCTTCTAAGTTCTCATTGATACATCTGTGTCTCGTAGCGATCTTCTTCAAAGCTACAAGATTCTTGCTCTCCCAGACCCGTTTTGCGATCACCAACTCATAGATGAGCCTACTCATTACTCTGCGATCGAATCGGATGTTCCTGGCTTCACTGACAGCTTTAGTCGCTGTTGTTGCTGTCATTGCTCACAAGAGCCAAGGAGCGAACATATTCGAGAGAGGCACTCCTACGGATACAATCAACGATGGAAAGGCTTTTGACTATGTCATCGTTGGTGGTGGCACAGCAGGCCTGGCCATGGCCGCCAGGCTCGTAGGAGACTCTACCAACACTGTCGCTGTCATTGAAGCTGGCGGGTTTTATGAGCAAGACACCGGCAACCTGAGTGTTGTTCCCGCGTACTGCTCGTTCAATGCCGGAACCGATCCAGACGACTTCAACCCTTTGACCGACTGGGGCTTTGTCACTGAGCCTCAAAAGGTACTTTCCGTTCCTGGTGCCTCGCTACTGACAGAGGGTTTACTAACGTTCTTGCATAGGCTGTCGACGATCGGCGCATCCACTATCCACGAGGCAAGACACTTGGAGGCTCATCTGCTCGCAACTTCATGTACTTCCACAGGTACGTAGGTCCATCCGTTCTTCTGCTTGGTCTAACTAAGGCAGGCCCACGGTTGGCGCAATGAACAAATGGGCCGAAGAAGTAGGAGACAACAGCTACACGTTTGAAAAACTTCTCCCATTCTTCAAGAAAAGCGTGCACTATACGCCGCCCGTAGGCCTCTTCACCAACAGCACTAACAGGCAAGACCTTAAAGCCTTCTCACCAGCAGGAGGCCCTATTCAACTCTCTCAGGGGAAGTTCGCTGATTCATTTGGTACCTGGGTACAGCCAGCTGTTGAAAGTCTCGGCTTTGATCCAATAGACGGCTTTTCTTCAGGCCGTCTAATTGGCTCGGGCTACACTATTTTCACCGTTGACCCAGTCACCGCTCACCGCACGTCTTCGGAAACCAGCTACCTACAATCTGTCATTACCAAGCCCAATTTGCACATCTACCACCACACTTTAGCCGAGAAGATAGTCTTCTCCGACGACAACACAGCAACTGGCGTGGTCGTTTCCTCGAACAGCACAAACTTTACCCTCCACGCCAAGAAGGAAGTCATCCTCTCAGCTGGTACCTTCCAGTCGCCTCAACTCCTCATACTCTCAGGTATCGGGCCCGCCCCACTCCTCTCATCCCTCAAGATCCCCCTCCACGTTGACCTCCCCGGTGTGGGTCAAAACCTCGCCGACCATCCCCTCTTCGGCACCCAATACAGAGTGAACCTCCCCACCGTCTCCGCCTCCCTAAACAACCCCTCCCTCCTCTTCGCCGCCCAAGCAGCCTACAACGAGCACGCCGCCGGCCCACTCACAATCCCCACAACAGGCTTTATCGGCTGGGAGAAGATCCCTCCCCATCTCCGCTCCCACCTCTCTTCCACCACCACCAATGCTCTAGACGCCACATTCCCATCCGACTGGCCCGAGCTCGAATTCCTCGCCGCCGGCGCAGCGCTAGGATTGCAGCGAAACTACCGCACCGAAGACCCTCTCGACGGGAACAACTACGCGTACCTCGGCACATCAATGGTGGCGCCCCTAAGCCGTGGGACCGTAACAATAACCTCGACAAACGCCTCCGTCCTCCCCGCCGTGGACCCCAACTTCTTCTCCCACCCGGCGGACATCGAAGTCGCGATCGCGTCCCTAAAACGTCAACGCGAGATCTGGGCCGCTATGTCGGGCATCACGATCGGAGAGGAGTATCTGCCTGGTCTAAACGTGCAAACAGATGAGGAAATCTTTGAGTACGTGAAGAAGAGCGTGGCGCCGACGTGGCATGCGAGTGGGACGTGTAGGATGGGGAGGCAAGGGGATACAGGGGCGGTGGTGGATTCGGAAGCCAGGGTCTTTGGGACGAAGGGGTTGAGGGTTGTGGATGCTAGTGCGTTTCCGTTTTTGTTGCCGGGCCATCCGCAGAGTGTTGTTTATGCGTTTGCGGAGAAGATTGCGGAGGGCATTTTGAGGGGGGAGAGGGGGGGTGAGGGTGGGGAGGGGAGGGAGAGGGGAAGGGTGGAAAGGGTTTGAATGTTGATGGTGGAGTAGGAGGTGAAGAGAATGTGGGAGTTGCTTGATGTACAGGATCACACTCACAAGGTGAATCTCGTTTTCTGTCAGGCCGATGCCTCGCAGTGTGAAATGAAACTTGTATTGGATGAGATTCGCTTGAGAGTGGTAAGATTGTCCCACGATAGTGTTCAATACATATCCGCTACCAAATTATCACATAAACTGCTTTGATGAGATCCACAGGCAGAAGGAACATGTGTAGCAAGAGGCGATGAACTGGCGTCAATGCTTTGAGCGCGGATCCGCGACCGGCAAGCCTGTGCGGCTCTAAGGATTGTGCGAAGAACTTTCATATGACATTCAGCTTTAATTCTGTTTTCAAATTGATGTTCCTTGTCATTGTTGCGCTTTGTGAGTTTGATGAATTCAGGGGGTGACTGTGATAGGTGTTGCCCCGCCAAAATTCGAGCCCCCTACTGACGGATTGTTTTAGGGCCCCTTTCAGGTGGTGGTGCCCCTGAAAGTGTCTTAGTTCTAGGGTAGACTCCTACTTTGGGCTCGGCCATTAGGGCAAGAGCGTGGAGTATGACTTCACCTGTGATCACCTCTAACCAAGACACTCTTCTTGACACTTACGCTTTACCTTCCCTTTGGTATCACATCTACCGACGATACATCACTTGCGGCTTGCTTTGAGCGACTTGCATTACGCTGAAATCTACTTGAGCGCAGTCGACTGCCGCAATGAAGGCCTTACCACTAGAGTTACTTCAGCACATCATCAAGGATGTAGCGTCTACAGAAACGCATGACGCAAGAAATGACCTGATGAGTCTACGTCAAGTGAACAATACATGTGCTTCGGTGACCGCACCATTCCTCTTCAAGACCATTTCATTCTGGATGGGTATAAGGAGCCTTCGCAATTTCTATGAATTATCACAAAATGCCGAAATGTAAGTCAACAACTTTTGATATGCGAATAATCGTTTGACTGTGGTCCAAGTCCCCACTTAGTTCGCAAACTTGTGTGTTCTTCAATTCAAATCGTCTCTGGACACAAAGAACCAGAACTTCGAAGCCATGTGAAGAGTGCTTTAGACGCCCGCGGAAAGAGTGGCGTTCTCGACTGCCTGGATGTTGGCACCTATGTAGGAAATAGACTCAGATATGCCTCGGAGCAACGGTATCCCAGGGCTGATCAACTGGAATTGAAGATACTCACTCAGTGCTTCAGAGGCTTGCCACGCTTGCAAGACTTGGACATAATGGTCTCTTGTCCATGGATTGGCAGTCGTGAGTTACTCAACGCTTTTGGCCCAATAGCACCCAATTCTGAGGACGATCACACTTTCGATTGCTACCGATTGCTCTCGTTAATGGCAAGGGCACTGTGTACGGCAAGTGTAACCCTACATAGCTTTCGAATTATCCCTCCTGAGTTAGCGTCACTCGAGTCTTTAACGTCAAGCTCAATCGAGCATTATGGGCCAGGATCCTTACCTATGAGGTGGAGCTACAACATCAATCAGCCTTCCATGAAGAAGGCTATGGGTGTCAAGCGAGATCTTGAGTGCTTCAAAGATATGACTTGTCTATCAATCACTCTCCCAGACTTCGACGCCGATCATTCTCTTTACTTACAGACTTGCGCCGCGCTCACCGACATGATGAAAATCTGCAGTAGCAAGTTGGTAACCCTCGAGATGATTGGCTGGGACTATGAGGGCCCGGATGACACACAGATACTTGTATGCTTGTCATAGACTGACTTCCCTAACCTGAGGAAACTTATGCTCGAGTATCTCTACGTCCAGTACGCCAGGTTGATTGACGCGGTGTTCGCTTCACTCTCTCACAAGTTGGAAGAAGTTCGAGTAGCGTCGCTAGAATTTGAAGACTACCACCCCCTTACCAACAGATGGGCTCACCTCCTTCGACGGCTCAGACAATACAAATGGTACAGCCTAAAGGACTTTGTTATTTCCAAACATACGATACCGCCTGGAAGTGCAAACGGTACGCGTTATCTAAAGGGCGAGACGCAGGAAAATCCTCTCGCACCTTAAGCCATCAAATGCCTACAAACTGAAGCAGATGTCTGTAATTACGAACGACAAGTGTTAGATAAATGCACTCTTGAAGTTGCGGATCGTATCGGCGACAAGGCCAGATTTGCAGCTCAGCAGCGCTATTTGAGCGCAATCGGTCAGGACAGGAACATACTGATCCATTGTTTGCAAAGCATGCAGGCTTTGAGGACTCTTGAGATTGTCCCCTTCAGCCGTCGGAGCAGGATAAAAGAAGTAAGTACCTATTTGAAGGAAGAGGACTATTACTGCGATATCTTTGGCACTCTCCCTCCGTTGCTCCAGGCAGTACATGAGGCTCAACTAAAACTTGCCACTTTTCGCATACTTCCTGAGGAGGTTCAGTCCTGTGCACTCAGGGAAGATGAGAACGAGACAAGTTACTTTGACTACGTGACTGGTGCAGAAGATGATGATGTCAACGCTTCATTCGTACAAAAGTCGGCTGCACTCTCATCTATGCACCTGGGGTGCTTCAGGAAATTGAGAGAACTTTCGATCTACTTACCAAAGGATGACGATTATCATGGCTTAGACTCCGATCTCTGCGAGACTGTTGTCAAAATGCTCGAGGTGGCTCACAATCATTTGATTACCATTGTTATTGAGGGATATGATAACAGAGATCACTATAACGCAGCTATCGTGAAGTGCCTTTCAACATTAAAAATGCCCAAGTTGAGGGAGCTTGTCTTGTCCAATCTTTAAGTCGAGCACGCTACCCAGCTTCATTCCTTGCTCAAACAACGCGCGGGGCATTTGGGAGAGGTAACAGCAATGCAGCTGAACATCTCGAGCACCCGACAGTGGCAATGGGTACTTAACGAATTGAAAGACTCAGATTGGCCTATTTTGAAACATTTCTGGCTCTCCGAGGCAAGGTTCTTGTTCCCTGTGCCTGATGTCTCTCCGTTCTTAAAGCAGCAAACAAAGATTAACCCTGGGAGGTACTAAACTGGCAACTTGCAGGACTCGCTCTGAACCAGAGCGAGGAAGAATGATCGCGGCGGATACAATGATCAAGTCAAGGAAGGAAATCGAAGAATCAAATGGTGGCAATGCGCTGAACTGAATAGGACGCAGGTCGACATGTAACCAAGGCTAGCTGATCATCCACTATCTAACGTGGTCGTGCACTTCGAGCTAGTTAACATGCTCGCAACTTTGTGTAGAATTGTATGTGGCTAAAGCAAGCTGCCCTCCAGCCTCAAGTACATACAAAAAGCAATCCCTTTATATCTCGCAGTCTGATATTCCTGAAATTATCTCAACGAACATGATTGCAAACCACCCTTTTCATAGTCCTTCTTCCCAAACCTCGTTCTACCGAGAACTCTGATCGGCTGATTGGCATTTCATGTGGAGCTCCATACTCTATACTCACTAGTGCCCACACCAACCTCAGACTATTCCATCGAATGTAGCATATTCAATACCCTCTATTCCTTTTGTCCGCATACATTGAGGCGCAAAGGTATGTTGATCTCCGGAAACCCCAACTATCATACCAAGGCAGCTCGAACCCGAAGATACCAAATAGATATCCACACGTTCACAAGAATATTTCCTTAGCTGCGTAAAGGTTGAGGAGTCTAAGAACAAACTCAAGTGGAGTGGAGGAGTTGTGCCGGAAATCTATTCTCGCGGGAATGGAAGCCAGAATGATGGGATCAGCGATCGAAAGTCAGGTCATGCAGCTGTTCGAGTGTCTTGTAGGAAAGAGAACCCTTGGGTGTGACTGAACGGGCGTCCGTTGAATATGTAAGCTCTACTACCGGAGGAAGTAAAATGAGACGGTCTCGTATGCGTATTGATTGGCCGTGAGAGGATAGCGATGGCAAGGAATGGACATATATGCATATACAGATGAGAAGGCAGAGAGCACAGGTCTCGAGAGTATTCCGCCTAGATAGTTAGTATCTAGTAGCGCTGAGGTGCAAGACTCGAACAATAAATGTCAGTGGTCGCTTTCATGTGTATTTTCATCATCTTTTCCTCCGCTCGTCTAGCCATGTCACTATCCCAAGCATCGTATCTTCAGACCTATGCCTCCTCAAATCTTTCCTTCTGCTGGTCAACCACTCGATGGCGACAACTCATGTCGCCTGAAACATACTCACGAACTCACGGACTCGTCAATCGCGCAGATATCACATTGCTTGAGAAGATAGTCCTCCATGCAAAGCACCTCTTCTGCACCAAGGCAATTTAAGGTGAAGACTGCAGTGGCCTTAATTCTTGCAAGAGACCAGTGACGGAGTGCACTCAGGTGTATCGCCTTAAAGCTCCCATTGAGATTTCCGAATACTGCGCGTAAAGTAGCTTGCCTAGCCGTCATGTCTGCAAAATGCAGGTACTTCAAGTGTTTCAAGTGTGCAAGACGGCGCGGAAGGGATTGCACCACGTCAGGATGAATAATTCTAGCGACGGAGCATTCGTCGAAAATGCCTTGGATGCGTACATCTTCCAGGTGATGCGCGGAGATTAGCACCTCTCGTTTGGCGATGGCTGTGATGTGCTATGTCTTTGACTTAATAAAGACGTGGACTGAATGTCAATTATGGAGCGGCGGAGCATTCGAAGGATGGTGTCTGGACCTAGAGTTGTTTGGTGTTCAGAGATCTTCAAAAGCTTTATTGGGTTAGTAGAAGACCTTAAGTCAATATCTGAGCCTATTTTGAGGTTTGTAAGACCTGCCGGAAAGTAAAATCCTGCTTCCGTCAAGACTGAGAGACTGCGCATATTGTCAGTGACTGGCTTCTAGAGGATTGAGGAACCAAGCTTATGTGCTCTATCTCGGGCGCCTAAGGGCAAACTCTGGGTATGCACCATGATGCTAACCAAATTCGGTGAAAGCTGAAAGGCAGGACCAACGGATCCCCATTGTCCATTGATACGTATTCCTGTTGTTGCATAAAAAAGGCTTGGTGACCCGGAAACGTATTTAGTGCAGCTGAAATTTCAGGCTCTGATAGAGCGACAACGCCGCTAGAAGTGATCTACTACATTCTTTGATATTGTATTTTGCACTGCTAGAGTCCTCAAAGATCAGACATGAGAAGAGGATTGTCTTTCCAGATTGAGACCTGCACTTGGGAATCAGACCAAATACTACCTCAATCTAAGAATATCAAGACATGAAGCCTCGTAACTCACAGTACAGGATGCTCAGCTATTTCAGTAGGGTGCTGCAGACTACTAAGGCTCATCCAAAAGGTCATCTCCTCGAACAGGATGGGTGATCTTAAAATTGCAAACATCCTGCTTGCAAGTCGCAGATTCTTCAGGTCATGCAACATTTCTTTCTTATAGAAAGGCGCTTCCTTATTGCCGTGCCGTCTCGCTGCGCATTCGACGACGATTTTCAGCAGCTTCAATGGTAAGTGACTCGGCCCCTTTGTTGATACCAGTGCTTCGACATGATCTCGACGCGGTGTATAGCGCCGAGAACACATGCTGCCGTCACATGTATTATTGGAGACGTTGGATTTGACTGCATCACCATCATCCACCTCTTCTAGCTCTGTTTCTACTTGAGCACAATTGCTTATGGTTTCCAGTTGTCGTAAGAAAGGTTTAGCGAGTCAAAGACTACTCAGGAGCAAATTGTTGCCTATACTCATGCAACTCCTGGGTGTAGAGCACTTTGGCGCCTGAGTTCGGTGACAAGTACTTTATTCGATTTGGCTGTCTCGGACTAGTATCTCAAACGGCAGCAATGTAGCTGAAGGACGCAACGACCATATGTTGTTAGGAGTAAATATTACGCCACGAGGCACACAGAGTTCAACAGACTAAGCCTGACTTCAGGGGATGAGAACAATGAGGCACGTTTAGGGTTAGAAGACAAGGTCTGTTTACCAACCAGCTCGACGGGGAAGGACCTTATGCTGCGATGTGTATCTTCCCATGGGCATTAATCCAGTGCAGGAGAGTCTGACGTTGGTTCAGGAAACATGGTCCTATTGATTGTGAGGTTGCAGTAACAGGGGGACGATACTTTACGAAGTTCCGCAAGAACCGAGAGTAAAGTTGCAGCGCGTCTAGGTGGCATGGCATGGACATCTTCGCTTTCGTTTTTGATGTTTATAGTGACAGATCATAGAATCACCCAAGCGTAAGATTGCTTAACTAAATCGACTACATTCCTGCAATATAGAAGGGCCTAGCCAATTTCTCTTGAACCCATAAATCGAATCAAGACAGTTCTGACTGCCTCATGGATTTTCATACTAGTCAGAGGTCCGGGTTTAGGCGTTTCCATTCTTCGACCGGGTTCTTATCCGACTCTTTGTTGATAAAATTGTGAGCACAAATTAGGGTTTGTTGTTCCTCGCACTGACACTCATACATCTCAAACCTATTTAAATGCCTGAACCTGAGTTGTCGTAACTCTCCTAAGGATTCGCCCCATGCTGTATGATTTTCAAGTAACACTGCCTGGAGGAATACTACTTCGATGGTCCTACGGACATGGGAAAAAAGCTCGACCACATCGTTCTTCTGAGAGTCAAACCCAGAAAGCTCCAATGTTCTTAGAGCGGAGTATCTAGCTAGCATAGAAGGCAGGATGTTCTGTAAAGGCATGCAGGTCCGCCCTCTTCTGTAGGATTCGAAGTTGAGGATTCCGTCGATGCAAAGCGTCTCTAGTGAATTTACTCTTTTGAGAAGCGAGAATATTGTTCCCTGGGACCGCGAGAACTGGTCATTACTGTAATCACCCCGCGGACTGTTGATCTCCAAGCACTTTAGTGTTTTAAAACCTTCGTTTCCATCGCCCATCAAAACGTTCAGTGTATGTGAGAGCGAAAGAGGACCGAACGCTTGCTCGAAGTCTCGTCCATTCGAAGGGACGTCCGAGTGAGGAATGCGGCTAGCAAGCCAATCCTCCACTCCGATCTTCAGAGACTTGAATTGCTTCTCAGACTTCTTGAGCGCCTTAAGGAAAACAGCTATCGTATGTTCGTTACCAACGCCGAAATCTCTCCGATTTACATAGCCAAGATCTTGTTGAAACCTGTGGTTTCCGAGCCCATTTCTGTCGGTAAGTATCTCAATGCTGTCTAAGTTGGGTAAGCTTTGAAGTGCTCGGATGATTATCTTGTAGTCCCTTTGCTCCTGAAGGAGATACCGCTGATGTTCAAGATATGCTTTGTAGCCAGCGATGTACTTGGCGCAACCCAGATTAAACGCGCTTAAAGACCGACAACTCTCCTCAAAATGGTTTTCTGTCTCTCTCAGAAAGGTTTTCTCGTCCTTGATACTCTCATATCTGAGTGGGGAAAACACAATCCTCTGAACATAGAGCCTTCTAAGCTTGAGTGTCAGCGAGGGATGACAGGTACAAGATATCATATGGAAACCCAAGAAATAAAGATTTGATGCGGAGTATGCACTGACAACATAGGATGCTCCGAAATTGCTGTCAAATTCTGGAGACTACTGAGCCCTATCCAAAGCGGAATTTCCTCAAACAGACCAGGGGCTGCGAGGACTGAGTAGGTCTTATTGACAAGTCGAAGGCTTCCGAGAGTTCGCCGTAACGCGTTCTTATCCTCAATGAGCTCCTCATCGGAAAAGCTATCTTCCAATATGGTGCTGACGATTATCTTCGAGAGCTCCGCAGGGAGCCTGTCCGCTGCGCTTTTTGCTGATCCTCCAGGCACATGGCGACGACTTGGTAGCCTATCGTGGATGAACATGTTGCTGAGTCCGTTGCACCGCTAATGATGGACTCAATTCAGGGGTCCGACAATTGATCGCGTGTACTCGTAAAGGTTTGGAAAGTGAAGCAAGATATTCTTGGCGTTGATTTCATGTGACGTCATAGTTCTTGGCGCGACTATGGGCTGCCAAGACTATCAAAGCACTGCAGTCTTCCTCATCCACCTGCTGTTTTCCTGGGTCTGCTGGCTGCAAGATTACCGAAAACCAGACTGTCTGCGTATTTGCTGCCAGGCACTTATAGAATTCGCACCCAAGCGCTTGAGTGGACGGAAACATGGGTATCTCTCCTAAACAGTCCTCGATAGGCACAATGTTCAATTCACAACGCAACAACTTCAAGGTTGTCGCGGCGATAGGTAAGGATTCAAGCCGGTGCAATCGAGCTTGACCCTATCGTATTGCGTACGTAGTATCTTGAGAAGACGTGATAGGCAGAAGATCTATGATTTTGGGAAATCTTGTGATTGCTTCGAAAACGTAGTTCAGCAAGAACCTTTTCAAATATTTTACTCGACCAGAAAGTAGACCCATACATCCTTGGAGAACCTTGAGCTGCGAATCATTGAATCCGATATATACTTTCGCGAGGCTCTTTCGACTCTTGTTTAGCTACTCTTAGGCCAGCCTACGAGTGCAGTCGTCATGGTCAGCGCAATATTGATCGTGAGCTGCGAAAGCACGCTGCGGCAGCTTCTTAGCAACCATGGCGGCCATGCTCAACACCTGTGTGGGTTGGCAAGAAGGTGGATAAAGAAGCTAGGGAAAAATGAATGTGACAATGCATCATGAGCATACTTAACCCTGCTATATCCATGTCTGAGCATGAAAATAGACTGGCGTTTGTCTGTAACATTGAAACATAAGGTGCATGATGCTTCACGATATGTGGTTGGTCTCATTGCAAACGTCTTCTCCAATGGTGCAACTCGTGCTGCATCCACAGCGCGTGAACGATATAGGTAATCGTCCTTGATATCAGGCTCGGTTTGAATGCAAGAAGTATTTGAAATAGGGGCTACGACAACAAGAGCTTAGTGCTATGGATAGTAAGCCATTCACTTTTCCCGAGAAACCCATGCAAGTTGTGTCAAAAGATAATAGTATCTGACGGGTTGGCCCACGAGTGGAAGATTTTGCAGTAGGTATATAGACAGTGATCAGATGATTAGAAGGGTCTGACTGTCTCTCTGTAAATATGCAACATGAAGTAATTTTGCGACTCCGTAACCTATCCTGCGAAGTGGCCCAAGTCAACGATTTAATGTCATAGAACTCACTGCGGTGCATATAACACGTGGCACGGTAGATCAATCATATTTATGCTATACGAATGGACTAGAGCACAAGATTTTGCCAACCATGGCTTACGGCTTGGCTTGAGCTTGATGAAGATCATTGAGAACCTTTGATGAAGCCAGTTGAATTAAGAGCGTCCTTTCGAGATTCCCCACCCTTTGTTTCATTTTTGCTTTCTCATCCCTTATCTTCGTTGACGTTGCTCGTTAAAGATTTGCCAGCTTTTCTTCATGGTATGTCGGGCATCGGTGTAACGTTTTGCTTTCAAATGATGGGTAGAAAAGCTATTCGGCAGTGGTTTCTCCGTCTGACCTTGAATTTGTCTCAGAGTACCCGTGAACCACTCGTCTATTGGGTTCTTATCCGTGAGGTGGAGGATGTAATCATGGATCCATACTCCAACGTCATTCTTTTGAAGACAGCGCCAGAGTTCGAAATGCTTCAGTGCTTTGAATTCATGTTGCCGAAGCACTTCAATGACATCCCTCCAATTCCTAGGCTCATCGATGGATAGCCAGAGAAAATCCGCAACTCGAAGGGTTTCACGCATGCCAACGAGGAAATGAATCATGCTTTGGTCTGAAGCATGTGTGAAACTCAGATAAAGAACTCGAAGGCTGTTGCGTTGTACAAAGTGATGAGGGAAAATCACATGGAAATTTAGGCGGCCTTCGCTTGAGTCCCAGGGAGTAATGTTCTCGTCGAACTTATGAATTGCCCAAAGGCTAAGATCTTTCAGTCCGCTTACTCTACCGAAGAGGGCCCTCAGCGATCACTCGAAGACCTGGAAAGCATCCTCGTTACAATTACCGTAAAGGTTCCGAAGATGGAGCGTTTCAATGCGCTTGAAAGCTGCATTATCCTCTTGGACTAATATATTGACACTCCTTGAGAAGGCTTCGGATGACAAATAAGAAAGATCGCGCCGGAACCGCAAAGGATCTTCAGACCACAGCGAAAATTCCGATCCAATCTTCAACTTAAGTAATCGCACGGCAGCTTTTGAAATTGCGTCCAAGAACAGAGGGATTGTATACTTCCCGTTATTGTTGATCTCCTTGGATGTCACACGGCCCATGCGGTGCTCGATTGCAGCGGCGCCAGCTCTAAAAAGATTCCGATGTACATGGATAATGCGCAGTTTTAGTAGTCTCGGTAGCGCTTCAGTCAAAACTCGATGGGCTCGATGATCCTTGTCTAGAAAGCGCTGATCGTCAACAAACGTTTTGTATCCTGATAGATACTGGTAAAGTGACGACCCAGGAGCGCTCTCTTCAGGCACAGACAACCTTGGAAGACTAGCCTCCAAATCCTCTAACAGTTGGATTTCATGCTCGTGTTCGAAAAATCTTGTCGGCGCAAATTGAATCTCACGGACGCATTGACACCTGTATATACATATACATCAGTATTGCATCCCTGTTGTTGGAATTGCAGCAAACGCACAAGATGACTCACAGTGACGGATGTGAGGATATCTTGCTTAGGTTGTTCAAGCTGACGACTCCAATCCATAGAGGGATCTTCTCAAATAGCAGGGCAGCTGCATGGGCTTCAAATGCTTTGTTGACAAGCCTAAGCCTCTTCAGTTCCGTCGATCGATGTTGTTCTCTATCCCGGCGTTTAGAGCCAAAGAAATAATCCGCCACATTGTCAACAATCTTCTTCAAGATCTCTGCGGGTAGCCTCGAGATACTCATGTCAAAACCCTGTCGTTGCCAGGTAAGTGTTGTTTGTCGCAGACGATCCGCTAGTAGGTGTCAACGAAGGCGGTCAGTGTGAGGTGTTGACTTACAAAGAAGGGTCAACACCAGCGCACGGACCGCCTTGACAGTGAATGCACCCTGTTCGAGGCTTAGAAGCCAGTGAGCATCAGAAAAGAAAATGTTCTTCAGTATCGATAACTTGTGCCTGTATACAAGTAGATCACACGTGTTGTGAGTACGCAGAAGCCTAAGAAAGTGAGATAAGATCTTATCGGCAACACTAGTCTTGATTGAGAAATATATCCACTGAACGCGGAGGAGGAAGCAAGAAAATGTCATTTCAAATCCTTGTTGCTATGAAACAACCTGAAGTCTGCTAAAGTCTTCATGGTGAGAATGTCTTGTTCTAAGATACAGCAAAGCGTGCATTTCATCAACCAATTATTTGAGTACATGAGAGCTATGTGATCATTTGATATGTCAAGGAGCTATTGAGACACGTCCGGGCGGAGATCGCGATTCTTCCTTCCGACAAACCTGTCATGGTATCTTACTACCAATTACGATGTAAAGACATGAGGATGTGAGACTGGACTTATTCCCCGGCCAAATCCTGCACCTATCGTAGAGTCGTGTGCCAGAATGCTTGAATCACACCAATGGCTGAACGTCTGTGAACTTTTTGAGGTAGTCTGCCACCTCAAACCCCGTGTTGTCCTTGTTATCAACATTGGGGAAGATAAGAAAGCTTTGAAGCTTCCCAAATTCGTACTGTCTGAGACCAAGTAAGACATCTAGCCATTGCTGTGGCTTATCGATGATAACTTCTCGCAATATCACCGTCTCCAGAGTTCCGCTGCAGGACTTAAACAATGTGACCATACCATTGGCTTTCGATCGAAGCCATCTCAGTTTAACCAAGCGCACATGTTGAGGGAAAGAAGATGGCAAGATCTCCAAGATATCCAAGCGATTTTTGGGACCACCGATCCTCCCTATATAAAGCTCCTTGAGTGCCGGAGCCTTGTCTATGACTCGCTGGAGTCCGCGTCCCACGTTTCTCAAAACGTGTAGGAGGTCACTATTGAGGTCAATTTCCGTCGCGTCAATTACATTTGTATGGAGGAAGTCTGGAAGTTCGATGCTCAAGAAGTCTTTGAAAATGTACTCAGTGGGCACTGGCCTGTTGATCATCCCGACATGAGTCTTAAAGAAAAGCAGTCTAGGGCGACGGAGCAACCGATCGTACTGTGAACACAATTCGTATTTTCGGGAAGGCGAATCATGTCCTTTTCCATTGCCAAATTTGAGTACCTTTGGGCTCTTGGATGCCAGACGCATTGCATTGATCAGCTTCACGTAATTGCGCTCCGCTACCAAAGTGAGTTCGTCGCCTAGAAGAAGGCCGAGGCGTCAATATATTTCATGAGCGCCAATGCAGGAGTTCGTCGCATCAAAAGTGATTGTGTTGAGCTCTTTAAATGCTCGGAGAGCTCTGGTAAGAATCTTAGTAGCATTATCGTCTTTCCACAAGAACCTGCAATCGTCCATATGTTTTTCACATCCTGTCATATATGTCTGTAGGTTCAGCTCAAGCGAACTAATTGAGCATTCTTGATGCTCAAGATGATCCTTTGCCCGGACCCGACGGAGTCGATTCACGTCCCTAGCTTCAAAAGTCAATGGCGAAAAAACGAGTTCTTCGACCATTCGGCAGCTATAGAGATTGGATCAGCTTTGCAATGCAAGATTTCAGCAAGAGCCTCACATTTGCGGGTGCTCAGATATAGCGGTCAAATGCTTGAGACTGTCGACACCCAGCCAAAACGGGACCTTCTTGAACAGTCGCGGAGTCACCATCGTTGAAAACTCCTTGTTAACAAGTCTCAGGCTTCTCAAGTCCGCAATCGATCCATAGTCGTCGTAAATTGCAACGTTGTCGAAGACGCTGCTCAGTATCTCGGTTGGCAAATAAGGCATCGTGAGAAGACCTAGCGCACGAGTGAGGAAAAGCAGCCCTACGCGTAGGCGAAGTAAGGCAGGGATGAACACTCGCAATTAGTCTTTGCGGGATGCCAATTTAAGAGAGGTAGTTGTGAAGAAAACAGTCTGACTGAGCGGCTCCTATGTGTTTTATCAATGGGATATGTGTTGACTTGATTGGTACTACCGTCGTAGAGTGGTCGATGCTGCGAGGTAATTTTGTTGTAGAGGCGTGAGAAGGGGAATTAGAACCTTATTGAAGACCTGTAAGATCGAATAAGATAGTTCCCCGTAGATTCTATAATGAGAGTAGTATGAGCTGAGCGAGTATAATAAAGCAGAATTGTGTGAAAAGTCTTGAGAGACCAAACGGGGAGCAAGGTTTTAGTGTGCAAGAGCGGGCTAAGGGTTCGCACTATCTAAACAGAACAGTACTGTAGACCTCAATGACATACAACATGTCTTGTACTTGCCGTCGTTGTCGGGTGATGGTATTAGCTGGTCAAGATGTGGAAGTAGAAGAGAAATTGAGCAGAAGTTATAGACCTCCTCAGAAGAGAATGAAGAGAATCCATAAACAACGGTGCCACCCATCGTTGAAGTACAGTGTGGAATTGTTTCAGGGAAGCTGGAAAAATCAGCAGCCCTCTCTTGTCAGAATTCTGGGTGGCCATGGAGCGTCTCCAAACGAGAGTTCAGGACAATCAAGGTCATGGAAATGGTCATACCAGAAGCGGAGTCGATGCACTGCACAGACAGGATTATGCAAGGCACTTTTTGCAAGAAGACTAAGCTTGGGCTGCCAAATTTACGCTGGCATGCTATGACTTCCATGGTACGCCGGAAATAACTGTGATTAGTGGAGCTTTCGGTCTTTGCATCACGGCTCTATGTATTGCTATCTTGGATGACCTTAATAAAAACGCTAGTAGGGGCTTGCTCATTGCCTCTCAGAACGTTTGAAGATTGATGATCCTAGGGTTGCGCCTCCTTCTGAGCCTGGTAAAGCAGTACTCGAACCTTGATAAACATTAGCGGCAAGCTATTGGCGCAAAGTCAGGGACGATCAAATACTGCCCACGTAGTGTGTTCGCAGGGACAGTCCCCTACACATACTTTAGCTTCAAGATCATATTCGCTCATTCCTCAAGTTAAATAATCATGCAACTTATTGGGTTCAACTTCGAGCAAGTAAGAGAGGACATCTCCGACAGAGAAGCCGCCAGTGTCAACAAGCTGAAACTGTCAGATGACCTCGTCAGATTTAAAGATGCTGTCGGACGTAGACAAAGTCTCACTTTTCCCCAAGTTGCAACTTGTAAGATGAACCTCAGCGATCCTGTATCTCCAGGGTGATCAATCATGACGGAGAAGGCCATAGCGCGTCTAATAAACGAAGCATTCACGCAAATTGAATGGCTTGAATCACACATATTGAAAGGCCATTACAACCTTGTAGGCCCAGATAGGAACATCATCCCACTTCAGGTATGGGAACGGCGTGTCAAGCCCGGAGTGGCAATGATGATGCTCATGCGGCCATTGAGTGAGGAGACCAGAAGCAAAAGTAGAAGGTAAATCACTTATGAATCCAGCATCACCATCGGGCTTTACACATATGAGGGTGAGGGCTGATCCAATCCGAGAACCCTTCGAGAACCAGTAGGCAAAAAACGCTCATTGCGTGTCTTGAACACAGCCGCGAGCCGCAACGTCATTTCGGGACATTGGCAAACTTTACTTTGTATAAACTACTCGGCTTTAGCGTCACGTCTCTTTCCTGTCATCAGCTGCCGAATTACCGGATGTGAGATCAAACATCTTTTGTATCGCGGATGTAGCCACGAGGGATTGTTTTGACGTCGAGACGGCTCGATTACATTAGCGCATTGCTCTTAACGACCGCCAATTTGAGCTTTCCTGATGACTTCTCCTAGCGAAAGTCACCGCTCTGTCTTGCTTCCTTGCTTGAATGCTAGATATGCGCAGCAAGCTCATTGCAGTCTTGGGTGAGATTATTGAGGACGGATTGGGATGCTTTGCTACCTGTGTGGTATTCATGTACAGTTTGATCACCTTCGAAACACGGCAAGGTCTTCATTCTTTCCCGCACTGCTCTCAATTTCGCTGTCAATCTACAAGCAAAACAAAGCTTGTGGTCGTCGCAGCAAGCGAGCATGGAGCGTGATTCAGTCCAACTTCGGACAATGAGGATGTCAACTTGGTGCAGGGATTGGATTCCTCCAACCAACCCTTGTGTCATCCATCCTGTAATGTTATACGTCTGCGTCTCAAAGTGGTGACCGCAGTGGTTCTGAGTGACCGATGGGAAGTTGCAGTCACGCTGACGATGTCCGCTCAGGCACGGCTCTCATTCGCCAAACTCAAATCTCCAGGTCACTTTGCCAAGTGCCTTCCTTCAGCATCATGGATGAAACTTGCCTTTTTTCTGACACTGACATGCTAAAGAGTCAAATTAGATATAGCATGTCCATTTAAGGAACATACTACTTGGAATTAAAAGTCTGAATAGTTTTAAAACGTAACAGCTGAGATGTAAACGTGGGGCGTTTTCTAGGCGCGATCCTTCCAGCACTCAGCCGCAATCCTGCAGGATGTGACTGCTCCTATACTAGAACCCTACCGAGCGGACGTGACATCGGCGTCGTCATGGAAATAGGCAGCATCCCCTTAAGGAAACAGACCGAATTTTTACTTTGGCTTCTTTCTGACAATTTCCATCCTTCATTCCCTCGCTATGAAACATACATGACTGACTCTTTAACTTCTCCTTACCAGCGTCCATCCATCGATGTCTCGCGACCACTATGACCCTTGCTCATCAGCTGTAATACTTCTCCACGAGGCACCGTATTGGATCACGATCAACCATGGCAGTGCCCCATACAGCCGCACAACCGATATGGTAGACGGGGGCAGATGATGACTGCTGAGCAAGCCGATCGCGATTGCTATGGGCTCCAAAGAATATAAAACGGGTGCTTCTGCTCTCCAGAAAATATCAGAACATTTTTCAAGCTAGTCAGACATCTCTATCTCATAACAGCTCGAACACACCACCGAACCGTCCTCACTACAGCTTTAAGCCCTTTTCATCGAATCAAGATGGTTTCCATGACATATACAGTGCTGGGATCCGTTGCTATGCTCCTGAGCACAGCAACTGCGACTAACCTCGTACGTGTCGACATTCCTAATGCATCACAAGTCGTGCCTCTAACCACCACCTAGCACGTCAACCGGGGCTGTATTGTTGCAAATAGAGCACCCTTCTGCAATCCGACCACAGCCCCTATTGATGGTGGGGAGGTCGAGATCTTTGCCCAATTCAATGATGGCAACCAGTACCCGACGGCTGTCCCGGGGTGCCGGCTCCAAGCTTCGTTCCCAGCTGAATACGGCGACATCTATTTCGGGCTCGACAATTGCCTCTATGATGCTAGGTGTAAGGAGTTACCCTTTTGTGGTAAAAACGCCTTTGTCAATAAAGCTAATTCTCAACAGCGCAGGTCATCAATGGACAATGCTGCCAGGGTGGCTCTTGGGATGGTAGCGAGGTTACCAACCCTTACGCTCGCTAAGTCAAGATTGAGCTCCTAAGCTGGAGAGAGGACCGAGGAAAGAGGGAAAACTGGGTTTGATGGTGGTTGTTGTAAGCTATGTGGTCGTGCATCTTTAGTCACTCGTTCTGAAAGTCGATTGTATTGCCCACGTACAAATTAGACAACCTATGGCGAAGAATTGGAAAGACTTCTTAGACTCCCCTCTCATACAGACTTCGTCTCATGTCGATCAACTTTGCAAGGATAATGCTGTATGAAAGTCCTGGACTCCTGCCTTTTGCATTGCTGCCACTCTTGCTTCAGGGTCATGAACTCGAACGAGGAAGAGCACCGCCAAATGGATGGGCAACCTCCACAAGATACGTTGCGAAACAACTTGAAACATGGTCCGAAACGCGTGTTGAAACCGCAATGAGAACAAAGAAAGGCCTCGCTCCACCCTTAGACTTGCAATTTCTTTCCTCAGCATCCTCATGACATCTGTCCACTTTACACAGACCGTCAAGAAAAGTGAACACTAGACTCTGTTGATTCCAAGCCCACATTCGAACTTCACTCCCATTACCAAGAAAGAATGAACACCTCAACTGAAGGTAAGCAATATTCTTAAGCCTGAAATCGATCTGACGCATTCAACAGGACCTTGCTCCTCATCGGAGCCACCTCCAATCCCAGACCAACGGGTTTCTGCCAAACTGCTCTACGATTTCAGCATCAAGATGCTGCTGCAGACCTACCAAGATCATGAATCCAACCCCACACGAGCAGAATGGGTGCTCTCCCTACAACAAGAAACAAGAAAGCTGCAAGACTGGGCAGACGGCCTCGACATGGTGAAGATAGACACGGCTCTCAACAAAATACAGAAGCTCGAGACCAAACACGAGGAGACTTTGATCAAAATGGTGGATAACTTACTCGAGATCGGAGCCAGAGCGTCCATGCGTATTCTTTCCTGATTGAATGTTGACTGGGAGTGGTAGGCTGACCAAGTATAGTCTCCCGCACCTATGACGACAACGACGATGACGACCTCAAGCTTCAAATGCTTCGCGCTACAGAGATCGGACAGGAATTTGTCTGGGCAGTGGAAAAAGTTGATATTACAACAATGGAGGCTGAGATAGACGATGCCTATGACGATGAGAGTGAGGACGAGATGGAGGAAGGCTGTGAAAGCGCTGTAAAGAAGTATGAGACTAAGAGTTTCGAGCTACTTCGTGAGGCCATACGGCGTTTGGAAGAGCTGAGGCCTTGTGTTAAGAAGACTGTGAGGGACTTCGAGGAATATAGCAAGGCTCAGTCTTGATGAGAGCGGAGGGAGGATGGACTGGTTGGGAAAAAGGGCCCCGGATTGGGTAGATTGACAGCGCTAGATTCTCAAGAATACTTAGTGAGTTACTTATGCGCGACTATCGCTACTGTTCTGCTGAATCCTTAAACAACTGCTGTCGCTCGCATCTTCGAAGATTCGGGTAGGAAATATGCAAATCTAAGAGTCCAATACTTAATAGTGAGCACAACCCACTATTAAAAGATCTTTAGTAATTAGTCTATATAATATGAATATAATCTGTTTCACTTCACGCTTTCTAGAATCCTCTCGCTAGTGGAACGCTAGCGGTCACAAAACTATATATTATTTATTTAAACTTAAAACAATATTTTAATAATAAAGAGTTTAAAGAATTTCTAAGGAAATAAAGTATTACTTTTAAACTTAGTTTGTTTAGCTTATTTAAATCTATTAGTATAGTAAAACTCTTAAATAAGCTAATAGAACAAATACTATAGTGTTACGCCCCAGGCTGCATAGGACTGCTCGGCGATAAAGAACGGGTTTTAAATTAGTTTAGTAAATAAACTAACTATAGCCCGCTCGCGGGTTTTGCGATGCTCGCTAGGTTACTACCTGCGAGCAACGTAAGTAACGCGAGTATCGCAAGCACCTATTAAATATATAAATATTACTCTTTTCTATTTTAAATAAATCTGCTCTTTAATAATTAATATATTTATTATTAAATACCTTTAACAGAGCTCTTTAAAATAAGTTGTATATTTCTTTTATAGCTAAGCCAATATACTATATTCCGCTATAGTTATATATAAGATTTATTACTATTTATTAAGTGAATTTTACTATTTTATAGTTATTGTAAAGCAAATAACTATTATATTTTAATTATTCACTAAATATAAATACAACCTTATTAACGCTTAAGCCTATAAGAAATATAGATTTAATTAAGGTAGCTACTTTAGATAATTTCAAAAAAAAATACAATACCTTAAATAGATAGATTATATAAGTTAAACTATATATTAGAATATATACTATTTAATTCCTAAACAAATTAGCTAAAATAATATTTATTATATCTTACCTAGTTAAAACAGCCCTTAATTAGGTAATACCCCGTCTAAAAGACTTTATAGGAAATAAAAAATTTTAATAAGACGACAAAATAAGTTAAATATTTTATTTACTTAATAACTTTATTATATATATTAAAATAATATTTGGAAAAATTAATAAAAAAAAGGCGAACAAAAGAAAGTTATAGAACCTAAAGCAGAAGTCTTTAGTATTAGTATATATTACGACGTTTAAGATATTTATTTATAAAATTAAATAAAATAACTTTATATTTATAGTATTATTCTATTAAAAATTACACAATAGAGTAAAAAATATAATAGTGGCTATTAAGAAGCCTATAACTTTAAAAGACATAATTAAATTAATAATTAAAATTAACAATTAATAATAGGAGAGATATTTAAATAAGCAGGTTAGGAATAAAAAGCCTATATAAAAGAATTAACTTATAGGAGATTTAATAGAAATTGATGTTTCCGAAAAAGGACTATAAACTAAAATATGCTATTCTTATAGCAAACTAAAACATATTAAGAGAAATTGCCCTAAAGAGGCAATAGAAATATCGGAATAATAGATTAAAGTATCTAAAAAGCGAGAAATAAGCAATACAAATAACTATGCTAAATTAATATAGATTGCTTGTTATAATAATAATTGCCTAATATATATTTCAGAGAAATATGAATCAAGATAGTACCTAAAAAGGCTATAAAAAGAAATAAAGTTAATTAAGAAACCGAGAATCTAATGTTTTTTTTTAAAACTAAAAAATTATTAACTGCAATAATAAAATTGAAAATTAGAGAAATATAGATAATAGTATTAATAATAAAAGAAGAAGAAAACAAGATAATAATAGAATTAATTAAGAAAATACCAGGTTTTTTGCAGTTAATAAATAACAATATATTAATTATAAGTAAAAATAATAACCTTGTATTAAAAGAAATCGATATTAAGACCAAATATAGACTGATTGGCATAATATTATTTAAGATTATATAAAGTACTAAGGAATATATAGTGCTTAGTAAACAATAGAAAAACAATATAGATACTTTAGAGATAAAAGACAAGAATACCTAATATATATGCTTTAAACCTTAGATTATTGATATTCTAGCTTATAGGAACTTTATAAATAACCTAGAAAATAATAACTAAATAAGATAAATAGATATTATTAAATTTAATAAGAAGTTTAAAGCATTAGAAAATCTAATAGATATAAAATTATAAAAGCTTTTTGAAAAAAAGATTAGATTAGCTAAAAGACATATAAAGGACCTTAAAGAAGTTAAGAAAGTCTAAAAGACCTATATTTTACGCTCAATAAAAAAAGATTTAGTTAATAACTTAGATAATTAAAGGTTATTTCCTAATTTAGTTTAAAGCGTTCAACGGCTATTAACGCTATACTTTAATAATAGCCTTTAGGATAATAATAGGCTTTTAACACCTAGCTCCCTATTATAAAATAAAGAAATTAATAATAAGATATAGAAGAATATATCTAAAGTAAAAACTAGAAGCAATTAAAAAGACAAAGATATAAATAAGAATAAATTCTCACTTTAAAAGTAATTAATTTCGGACTAAGAGCTAAACCCGAATTGCTACCCTTTTTAGAACCTTTAAATAGGCACTTTAAAAAATAGAAAAAACATTTTTTAAGAATTAATATCAAAAAAAATACTAAAATCGAAATCAATCTCAGCGGCAAGCCAGTTAATTTCCTTAAATAATATTATCGGGAAATTATTATTAAATAGTGTTATAGAATCTATAGTTTTATTAATAATATTAGTACTAAAAGACTTAAGCTCTTTTAGTTTCTTTATCACCTTAACCTTTTACTTAATATAGTTATTTTCGCGCTTATCTAGGCTATAATAAATTTTAGATAACTGTTTTTATTTTATAAAAAGGGAAAATATATAATAATAATAAATTATAACTTTATTATACTTGAGATTATATTAAATGCTAGTAGCCTTAATTTTAGAATGAATTTCCTTTTTTTTGTTTTGAAGTTTTTTTTTTAAAAGAAAGATTAGTAAAGAAAAGAAGAAAAAATAGAGAAGTTAAACAAATAAACATACGAATTCAGATAAGAAGATATTATATCGCTTAAAATAGCTAGACTAAATATATTCTCTATAGATATTTTAGCCTTTAACGATATAATACTTTTTAAAAAAATTATAAAAGCAATAGGAATAAAGGAAAAGTATATTTTAACTTTTTTACTAAATAATTTAAAAAGCTTAAAGACGATATTAATAACTTAAAGAAGAATAATTAACAATAAAAATAAAAAGAATATAGAGTTTTTATAATTAAATTCAGCGCTATAATATTTATAGTTAAAAGAGCAATATAAAAAAGATACTATTATATCTTAAGCTATATAAAACTGCTCGGCAATAAAAAACAGGTTATAAATTAATTCAATAAATAAATTAACTATAGCCCGCTTGCGGGTTTTACAATATTTGCTAAGTTGCTATCTACGAGCAACGCAAATAGCGTAAATATTGTAAATATTTATTAAATATATAGATATTGCTTTTTTTATTTTAAATAAATCCGCTCTTTAGTAATTAATATATTAATTATTAAATACCTTTAACGGAGCTTTTTAAAAGAAATTATATACTTTTTTTATAATTAAGCCGACGTATCGCGCCCTGCTATAGTTATACACAAGGCTTATTACTACCTGCTAAGCGAACCCCACCGTTCTATAGCCATTGCAAGGCAAACGACTGTTATATATAGAAGAATACTATATAAATTAATCTAGAATAAAACTCTTGTTTAGAATATAGTATAAGTAATCTTAACTTTTATATAATTAATTACCTTAGTATTTCGTTTGAGTTAATATTATTTAAACCTATTAAAAAGCCTATTCTTATTATAATAGCCTTTAGAATAATCCTATCCTATTAGGTTCTTATCTAGGTTAAAGACTTTTTAGACTATAAAATTTATATTTTATTAGTTAAAAACTATTTATTATATTATATTAATATATATAATTATATTAGATTGCTTTCAGATTCCTATAAAAATACTATAGAATATTATTACGCTAAAAATAATAAGCCTAGAATAATCTATAACTTTAGAAATTTTATAATACTATTTTAAAAAAATATTAGCAAATTATAAGCTTAATAGAGAGGTTCTTTTATAATAAAGTTATTTATATCCGACTGTTTTATATCTTATTTTTTATAATAGTATAATAGAAAGCCTATTAAAAATCAATTTTATTTAGATTATTTCTATCTGTTTATTCTATAATAAAGCCGTTTATTAGGATTTAATAATTCTTTAACGGTCGTTTGCCTTGCAATAGCTATAGAACAGTAGGGTTCGCTTGGCAGGTAGTGACAAGCCTTGTATATAACTATAGTAAAACGCGGTATATTAACTTAGCTATAAAGGAAATATATAATTTATTTTAAAGAGCTTTATTAAAGATATTTAATAATAAATATATTAATTATTAAAGAGTTGATTTATTTAAAATAGAAAAGAACAATATCTATATACCTAATAGATATTTACGATACTCGCGCTATTTATATTGCTTGTAGGTGGTAATTTAAT
The DNA here is from genome assembly GCA_032158265.1 of Bacidia rubella. Taxonomy (NCBI): domain Eukaryota; kingdom Fungi; phylum Ascomycota; class Lecanoromycetes; order Lecanorales; family Ramalinaceae; genus Bacidia; species Bacidia rubella. The sequence goes on along the minus strand of JAVTIF010000013.1, from coordinate 1,488,370 downwards.
AAATACTATGAAATTTGTAAGCAGGCTATAATTAATTTATTAACTAAATTAATCTAAGACTTATCCTTTATCGCTAAGCAGTCCTATATAGCTTAGGGCATAATAGTACCCCTTTTATATTGCTTTTCTAAAAAATTTAAGTGCTTTTTAAGTATTCTTTAAATTCTTCTAAGGTTTTTAAATATTATTTTTATATAAGAAGTTCTTTTATTTAACTAAAAAGGAACTTTAATCTTCCTTTAATATCTTTTTGATTTTTTATTTGTTTTTAATTATATAAGTCTATTTAGTCGCTAAGTTTATTATAAATATAACTTTCTTTAGCATTAAAATATAGTATTTTAAAAAAGTCTTTATTCCTAGTAAATTTAATATTATAATTATATCCCTAATATCTTTTATTAGAAAAGCCTTAATATATAGCTTTTTAAGTTTTTTGTCTATTAAGTTCTTAATACTTAGCAGTATATAGCCTTTTTTATAAATATTATAATCTTATTTGCCTTAGTCTTCTTGTTTCTTTATTTTATCTTATACCTAGATTAATTTATATTTCACTTTTATCTAAACTTATTGTATATTTTCTGCAAAGTCTTTAGCTGCTAGTATATTTATATTATTTATTTCAAATTAAATAGAAAACCCTATTTCTATTTCTTGCGGGGTAGCTTTTATATCTTTATTAAATAAGGAATTAATTATTATTTATATTGTTGGTAAAAGTTCGACCTAATTCTCTTATTTGTCTAAGCAAAAGATTTTTAAATAGTTTTCTAAGGTCTGATTTATTTATTTAATCTATTTATCTAATTAAGGATAAAAAGCTATTAATATTCTGTTCTATATTCCTAGAGCCTTTTTTAGTTTTTTTTATAAAATAGAATATAAAGAGCTTATTTCTATCGCTTATTATTTTTTCTAGAATACTCTTATTTATAAATATTTTTTTTAATAAAAGCTTTATAAGTTATAAAGCATTTATTGTAGTCCTATAGGGGATAAATTTTGCCAATTTAGAAAATTTATTTATTATTATAGCTATTATATCATATAAGATATCTATATCTAGATCGTATAATTTTAACAATTTTATAATAAAGTCTATTATTATAATAGTTCTTGGTTTTTCTAGTAGTTTAATTAGCTTTAGCAGTTTTTTTAGCTTTTATCTATCTTTTTTAGTTCTTTAATAATCTTTATATTTCGCAAATATTTCTTCTATATCTTGTTTTAGGTCTTTTTAATTATCTGTTTTTTATATTCTCTTATAAGTTTTCAAGATTTTTTAGTATCCTACTATTTTTATTATATAATTATTCCTTATAATATCTTTATACTCTTCTATTATATTAATATTCTTAAGTCCTCTTTCTATTTTCTATAATATTAATTATACTTCTCGCTCTCTTTGCTTATAATTAAGTCGCCTACTTAAAATATCTACTATTATATTGTCTATTCTAGTAATATATTGAATAAAAAAATTAAGTCTTAATATTATATTTATTTATTAGCTTTGTCTCTGATTTAATTCTTTATTATTAAGCAATAAAACTAAATTCTTATAGTTTATAAGTACTTTAACTAAAATAGATATCCTTTTTATATATATTTTTTAGTGCTTTAATAATACTATAATAGCTAATATTTATTTATTTATTATAGTATAGTTTATTTCTACTAGTAATAACTTCCTTGAATAATAAGCAATAAACCTCTTAGCTTATAATATACAAGCGCTTATTGCCTTATTTAATATATTAATATAAATTGTAAATTCCCTCTTTGGATTAAACATTCTAAGAGCTTTTTTTAAAGCAAATACATTCTTTAGTTTATTAAAAATTAATTCCTTTTCTCTTGTTTAGAGAAAATGTTGTCTTTGCCTTAATATATTAGATAATAATGTTATTATCTTTGCGTAATTTCTAACTATATTTTAGTAAAATCCAATAAATCCCAAAAAGGCTTATAAGTCTTTAAGATTTTTTAGTGCTAGGTACTGCTATATTGTATTCAATTTGTCTATTTATATTAATATTCTTTTTAGGCTTATTATAAATCCTAAAAAGTCAACTTTTGTTGCATAAAATATTAATTTTTTATACTTTATTCTGAGTTTTTTCCCCCTAAATGTTTCTAGTATCTTTATAATACATTTCTCATATTCTTTTTATATTTCTGAGTATATTAGTATATTATTTATATATATAACTACAAATTTGTCCAGGAACTAGTGTAATACTTTATTCACAACTCGCTATAGCATAGAAAGTATATTAATAAGTCTAAAAGGCATTATATTATATTTAAATAAACCGAATTTAGTTCGGAATACTATCTTTTATTCGTTATTTTTCTTTATTCGAATTAAATTAAAAGCGTTTCTCAAAACCAAATATATAAAAAACTTAGTTTTTCTGAATTTGTTTTTAAGCTTATATAGCAACGGCAGGGGATATTTGTCTTTCCTTGTTAACTTATTAATTCGCTTATAGTCTATATAAAGCCTGAGTATTCTATTTTTTTAACGAAAATAATTAGTTATCTAATTAATAACTTAGATTTAGAAATATATTTTCTCTTTAAATTCTTATCCAGATATTCTTTTAATATTTTTAATTCTTTTTTAGTTAAGCTATAGATTAGACCTGCCTTTAACTCTCTAGGGTTATTAATTAAAATCTTATAATTATCTTTAATATAATCTAGCAATAGCAATTCTCTTTTAGGTTCTTCTAGTATATCCTTAAAATTTCTATATTCTTTGAATATAGTTTCTATAGCTGCTACCTCCTTTTTAATATAAATCCAAAATTTTCAGGTAAGATTATTATTAGTTCTTTTTATTCCGATTAAATTCTTAAACGTTTTAAGCAATTAGCTTTTTATATATATTTGCATTGACTTTTAGTTAATATATAGATTCTATTTTATAAACTATAATGCATTAAAGTAAATATCTCTTAACCCTAAATAAATATTAAATTTCATTCTCTTTTTATGCTTATTATTTTTTATTTATATCTCTTTTATTTCTTATTTAACTTTTAGTATTTTTTCTTATATAATCGATTTTATATTATAAAAATTTATCTTTTTAATTAAAAATATATTTATCTTTTTAGCATACTTCTAAGATATTATATATAAAATAGCTCCTAAATCGAATAAGGCTCTAATAGGATTTCTATTAATATTAAACAATATAAAAATCCGTTTTTCTGATATCGCGAGTAATTAAAATATAATAGTCATTTGCCTTATAATAGCCATAAAATAGTAGGGTTTATTTAGTAGGTAATGACAAGTTTTATACGTAATTATAATAGGGTATAATATATTAGTTTAACTATAAAAGAAGTGTATAACTTATTTTGAAGAGCTTTGTTAAAAGTATTTAATAATAAATATATTAATTATTAAGGAGCAAATCTATTTAAAATAGAAAAGAGCAATATTTATATATTTAATAAGTGCTTACAATGCTTATGCTGCTCGCGCTGTTCATAGGTAATAACCTAGCGAGCACCGCGAAATTCGCGAGCGGGCTATAATTAGTTTATTAACTAAATTAATCTAAGACCTATTTTTCGTCGCCGAGCAGCCCTATGCAGCCTAGGGCGTAACAAATTCTATTATCCTTTTTTATTAAATAATCTAGTATAAATAACTAAAAGTAGTTTAATAATATTCTTATTTAGAATAATCTAAAAGAGTATTATTTTATTTTAGTAATATATACTAGAATATATTTTAATAAAATTAGTTTTCCTCTTTTTTAGCTAGTTTAATAGAATAATATTATTTTTATTTTACTTAAAATAGTTAGTTTTTAGTATTAGAATATAATTATAAAATATAATATTTTATAAGCTATTAAAACTAAGAAAAAGTATTATTTAGAACTAAAAAAGATCGCTAAGGCTCTTTTACTATAAATAAAAAATATTAGCTAGCAAGCTTTTTCCTAGTATAGTAATTCCCGATTAGGTTTAACGCATATCTCCCACGTAAAATAGCTTTTTCTAATAGATATAATACACTACCTTCTATTTATTAAGAACCGCTCTTACTTAGTTCATCTTTTCTAGGCGTCCCTTTCCTGACGATATGACTCAGACACTGCAATGGTATAAAAAATGGCTATTCAAACCTAGATAGAATCTAGTACCTCATCTGTCTTTCCACTAGATGGAAGATAGACGCTCCTGTCTTTCAAGGAGTATCTAGCCTGATTTGTACTTGCGACATGGATCAACTCCCACAGGAGCTTCTGGATGCGATCCTCATTCACTTGGCCCCAGTAGATTGTTGCGAATACAAAGTGGGGCTTTCTAGTCTACGGAGTTCTTGCAAAAGGCTCGCTGCTGCTGCAGCGCCGTATCTCTTCTCAACGATTCCAGTATGGATTAGCGAAGAAAGCTTGGGAAAGCTGATCGAGGCATCAAATCATACGATAATGTGAGCTCTAAGACTGCAAGTTGATGAGTAGATCGTCAGCTGCTGAAAGAATCCAAGTTCTCAATATGTCCGCGAGATACGATTCTCGCCTTTGCAAATATGCCCTCCTAAAGCCTGGATCGATCCAACGGAACAAGTTCAAGCAGACTTCAACCCACGTTCCGAGGCCACGGAGGGCTTTGTTCACGCAACACACCATAGTGCAATCACAGAGGACTATCTGAACTCCCAAACACAACTCTACATACTCAATGAAGGCGCGCTCCACTTGTCACAAGCCTTAAAACGGTTGCCTCACGTAGACTCAATCGACTTGCCACTTTTTAGTCACAAGATCGGAGGAGCCGAGCTCAGTCGTAAATACGTCTCACTGACGCATGAGGAATACGTGTGGAAGTGCGAACCAGCGGTCAAGCTCCTCGTCCAGGCACTCAAGAACGTCAACCAACGGATCCAATCCCTCCGATGTAGCGACGACGAAATCATGTACTACCACGGGTATGACCTGCGCCTAATCCAAGGACGCCCTCGCCGCCTCCAATCGAGCTCGGACCAGCACGATGAGACAGTGAGTCTTCCTGGGTTGCTCGCGGAATTGGACTGCACATCTCTCGAGAGATTGGTGATGAGGATCAATCCCAATGGCAGATTCGTTTCAGGGGAGGCTGCATTCCAGACTTTCAACACTTCACTCCAAAAGCTCGTGGATGGAGCACCCAACCTGACCTCGCTCGAACTTGGTTGTGGCAGCAACCCAAGGTTTGATGTTAGAGGCAGTGAGCTGATGGAGAATATTCGCATACCGACCTTAAGGCGACTACATCTATGCTTTATGATCATTCTACGCACTGGATTGTTCACTTTCTTCTGCCATCACACCGCATCGCTGCAAGAGGTCTTGGTAGAGGGTGTAAAGCTTCGGGATTCACGCGGATGGCAAGACTTTGTACAGATCCTCCGATGTCTTGACTTCAAGATACTCGACTCCTTCACGATTTCGCATTGTGACCTTGCGAGGATGGAGCTTGTGATAAATGTCGCACCATTCTTGACGCGTCATACAGACGAAGACCCCTTTGCGTCCTTAGATCTCAAGTCCGATGACGATGACGACCAATCCTGGACAACACAATCGGATCCACCACAACATCCGCTAGATTTCCTTCCGTTTGGTGAAAGCGACACGGGCTCTGAGTACCATACTCCAGACGGCTGGAGCTCAGAAGACGATGTGGACGAAGATAGTGAGAGTGAGAGCGGTGCAGACGAGCGCAACACTTCCGTGAATCGTACCAGCGGAGCCATGGAGATGGCTGTTCTACTGTAGCTGAACGCCGCAATGCTCCTTGGAGATAAGCTCTTATTTCCGGGGCCTGGTTTGGGCTCGCTGTCCCCGGGAATACGCGCCTCGTCGACAGCCTTACTGTCAGGCCAAGACTTCAGATCCCTCCTTTAACCTCCGGTTTCCTATACATTGTAAAGCAGATGTCACGATGAGGATTTATGCAAATATTTCTCACGCATGGCTTACGATTTGTGGGTCAAGCTTTGGCTTTGTCTAGCCAAACAGCATAACGCCACTTACTGACTGCGCTTTGGGGGAAGTCATGGAACTCGGCAGCAGCATTTTCAAAGCCTATTATACCGAGCCAATCGGAGCACAAATACAATGGATATGTCCTGACGAACCGAATGGTGGAGGGTGGTTGACTGTATTGCTGCTGCACCACATGCTCGAACTCAGTTCGCCTACGCCGCACGCAAGAAGGCGGGATGAAACTGGCCCACCGACCTCCTGAAACCAGCCAAGATCTTGGTGGTCGCAATGGCTCCTCAAGGTGGTCACATTCTCTTGAGCCTGAAATTTGTTCTTGCATGCGTTGTGCGTGCGATCTCAATACAATCTGAAGTGCTTAGGATGAGTTTATGCGTCGAGGACGAGGCGTTCAATCAGCGCAGGGGGCTGGGTCTTGGCCACTCTTTTCTGAAACCCAATCGATGGCATCTCTGGCTTGAAGCTAGGGAGGAATCCGATCCTCGAGTCAGACAGAACGCAGACAAAATGCAAGAAACAACATCCGCTATTCATCACCGGGATCTCGGTTCATGATATGGGTCCGAGGAACATCTCCAAGTTGGAGTAACGGTCTGGTCGGTCCCCCCAACATTTAAGGTCAAGGTTGCAGCCATGTCTGATACAACCCTGATGTGGCACATAGAGTCTCAGACTCATCAGAACTGTGCAGCGCCACCTCTGAACAAACGATCTTGTTGGATGCCTTTGAACTCTGCTATGCTCCTGCAATTGCTGCAAGGCGCTCTAGATGTACTTCGCAAGAGCAACATGTGCGTGCCACGCCGTATCTGTTCATCTGAGCAAGGCCCCCGTGTTTCGGTAGAATGGCATAAGAGGCCTCCCGTTCCCAGACCGCTCGTTCTTCATTCAATCGACTCTGTGAGTTCCGCGTGATTGGACTGTCACTCTTTCGTCCTCGCGGTGACTAGGCCTGGGGCCTATACATTCCTTCATTTGTCATCCCGTGTGCAATTCAATCTTCAAATCCCAGACACTCTCTCCTTGAGCAAGCACCAGCAATATGGCGTTCCTCCTCAAACCCCACCTCCTTCCTCTCCTCCTCCTTACCACCCTCCCCACCCTCCACGCCAAGCGAGGCGGCTGGAAGAAAGGTCCACCAGACTGGTACATCCAGCAACAACAGCAGCAGCAACAACAACAACAACAACAGCAACAACAACAAACCTTCGTCCCCCAACCATTCAGCACCATCCCCCCCACCTCTCAAGAAACCTACATCCCCACCGCCCCCGAAAAGCAAAACCCCGCCCCGGAGCAACCCAACAATGGTCCCGTCCCATCCGGCAGCAGCACCGGCACAGGCAGCACGCCCATCCAATCCGGCGGCTTCACCACCGCTCCCCCAACCGGCAACTGCGGCGCCGGGAGCATCTCCGTCTCCTTCACCGGCACCATGAAATGGTCCTGGGACGGCGACTGGACCTCCTGCAACCCAGGCGGCACTCTCGCCGGGATCGGCTCCGGCAGCACATCCTGCTGCCTGACCCCCGGATCAGGTGCAATGTTCGTATCCACCTCCGACGCCGGGGTGCGAGGCCAGCCCTCCAGCGCCACGAAATTCGAATGCTCGATCGGGAGCGGCTCGAACGGGGATACCGTCTGCAATATCAGCGTGTGCGATGGGTACTCCCTTCCCATGTCGTGCACGGGGTTCGGGGGCACGAATAATCAGATTGGTGGGACGCAGGATCTTTTTGCTTTGGGGCAGTGTGCGCAGGTAGCGCCTGCGGATGGGAATTGTGTCAATCCGGATAGTACGACGGCCGGGGGGGTGCCGGGGTTTTTTAAGCAGGGGGGGGTGTATTGGTATGCGGATGATGATTTTCAGGGGACGACTTTTAGTCCGAGTGAGGCGGGCAGTGTGACTTGTACGGTGGGGAGTAGAAGTGGTGGGGGGAGTACGCAGCAGGAGAAGAGGGGTGTGCGGGGTGGGAGGGATGTGGAGGGTGGGCGAGATGTGGAGGGTGATCAGTATGGTGTGAATGCGACGGAGGTGGAGGGCGAGGGAGAGGTGAAGCCGGTAGAAGTCGTTGTTGTAGAGGAGGTCAAACAGGAGATCAAGAGACACGAGCATGCTAGACATCATGCTAGGGACTCGAGACACCTCGCTCATGGTGGGAAGCATTGAGAGGGCTTTCGTGTTCGGTATGGTGTAAAGTTTGGGGTGCTTGAGGGGTCTGTATATACTCTTGTTCCGCGCAGCGCTACACTAATGCTTGCTGTAAGGTCTTTTGAAAGATTCGTTGGGCTTTCTAGCTGCCAGTCTTTCCATGCAGAATGGCCCGGTGCCGTATAATCATTTGGACTCGCCCATACATTGTCCTGGGCGTACCTGACCTGTTGCTCGTAAATCATTCTTCCATGTCATTGGCCGCCCTCGACTTGTGACGGTGTATCCTCGTCTTGCTCTTTACTCGCACCAGAGTCAACGTAGGTAACCAGGTGAGAGACCTTCGTCTGATCATCGACCAGAGGCTGTTCGTTGTTTTGACAGGTGACATATCCCGCTACCCGACGACTCTGCCAATCTGCAGTATCATGAGCCAGAGCAAAATGTGTGAGCGTCGTATACTTGATGTTCCTTAGGGCCTCAAGGGCAGTCCGCCAGTCATTGTCGTCCAATTCGGCATCGTGGAGCCAAATGGTTTCATGTGTGCATGCGTGACTGGACAACATCTCCGAAAACTGTGCTGTTGTGCATTTGAATTGGGCCATATGGAGCCTCTTCAGAAGCGGAAATTTGAGTTGCGGGGAAACTAGGATTGGCATTGGAGGTTTTTCAAGCCCTTCTAAAAGCTCTCCACCTGCGATAGTGTTGACAAAATTCAGACGTTCTAAGTTGCTGGCAGATCCGAGTAGATCACGGATAGTGGTCATTCGTTGGGGTGGTATCAAGCCGTCTCTGTGCCGGACTGAGTTCCGCATTCGGAAGATTCTGAGCTTCTCCATCAAATGGTGTTGATCAATCATGGTGCGTTCGAAAGCGTCTTCGATGCGCAAGGGCCCACCAAGCACTATCTCGCGTCTGGGCATCATTCCGTTGAGCCTTTTGTTGATTTTAGTGGTAGTTTTTTCACGGTGATCGTCCTGCCCATCATAGTTGCCGAAGGTGAACAACTCAAGCTGGACGCCTGCCCGGTCAACGGCTTTTGCCAGTACAGGAAGAGTATACTCCCCTTCCATAGACAATATTTCATAATCTAGGACGGCGAATTTCTGCAGGAGCTCCATAGCACCTAAACTGCAATTGAGCCTTGCCACTGATAGTCTCTTGAGATTAGGCAGACGTTTGAAAGCTCTGGTCATGATTTTCTCGTCAGATGAGTTCTTAGCCAGCGAATCCTGTGAGCCTAAATAGTAGTGGTAATTTGCCATCTCGTTCGCATGTCTGAGGGCAAGGTCGTTCAATGAGTCTGTTTCGCGCTCGAAAAATTGCGCGAGGGTTTTCTCGCGGTTGTGATGTCGCTTGATCCGTAGTGGGGAGAACTGTATATGTTTAACATTCTTGGACCTACAAAGTATTAACAAGGGGAGATGATAGTTTTGATGACGTCGGCTTACAGCTTCGTATGTTCAGCAACATTCGACAAATTCCGGAGACTTTGTAGGCTAATCCACAAAGGGAGGGTTTCAAACAGGAATGAGGCTGCAAGGTCTGCAAAAATGGACTTGGAGGCCAGACGTAAGCTCTTCAAATCTTCTCGATAAGTCGCCCGCTTTTTGTTATTCACCATATCCACCACTAATTCTGAAAGTTCTGGGGGTAGCTTATCCATTGTTGGGAACCGGTCATCTATACTGGAAAATGAAGTCGTAGCTCACGAGGACGTCCCAAAGCAATGCGCTTGCAGACACAATGCCATGTTAGTCAATTTCCTGTCATTCGAGGATGACAGTATCTGTGTGGTGCAAGTGTCAAACGTGCCTTGAGTTGTTCCATCGTTGGGTTTGACTCCACGCCATACGACACATTCCAAGCCACTGGGGGCGTGACAAGCAGCAAGTGCTAACATCTAGCTGTGCATGTACGCTTAAGCTGTATTATCCGTGTTCGACATTCTCTAGCCTATGTATTGTCATGGGTGAACCCCCTACGCTGTTCAGGCACTTTGAGGGCATAAGCCTCTGAAGCGCTGAGGAGAACCTCGAGAACTTTTTGTAAGGAAGGCCTCCCTAGGGTTTCGGCAGTCTTAAGCAGGTATCTTTGAACACAAAGCCTCAAGATTTAAGCTACTTGCACAAAAGGGGACCGTGACGGTAGATGGGTATCTCAAGCATGATACTCGTGTGGCCGCCATGTACCCTTATAGCTCCCGGTCAGCTGCGTCAGAGATGTAGGGCTTTGCATGCCGATCCTGACATGCATTCAAGAAAGTTGTCTCACATTCGTCGATTTGGTGGGATAGCATTGTTTGCACGGCCTGTGTAGCTCTGACAGGCGGCCTTCGGTTCCCCAGAATTACTACAATCTGCGAATCGATCTGGCACATAAAGGTGCTACCAGTAATCCTCAATTTCATGTTTCATAGTTCATTGTTCGGGAGTATTCAGCATTGCTCAGAGACCGCTCCTCGAACATAGCCTTTCTAGTTTGGACCAATGAACTATCAGGGCCCACATTTTAAGAAGTGCTAGAACAAAGCCGGTAAAACCCATGAGACGAAGGCCCTTGAACAAGTCACCAGAGTACCCCAAGGCCATCGCCCTGCAGCACAGGTATATTACAGCGAACTTGTCCGAAGCCATTAGACTGTGAATGGCTTAAGGCGCAAAGCGTCGATTGGCGTGCTGTCGAACCCGCACGTCATTAGTAGACGCACTTTACGCAGTATTTAAATCCACGGTAGGCTTCGCCGAGGTCGGAGCTTCTTGATGGGATCTGTCTTGATCTGGTGTTTGATATACCTCTCAATGTGGAGATCCACCTCGTGGCTATGACAATACCGCAATGTGAAGGAAGCTAGCTTCTGGAACGATACCTTTCGTAGTGAGGTAAGGGCGTTTGACCAGTCGCCTGGGTTAGCGATCACGATACACTTGAGTTTTACATCAACCAAGGTCGACGCATTCTCGGACAGAAGTAAAACAATGTCAGCTTCCTCAGTGATGAAGCTGTGCAGACGTAGGATCTGCAAACGCGGCATCTGACGGAGTCTGGAGACAAAGACCTGGCTTAGTAATGGCATATCTCTTGTTACAGCATCGTCGCCCAGCTCGCCTAAATCGAGCTCCGTTACTCTTTCTCCGGCCTTCAACATACGCTTCACAGCCCGGTATTTTTCCCTACACTCTTCCTAGTCTTCACTTGAGGCTAGCCCACGTATCGTGAGTCGACTAGCACGAGGAGCTTTAAAGGATAATTTAGAAGCGATCTTATTCATGCCTATGTTTGCTGCATATTCAAGAGCTATTAGATCGCAACCGCAGTCGATTACGAGTTGAGGGTGCCGCGGGACTTCACGTATAGCATCGAATGATGACAAAGTGCCGTAAGGGTATGTAGCATGATCAAGGTGTCCAATTTTGAAAGTTTCGAGCCCAGTTTTAGCGTCCCACAGCGCTTGCAGAAGAGTAGGAACGGTGTAGTGTCCAGACATCGTGAATTCTTTACCATCCATGTCCCCAAAAGCGGCCAATATCTCTGCAGCACCAATGTGACAACGCGACGAGTCTACCTCCAAGCAGCTGAAGCGGGGCAGCCGCTTGAATGCCCTGGTCATAATCTTCTTGTCTTGCTGCGTCGCTTTAAGACCTAGTTGTGTCTGTTTGTAACGTTCGTAGGCAGTCGAGTTTTTGATCGCATTCAGTGTAATCCAGCTTGCAGAGCCTGACTTGCACTCGAGCCGATCTTGAACCTCCATGTATCTTCGACCGTCGTCTGCAAAGAGTTTTATGTAGATAGGGGAGAAGACGATTCTTTGGACATATTGTGAGCTGTGAAGTATCGTTGTCAGCGTTCCTTTCCATAAGGTGTTACTTCGGTAGGAAGACTCACAAGAGATCATGTTCCGCGATATTTGTCAGGTTAATGAGGCTCTGCAATCCGATCCATAGGGAAACAGTGCGGAACAAGGGTACCGCAGCCACTTCATTGAAATATGTGGAGACCAGTCGGAGGTTCTTAAGACCCTGCCGACATTCAAAATCGTCCTCCTCATCTAAGCGCTCGAGCACCATTCTCCATACTTCTTGGGGAAGTTGAACCATGTTCACACCTCAGGATGGAACGGAAAGGCGTGCGAGCGAGGTCAACAGCTGTCGTATGGTCATAAGCTCTTCAAGCGATAGCATGGCAGCGTTTTCAGGAAGGAAGAGATGGTCGAAGGATGTGCAAACGTGCTGTCACTGTCCGTAGTAGCTTAGAACATTAGTAGCGATCCAGTGTCATATCACTCTGAAGCAAAGAAGATGGCAAGCAACTCGATCAACGGTCCAGGCAAACACCTCAATTCACGCGTTAAGGTTAAGGCGGAAACGAGTCACGTGATACTATACAACTCTTTCGCACGCGACAGCCGTCCTTTTCCAAAAAGGTGCCTATTGGGCATACTACCGGACTAATTATCTCCCTTTCTGACTTTCTCTGCCCACGATGTTCATCTTACCATCTACTCGAATCTCAAGCTCATATAGTTTGTTCCTCTTATGGACTGCTCTAATCATCTATTTAGTTTAGGCAGCCCTGTCCTCGACATTAGCGTATACAGCCGCAACAGCGCTATCATTCCACATATTCCTTTCACGGTCAATGACTTAAGTGACCTTCGTAATCAGGAAAGCTTAATTAGCCGGGATTATATCTAAATCTACTCAATCTAGAACTACCACCTGCGTCCTAGACTAATTAGAACACTGCAAGCTAGCGACCTAAATATCGCCTAAAAAGGGACTGACACGCGCTTATCGTAATTAAAAAAGTCAATTCGGTCGTCCCGCCTTATCCATATGTAATCAACATGGGTTATTCGCGAACTGTACAGCATTTGGCGCCTTTGGGGATGTGGAGGGAGGTCGGCTCGCTTGTGGTCCTCCTCAATACTGAAAACACTATTTGAGAGTAGGGGATGAAAAGTGCAAGACGAGCCATCGATTGACATGGGCTCAGACTTTCTTGCAGCAGTGCGATGTGGTTCTGTCTGGTATCTTATCAAAGTGTTAAGTTGACATATTTTATAGGGCCATTGCATTGTATCAATGGGATTGTGGCGGTGTATAGCGGCTCGATTGTACCATACTGCTACGCTGCTACACTGCTATTTGTGTACTTGCCCTTCTTGTTAACGAATCAAATTGCCTGTTATACCAGAGTAAATCCTGGTTCCTCTGCTCTCTGATGAAAGCAAAATGTATCAAAAGAGTGTCTTGTTCTCCATCAAGCTGCGCTCAAACAAACCGTCTCCTGCATAGTTGCCAGTAAACCAAACGCTCCCATCATCCCGGCCCAATCTGGAAGATAGCCAGCTCCCCAAAAACGATAGCCAACGGATCGCCTGGAAAGACACTCTCATCCTCAAACTCGAACTCGAAATGCGCATTCTGAGCCTGAGCTGTAGTGAACTGAAACGTGCCTTCTGCCCTATTAGCGCCACCCGGAACGAATTGGCGCTGAAATTGACTGTAGCCATTGCCATAGTTGTGGAAGGATCGGATTGCCCGGACCGCTACCGTGAAGCCCCAGGAGAGCACGTATGTTGCGTGCCCGACTAGAGCGACTTGTCCTGTGTTGCCGACGTTGAAGCCGCCATTGCCGGGGTCGAAGGCGTTGATGTCGTCGTTGTAGGCGATTTGTCTACAGGGTGCTGGCTGCCGGGCGACGAGTAGGTTGGGCGGTTGTTTTTCATTGCTGTCTGGGACGACTACGTCTGCGGAAGAGACGTCGCGCTTCTTCTTGTCGTGTGGTGCGAAGTAGTGGGCAAATGGATTATTGCCGTTTGTTGTGTCGGGGCAAGTGTCGCGGCTGTAACCAGGTGGGTATGGCAAGGGTGGTTTGTCTTCCCTCTTGACCTGCAGGGCGCCTCCTGGACCTGCTGGGAGAGCACAAGTAAGAGGAATGATGCTCCAAAGGAGATATTGGGAGTAATGCATGATGTCAAGAGTAAATACTGGTTGAGATTCAAGAAGAGACGAATGCTTGGCTTAGTTCTCTACAAGTTGTTTGGATGATCCCGAGTGGATGATGAAGGTCAGGGAAGACTGTTTGTGCTTGGTGGTTGTAGGATTTGATGGATTTGACGGATGCTGTAGCTGGCTTTCTTATACTGGTGACGACAGGCTATGCAGGCTTCACGGCTCTCTGAGATTGCTCTGACATCAATATTTCCCAACATGCTGTTGGCTTTTCCCCCTTGTTGACTTCACTCGTGGTCCGTTCGAACATCACGGTTAGCGTTGAGCCGATAAGGGAGGCAACTAGGTAGATAGCCATCGTCCGTCAATGAGGTTGTGATGTGTACAGAGCACCAACGCGGTGGGACAGTTCAAATTCAATGTTGGTATATGTCATATTCGATCGAACTCACCGAGTTGGCTCTTTATACACAATACATGACACAACGACCGGGGACGATTGAACCCATGGACCGACGGCGATAGGTAGATGCGGCCGGTATTCCAAGTTTCATGTGGTGCAAACAGTGTGTCATGATGTAGAAGTGAAGGAACTAGTATGGTTTCAACACATCTTGGCATAGAACTGTACGTCATTCTGCACTAATAATCGAAGCGTCGTAAGCCTATGAGATTGCCTATTTGAGCCGAAATCTAGAGTCCGCCTTGCAGCCGAGCGGCCAGGAAGTTTCAGATGTCGAAATCGTAGGGTTCGCCATGTATACGGGCAGTTCCCGAGCCGTGAAACACGGCTGGGAGCCACATCTTATCACTTGGAGGGCACAGCCTCTAAGAAGCCTAGATCCTGTAGTAAAGCCCTTAGGGAATGCCTTCTGGTGTTTTCAATAGTACAGTCGGCATAGATGGGCCATCCCACGGCTGCCTGTGTACTTGAGTTGGTGGCTGATAATTTCCCACTAGATTTCGAAACCTACTACCTGAATCACGCCCGGTTGTGTTCGCCTCTCAATGCGGTGTACTCTGATAGCGCCATCATCTAGACGGATCAGCCGACCCTTGAGTCGGTAGATCCCAAGAGGAAATGGTGACCTGATTACCCTATCTGTGTTCCAGGTTTTATCATACATTATCAACCCCTTTCGTAGCTACAGTGCTAGCCAGTGCTTGCAAAGAGTTTGGAGCTGTAGAATTTAATGATAGCAGACCGGGGTCCCAAAAGGTAGAGATAGTGAAGTGATGAGATCCTAGGCTTTCTTTCATTTGCATGGAGAATCTTTTAGAATAGCAATTGGCTTTGCCGCTCCAAGAACACCACTTAGGTCGGTCTTCTTCGGAGCTCAGCCGTTTATTTGCCATGTTGCTTACCATACCACTAGGGCCTTCTATAAGGTCTAGGTACTGTCAGCTCTTTCCGTGGGAACATGTTTGTACCAATAGTGCAATTTATAGGATGTCCTGAGAGTTTGTAATACCATGACTCCCACCGAACACCAGGCGCGTTCATAGTGAGTATTACTTACTAAACTGACTTTCACATGGTAACGAGCCAGAATCAACCTGCCACTGTCAGAACATATCTATCGTTAGAAGCTAGGAAGACCCTTATCGTTGAGGCGAGGTATAGTAATCGCAACCATTCGGAATCCAGCCTAGAAGCACTTAAACGCTCCGTGTTGACGGATTTGTTGTAACGTTACGGTCGACTCTATCACCGTCAATGCCATGAATACGGCTGACTTCCACGCATAGATCGATTTCGGATTGCTCTGTCACCACTCTTCAGTGTATGGAAAGGCTGCGAACTTCCCTAATGTACACAGCTACAATATGTACACTAGTAACTGGAAGGCAGGACCTCAGCTCACACACATGGGCCAAAGCAATATCAGCGGCCTAGTTCCTCCCCAACACATTTGGACAGTCCAACTCACTGGCTCGTCTCTTCCGTTCTATGTATTTGCTCTTTCGTTGACGTCGCCGCCCACCCTATATCCCCTGCTCTTAACGCACTTACTCTTAACTAATTTCCTCATAGTCGGAAGCAAGTCTTCAGACATTGAAGTGGAAGAAGGGTACCGGTGCGGCGCAGTCAGAATTCTAGGAGGCTGCGATAAGGGAGTCAAGCACGTACTAACTATATATGAGCGAAAGCAAGTAAAGGAAAGCGAGAATGAGTCCTGAACGAACGAAGAAGAGCAAGTGGACAGCTCGCCGTAGTGGGAATGTGCTGTGTCGATTGGAGAAGGAAACAAGGGAAGAGAATAAAAAATATTGCGGTTTTTCAATGATGTCGTTCTACATGTCATGCTTAGCAGGTAAGGTAGTATCTTCGTGCAGTTGGCACTTTATCACTCGTCCATATCATTCGGCTGCTTTGGAGGCAGAGCCAACGTAAGTGATTTTGTTGGAGTCCTTGGCTTTGTCATCGACTAGGGGATGCTCATTGTCCATACGCATGACATATCTTGTCAATGGCCCATTTCGCTTGATGTCGTGGTTCTTACTGAGGCGAAATGCTATCAGCCTACAGAAGTGAATTGTCCTGATGGAGGCGACAGTGGCATACCAGTCGTCGTTGCCGGTCAACTGGGCATTGTAGAGCCCCACTTGCACGAGCGTGGCTGCGTGGTCCCTCAGAAATTGTGTCAATGACCTCGTGGTACACTTGAATCCCGATGCACTGATCACCGCCAAGGCGCGAAACGTCGGTATTGGCGGGCTAAGGAATGGCAGTGATGGAACTTCTGCGCCCCTTTCTGGGATGTGGTAAAGGGTGATTTGCTCCAGGTCAGGCGCGTCGCACAGAAGCTTGCGCACAGATGAAGATCGTTGCGTAGATATAGCATCCTGCATCTTCGGCACAAAAATCTCCATTCTGATTGCCCACAATTGTTCCATCATTCGTGACTGATCGATCTTTCCGCGATCGAACCCCTTCTCGATTGAGAGGGGTTTACCGTGAATTACCTCGGACGCGGGCAGAACTTTGTGCTCCCTTTCGTTTATGTCCATAGGCATGTCAGTCTTCGAATGTAAGCGGTCATCCCTACCGGCAATGCACCCGAAGCCGAGATACTTTAATCGAACGCCTGCTCGACTCAAGGCTTTTGTCAATACGAGGAGGGTATAGTCGCCATCGAAAGATAGCACTTGGCCATCTACATGACCGAAGTTTCCTAATATCTCCTGAGCACCAAGGCTGGAATTCAGCTCGGTGATTTTGAGATGGACGAGGTTAGGGAAACGCCTGAGAGCTCTTGTTATGATCTTCTCGTCGGCCTGGTCTTTAGCCAGAAACTCCTGCGAGGTCACATACGAGTGATAAGCAGCCATGTACCTCGCTTGTCTCAAGGTCAAGGCGTCTAGAGAGGTTGCTTCTCGCTCTAGATCCTGTCTAAAAGTCTCGATACGGTCGATCAGATCCTCACGACGTTGGACCCGCATGGTGGAAAAGACGATCTCTTTCACAAATTTTGAACTAATCCATGTCAATTGGAGCACTAACCAGAGCAGCAGGCGGCAACTTACAGTTGAGGGTGTTCTGCAATCCCAGATAAATTTGCCAAACTTTGAGAGCTGATACACAAGGGTAGAGTACAGAAAAGAGGCATGGCTGCGAGCTCGGTGAACAAGCTTTTCGATAGCAGGCGCAAACTCTTCAAATCATCCCTGTAGGTTGCATTGCGATCGTTGTCCACAAATTTCACAATCATCCTCAAAAGCTCTAGAGGCAATCGATCCATGTTAGCAGAAAAGCTGTAACAATGACTTTCCTCTCAGTCAGATGCTAGAATATAGTTGTTTGTGCAACAAGGCAAAAGCTACGTGGACAGCGGCGAGATCCACGAGAAGATGTTCTGTTTGCGTAGATGCATAGCTGATCAAAATCTAGGCGAGGAATCGTGATCAAGAAGATATTTATAGGCGATCTGAATGGTGTTGCGGTGTGTTGACCCGTTGCATAGCTCATTGTTGGTGCGTGGAAATGATCGCAACACCACCAGGAAGAAAGACACTCAAAACCGGTTCCATACTGAACAATGGCAGCGAGGCAACATTTCTATCATAAGGAAAGGGCAAATGCTCCAGCGACCTCAAGCTCGCGAGTCAAGTTTAAGACAACCTTGAGCTTTCCTCCCGAGACCCGGACGACAGCAGCACTTGTGAAACATCGAACCCCGATTGAGGGTTGTATGCATGTATGTACCAGTGCAGCGTTAAACACTACTGATGACTCAAGACCACACCCATGTTTATACCATCCAACGTCACGGTTGAACTCCCATCACAGCCTCAAGGCACGTTAAGAACTCAAGTCATTGAAGCCTTTGAGAACCTTGACTCTGATGAAGCTATCCCTAGGGTCTTAGAGACCTTAGGCGGGTATCTCTGAGCACAAAGCCCCAAATTTCACGCCCGCAAAGGGGGCCCTTGACGGTGTATGTGGTAACTTTCGTGCAGGTGCAGGCTGAATACTGTCACAAACGTCGCCTTTTTACATGTTTCATGGGGTCTTGTTTCACCTCGCGATTGATATACCGCTCACAACGAACATTGCACTCGGTCCCAACGCAGGAGGAGAGGAGGAAATAATCCAAGTTACGGAACGAGACGTTCCGTAATGATTTAAGAACATTGGACCAATCACAATTGTTAGTCATCTGAACAAAGCTCAAGATCACCTCAAACAAAGTGTCAGCGTGATTTGAGAGTAGCGTCGTAATAGTGTTCTCGTCTGTCATAAAATGATTTAGCTCCAGCCACTCCAAGCGCGGCATGACCTCTTGAAATCTATCAAATATGCAATCCAGATTGGGAGGTTGCCTTCCAGTCCCGTACCGTAGGATGTGGAGTGTCAAATGCTTAATGTTTTTGTTGGCAAGTACAAGCCCTCGGACATTGAGAAATTTTTGATCTTCTTCGGCCGGGGAGTCGTCGTCTAGGTCATGAACGGTCAATACCTCCATCACAGAGCACTTCGGATGCCATGGACCAAACCAATGGTGACGGTGGGCCGGCCATTTCATCTCTATACGATCCGATATGCTATTTCTCTTCAAACCCAGCTTGGGGGAACGAGTTATATCCCGCAATCTCCGTTTCTTCAACCCATCTGTACGAGGAATCAATCCGTGATCGAGCTCGCCAATCTTGAGCTCATTCAGTATAGTCCCCGCCTCCGAGAGCGCGTTCATGAGCAGTGGAATAGTGTAGTTCCCCGCCATCGATGCTTCCTCACCATGCAGCTGTCCAAACGCAGCTTGGAGTTCTGCGGCACCCAAATACTCTCGTGAAGAGTCTATCTCCACGTATTTCAAGTTGGATAAGCGCTTGATTGCCCTTGTTAAAGTTTTCTCATCCTGATTTGTAGTGGCCAGTCCATCCTGCATGATTTTGTAATATGCAAGGGCAGCACCATATTTCAAAGATGATAGCAGAATATGGCTTGCGGAGGCTGATTGTCGTTCAAATTGATCTTGCATTTTGGCATGCGTTTCTTTGTATCCAACAACATCTTCGTTAGGGAAAGGCGTAGCGGAGAGAAGACGATTCGCGTGACGTATTGCGACATTGAGCGTGCGCTGTTAGGCTATGATGTGCTAACCAGTAGTGAGTGCAAGCGACTCACAGCTCATTATGCTCCGATATGCTTGTCAAGCAAGCCAGACTTTGAACACTGATCCAGACTGAGATCGTACGGAATAGAGGGACAGCTGCTAGTCGTGCAAAGGATGGCAACGCGAGACGAAGATTCTTCAGGGCCTGTCTAGATTCGTGGTCGTCATAGTCATCAACGAATTCAACCACCAGCTTCAACAGCTCTTGAGGAAGCTTTTCCATGGCCGGTCTTGAGTCTCTTCTCAGCGCAGGCGGAATCCGAGCTTGTCAGACGGGGGGTAAGCCGCCGCAGGGGCTTGCCTGGAATTGCCTGTACAGAAGACGAGTAGAGTGATGTGTAGAGCCTGCTGCTACGACGTGTGACTTGAAGCAAGCAAAGGCATAATAGCGCGCACATGCCGTAAGATGACGAAGATGATGTCCATGATCAATGCAATGGCAATAAGTAGAGTAGACATCAGAACCGTGGACCGCGCCTGCCAAGCCAACGCGAGTCAAGTGATGTGATCCTGCACCATCTCAGCTCGCGGTGGAACATCTCGAGCACCTGAGCATGAACAGCCACAACCGCTCGCCTCGGTTGGGACTCGAAGAGATTATTTTGATGCTCTGATGTCTTCTAGGTAAGATTGCGTATTGCCTCTAGAGTCTTATCCTGGGTGAAGCCCACTCGCTGTGCTACGAAAGGCATTGATGTCAGAGCCATCGCTTTAGTCAAAGTCGTGCAGTGACAATGGTCAAGCTCTCACTTCACGCTCGCATGCCACTGTCATCCTCGATGTCTCTTGTACAACTCGAACAAGACTTGAAGTACGCGTTCATGCTGTTTGTGCTTTTGCATTTCTCTCTATTCAATTTATCTCTTTCGTGCAGACATATTACGTCCAAAGCAACAACCAACAATCTCTTTGTGTGTCTTTGAATGATGTCAGCTCTTGTGACTGTAGGCGTTTGTTGCCTCGATACCATCTTGACGTGGGCAAGTCTTGTCATATCTGATGACGAGCGCTAACCACCGCCAGCGTCGATCGTTACCCAACGGAAGATGAGAAACACAAAGCCTCCCAGGTAGAAAAACGCACCGGCGGCAATGTTCGAAACCTCTCGAAAGTGTTCAGCCAGCTCTATGATCCTCCACAACCAGTGCAAACGATCATGCTTGCAGCTTTCCCCTCCTCCACTTCTTCAGAAACCCAGAGAATCATCGAATCTCTACCCAAGGTGGACTTCTCCAAATGTGTATTCAGAGAGGACTGTTACGATGCGCCCTTCAGCTGGATCATCAGAAGCTTGGCTACGAGCAGTCGCACTGCTGTCTACTGCAACGAGGTTCCGGACATCACATTCGAAGAGTTCAAACAAGCTGCTGACCAAGTCACAACCGAGACTATTGTCTACCATTTTGAAGTTTCGGCTTCCTAATCTTTGACCTTTCATGTGCTGATCAGTGTCAGGGAAGGATCCCCGAAGTATCGCTTCGATGCATTCGCTACCTCCGCTTGTGCTACCCTCACGTCAAGATCAGTGTCGAGGTCGAAAAGCCGGGAAGACCGGGCATCTTAGACATGGCGAAAGAGGCGGACATCGTGTTCTACTCAAAGAGCTGGGCTCAGGTTGCTCGTTCTTCCCTCCTGTCGTTCCAGCATTAACGAGATGCTTCTAGGCAGATGGTTACGCCCAGCCGAGGGAGTGCCTTCAAGACCAAGCTTCTCTGATGAAGAATGCGTGAGTAACATCAAGTCAAACAAGT
Source organism: Bacidia rubella (assembly GCA_032158265.1). Taxonomy (NCBI): domain Eukaryota; kingdom Fungi; phylum Ascomycota; class Lecanoromycetes; order Lecanorales; family Ramalinaceae; genus Bacidia; species Bacidia rubella. The sequence continues at coordinate 1,466,873 of JAVTIF010000013.1, read as the reverse complement.
GTCGCTCAGGTAACGTTACTGAGATACCTCTTAGATCCCACCTTTGTCTCACCTGGGGCTCCTCGGGTGCTGCTGTGCTCACCCTTCCGGACATGGAATATCATTCAACTCCAGCCTATGATGTGCGAAGGCACCGGGGCAAGAGAGAAGTCGTTGAGTAGGTCGTCTCATTTTGCGGCACCCTTTGCCCCTCCCTCCTTTCATTCTTCACATGGACCTCGTCTATGTCCAAGGGATATGGATGTCTTGATAAAACCTTGACTCCGCCCCCAATGACTTTCTCTTTACCATTTGGAAGACGAAAAGCTAATGTCGATCTTGCCCCACAGCACGATAGGCGCAGGCGACACCTTCGCAGCCGGATTTCTGTACGGGCTGTATTTCCACAGCCGTTCTCGAGCGTCCGATATTGCGGGTCAAGTCCGCTCAACACAAGAGATCCTCAAATTTGCTAACGAGTTGGCGGGTCGAAAAGTCGTGCAGGAAGGATACGCTGGGTTGGGGATGGCCATGGACGGAAGCTTCTGGAAGCTTGATTATGGCGGCGAGAGCCTGGAATCGATTGTTTCAGCGGGAGATTCGGCGACATCTGGCGGCGTGGAAGAGACTGCGGGCGAAGAGGATCGTCCAAGTGGTGGCGAGGTAGGGGATTTGGTAGAAAGCGATTTGGAGAGTGAGGGTGGGTACGAGGCTAGAGATACAAGTGGCAGTCATACTGGGAATGACAGTGAGAACGACAGCGGCGGAGAAACATCGGATCTTCCACCAAAGCGAAGCGAGATCGGGATGAAGCTGTCGACTCGGAAGCCCTTCATTCGTCGACGCAAGCAGGCTGGGAATCTACAAAGCCACTGAAAGGGATTACGACCAAGCGAACAGCAAGGAGTTGTCCTTTTGGGCCTCGCGTGCGCAACCATCCTACCGTGCTTCTCACAAACTACGATTCACAACAGCTCCCAGAGTCAGTAATAGACTATCCTTGCGTTACATTCATCTCTCAATCCATCCCATGCACACGTCCCTGCGTTGCTGTCTCTCCTTTCGCTGCTCCTTCTCCCTCCTTCACCCTTCCTTTCATCCCCTCTCACGTTCCCCAACCCACAGAAACAACAAAGACTAAGTCTGCACTCCATCAATCACCTACCTCCCCTCCCACTCCACTCTCTCTTCCCTATTACTTTTACCAGAACTCGGCGCCCATCCCTGCCCTTCATCCCTCCAAATCCACTCTCTCCATTCTACTCCCAACTCCAGGCACTCCATCCGCCTCACCAAGCATACTCAACCATTCCCACCAACTCCACCATTACCGCTAACCCTCTCCCAATCTCCCAACTCCCGACTGAGTACACCCACGCCTACCGGAGCCCCTCAGAATAAGTCCAATCCCACGAGCGTAAACGACTCACTCGCCACAACCGAAAAACCTCCAGATCAAGACCGCGAGAGTAGAGACTCTTACGCCCCTTGCCCCTTCTTCAACCCTCATATAAGCACTGTACATACCCAAGTATTCTAGACCGCGGAAAGATTGGAGAATAGATAGGGCCGTGAAAGTATGAAACAAAGAGGAGAAAAGGAAGTGTCTGAGTAACGCGGACCAACACGGACGGACATGGAAGTCTCAATGGGAGCGGTAAGTGTGTGCTGGACGTCCTCTACTCCCTGCAGCAAAGCGCAGTCGGCAACTTTCAAAGCGCTGACTGAAAAGAGGCCTGCCTCTTCCAAACCTCGCAGATGAATATACGACGATATTGACGAGAGCTAAGCCTCTAGTCACAAAGAGTGCTTAGTATAGAGACACAGAGTCAAATGTAATACACAGATCTGATGCTGTGGTAAGAATGCCGTTGATGTATGTATGTTATAGGGGTATGTTACAGGGGTATCTCAATGCTCGTGCTGTGAACGATCCGTCTCTGTGCGGGCCAAACGCCAGGCTAGCAATCTCCGTGACCTTGTGTAAATATGCCGTTATTCGTGTCAAGTCGTAACAAATGCCCTCCGTCTCCGCTCGTATACCTGCATTTCCTCTTTCCTACAGTCGCCGTCTCACTCTGACCTACTCCCACCTCCACGACTTCCTCGTCTGCTTGTCCTTCCAGTAGCCCTTCCCCAGACCTCATCAGGATCCCTCTTGCCTCTCGTCTCCGGCACCCAATAGGCAATGAAAGCCCCCAGAACCACGGCCATTGCCGTGAAGACGTAGTACACTTTTCCGTTCTCACCTAATGCTTTGTTGAGCATGGGAAAGAATTGGCTGACGATGAAAGTGGCGATCCAGTTAGCCGCTAGCGCCCAGCTCTGCGTTGCGCCGACAGCCTCAGGACCGACGAGCTCATTGGCGAGAATGAATGGCACAGGACCTAGTCCGACCGCGAAGGCAGCTACGAAGAAGAGCATAGCAACAGCTGCCAAGACGTGGATACTTTTGGAGATGCCAACAGCTAAAAAGATACTTGAGATGCCCATGCCTGTTGTAGAGAGGAGGATGCAAGTCTTCCGTCCGATCTTGTCTGGTAGTGGTGCACATGCGCTCGTCATGATGAGGTTGATCGCTGAGACCGCAACGGTAAGCGGACCAGCGGAGGTGGGTAGCAAGGGAGTGAGGATGTGAACCGAATACATGATCACGCTGTTTATGCCTGTGAATTGTTGGGCGACCATCACAGCGACCACAGCGATGACAGCAGGGCGGTACTGTGAGGAGAATAAGGCGCCGAAAATGCTGACGGTGGAGGTTGGTGTAGCCTTTGCTTTATTGGACGGAGTGGAGGATGGAGGGGAGATGAGAGACTCTTCTTCTTCTGCGGAAAGCGAAAGGTTAGTACTGCACGGTGTAATGAGGGCAGTGTAAGAGGTACCGATATCTCGTGGATTCCTGTCCACGTGCCAACCTTTCGTCTCTTCACCAATATCGACAAGTCCACCTCGTAACCTCTTTAGTATAGCCTCTGCTTTGCGAGGATCTCCGTGTTCTGCGAGCCATTTTGGACTCTCAGGTACAAGTGCAAGACCGAAGAGTTGCACGACTGCGATGAAGCCGGCCGTAGCAAGGATGACGCGCCACATGTTGTCATGACTTAGAAACAAGCCCAGACCTTGTGTCACCACAATCCCAAGGTTGCAAAGTATCTGCGTCAGAGCCCCAAATAAGCCTCTCTTGTCTGGCGGGCATGTTTCCGAGATATAGATTGGGACCACGACCAATGATGCTCCTGCCCCCAGGCCCGAAATAAATCGACCGATCGCAAGAACTGGGATGCTGGGGCTCAAGCTCTCGGCAATGGGTCCGACAATGAAGAGGAGAGTGATGATGCGCATTGTTCGTAGCCTGCCATGCTTGCTGCTGTAAGGGCCAGCTGCTAATGCCCCCAGCAGGCCACCAAGCGTGACGATTGAGCTGACGAGGGCAAACTGGTCGATGGTCATAGGAATGCATTGGGATAGTTTACTACCAGGAATCTTAGGCTTCTTGCTCTTCTTTTCGCATGTGATGACGCTCTGAGGGGCGTTGAGTTCTGCCTGCGGTCTCCAATCAGCTACTGCCTACAACCATTGTTTGCCGACAGAAGGACTTGCCAGATGGTAGCCGAACTGGAAAGGGCCGAGAGCAGCTGTCAGAAGTGCTAGAAAAAGGTACATTGTGGTGGGAGATGAGCTGTTTGCAGCGGAGGACTTCTTTGGAGAAGGCATGTTTGGGGCAATAGAAGAAAGACCGCGGCAGGATATAGGTGATTGGGAACAGCGTGTGGCAGGGCTCGAAATGGTATCAGCTGCAAGCACCTGAATGAAGCTTTGTAGAGCTCTGAGACGCCATAAGGAAGGGCAGGTGCATCTTGAGAAGGCACGATGTTGGTATGCGGTCATCTTGAAACATTGGTATATGATACCTTAGCGCGTCGATTTTCGTCGCGCCAAGCCGTATTTTTGCCCCTTTTTTCAAATTTCCCAACGTCGCTAACTACTTGACCTGAGTCTCTTGAGAATATCAGCTGGCAATGTATGCTTGTAGACGCTTGTGTACCAAAGGTTCTGACATTCCCCTTCAAGCATAAAGCATGTCATCGTTCCCTAGCGCTTTGCAGGATCCAAAGCAGGGAAATCTTCTTCGAGAAACAATTTTTGTTCCTTTGGAGGAACTGGAACCGGTGCTTGGACTGGCACTGGCTCAACAGCGTCCCAATTCCTCTCGTAAAGATTGACCTCAAAGAACTCGTCATGCTCGGGGCACTCGTAATTCTTGTAGCAGTTGATCTTGGTTAGGCCAGTGGCCCTGGGGTCGTTCCGCTCAACGAGCTTGTACCGGCGCTGAGAATTGACGAGAGGCTGAATCAGCTTGTGCGGGTTTGCAGCTTTCAGTTTCGCGCTTTCGTTGGAGACAGTAGCCTTCGTGCCAGGTTTGCCCCAGGATCCTATGTATTGTTTAGGTACTTTGGTTGTGTCGACCGTTTTGGCCCTAAGTTTGTCGATGGAAGGCAGAATTGGTCTGAAATATCGTTTCTCTCTCAAAGGCCCAAAAGTTTTGTAAGTGGCGACTGAAATCGTATATGGGTATGTCGCCGCCAAGGGCTGGGGTTCCTCGAATTTGTCGATGGGTATGAAGCCGTGAGACTTGTCCCACTTACCGACATACAAAGTGTTGGGTGGATTAGGACGCACTGCTGCCTCCGCCGCCTCTATGAATGGACCCAGCCTCTCTAAATGCTGCGACTGAGCATGAACCTGCTGGGAACAAGGGTGGCCTTTTCGCAACAAAATGGTGGTGTCGCCCCTGGTGGTCTTGAAGCCGACATGGCGTCCAGTGGTGCCTGTCTGCACTCAGGGCTAATGTTTTGGATTGCAATCTTGTCAGCCACAGTCCCGCAGAGCTTTATGGACCTGCCGTATAGAGTCAAGATTCCTTCTACGCTTTGCTGAAGAGGAGGAAGTGTGGGTGGAGATGGCCCACAGACTTATATGTTAAAGCAGAGTGTCAAGCTGCACGGCAAATAACCGGGCTTAGTGGAAGCCTCTATCCGGTTTGCATCAAAATCCCAAACAGAGAAAGGGTTGCATTCATTGTAACACTCTGCCACCCACATATTGGGCAGGAGCAGCTACTGAGCCCGGCAGCGTTAGGAGACTTTGATCTGTAATATCAACTTAGCTTGGGGGATTAGATAGACCGACGGATTCGCATGCAATAGCCTGTGATGCTCTTGTGCTCGTAGTCACTCTCATATTCCTGTCTTCTACGTAGTCCCATTTATTTCAGTAAATGCAATTCTCAAATGCAAGCCCATTGAGAACAGTGACCAAGCCATCAGAGTGAAAGGTTCTTGCGAAGCAGCTGCCCTTAAGAGAAGGTTGCGCTTATTGGACAGAACGGGAATAACCAAATTCGAGTCCTGAGACCTCATTGTGAGGAAGAGCCATCTGAAATATTCTTTCGTCGCCTTCAGAAGCCATGGCCATCTGGCTTGCAGCGCACATTTAGCTCGAGATGCCGCAAGCTCTTGCATCGAACAAGCCGTCTGGACGGTCCCGATCCACTCAAGTCTCACACCTTGCAGAACCTCCGGTGAAAGGCTTCTTTATACCATTCGATTGACCTTTATCCATGTTTTAGCCTGCCTTAGGAAGGTGCGATGCAGCGCAAAGCATGCTCTTGCTGTGCCTGCCCGCCAAGACTTTCAAGCTGCGGAGATGCGAAGTTTCCTTTCCCAACCAACAGCGACAACATCCAACAAATGATCGCCTACGACATGGCGACGAGATGCGGTCAGGCGATGGCAGCAGTGATGACCACGCTCTTCTCCCTAAGATGTCCAGCATAGGCTATTAATGCGCACCGGGCGATCATGAGCAACCGCAGCAACAGTACTGCTTCCTCAACTCCGTGAGCACCTGCATTCTCCCGTTACGTATATATATTTAGTGAATGATACTGACTGTCATATTCACGTCCTCAGCTCTGTGCCAAACGCCTCCCTCCCCCTCTCTCGCAGAACTGCTGCTGTCCCCAACCTCGAGGGCGACAAGGCCTTGTTCACCATCAAGACGCAAGCAGCTGTTGAGCTACCAGTGTCGACCGAGACGCGAGTTCTTAACTTACAGACGGGCACTTCGGTCGTATTTTCAGAAGACTCGCGTGACAGAGAGGTCAAGTGGCTAGGAGGAGATGATGGGGTCGTCTGGCTGAAAGACTCCACCGCCGGATCGACGGAGGTATGGATAGGTGATGCCCTCGGCAGGAATCAAGAGTATGTGATACAATGTCCCTCTGAAAAGGGCTTCAAATCCGAATGAAAACATTGAGGCCTTATTAGGAGCTACTGCGCCGGCAAGATCGGTGCCCGCGCCAGCCATCTGAAAATCAAGAGGCTTTGGAACGAGCACGACGACATAGCCGTAGCCGTAGCCAGCCCTGCCGCTCCAAACAGCGGCTTCTACAATCCCGATGCCAGCGTCAGTACCCTTGCTGTGGAGGATGTCACCAATGCCATCTGGTACACCACGCTCCGGAGAAAGCCCATCGTGGAAGACAACCAACATATGCGCTATGTGATCTCGCCGACTAGATGGGTCAATGCACTCCGAGGCACCGGACTCGAATCTCCACTTCCATATCCCTATGGCTCTCTGAACGACTTTGATATCTCTTCTAGCGGTATCCTCTTCCTCTCCAAGGACACAACGGGAGGCTCTCCAAACTTTCCTAGCATTAATGTCTACTACATTCCCTTGAAGACTTTCACTGAAGTCTCACGTCCGCGACCTCAATTAATCAGAGTCAAGCATTACGAAGGGCGATCGTCTCATCCAGTGTTCTCGCCCAACGGCGGTAGCGTAGCGTTTCTCAAGAAGCAGCATCCAATCGACCAAAATGACAGGAACAGTATCATTGTCATCAATCGTATTCGGGATTTTAGGGCTTATATGTCCATGGACGACATGCCATCCCAGCAAAGTGAGAAGACCTGGCATCTATCGCCGTTCAGTATCGCTTGGTCAGATGACGGAAAGGAGTTGTATGTTGTCGCTGTCGACCATGGAATCAGGAGGCTCTTCCGAATACCGGCCGCTTTATCAAGTATCAAGAAAGAGCCCGAGCCTATCACGAGCGATAGCAAGACACCAGCCGATGTGAAACATCTAAGGATGGTGTTCTCAGCACCCATGGAGGGAAGGCCCTGATGCTTGGGAGCTGCATGTTCTCGGTCCCTCACTTCATGATTTGGATTCTTGCTCTCTGCCTTCGCTGCTTTGTCGGATCTTGTATGAGATCCTACGTTGATCCCTGTTAAAATCGACACCGCTGCTGTCATCGAGCAAAGGATAATGAGCCTACGAGGAGAGTATGATGCGCTTTCTTTGTACCTCTTTGTAACTCTCTCGTTCTTCAAGGCTTCCTTCAGAGGATAGCTCTCCACTCGTTGCATTGTTCCAGCTCAAGACAAAGGTCGATCTACCAGCAAACGAGGCTGGTGCATCTTTTGGCGCTGGGCGTGGTAGAAATGTTGCGGCTCTCCCTGCAAAGCGGGTCGCATCACTACTCCAATCAAGTTGTTTGGCTTCCAAGAGTTCTTCGAGGCTTTTGGGGATTGGATCCTACCTCAGAACCCTAGCGTCATGCAGGGGAGAGCCAAGTCTTCCGAAGGCTGGAGAGGGACAAAGAGCGCTGTTCCTGGCTCCGGCAACTGCTTCGAGGCGATTTTGTAGCGACCCAAACCTCTTTCGAATGTTTTAGGATCTTATGCTCTTTCTTGCCTGGCTAGTGCTGGCCAGGAAGGCCGGTCCTCGGCTGTCTGCTTCCCTGGAGTCCAATCCGGATTGTAGCTGGCGCTCAGGGGCCTGCGTCTTGCGGCCTGAGTTAGAAGCTCTATGGCTCACAAAGAGCTTTGTCCTAGCTTGTCAGACCCTGCCTTTATCACAACACCTTGATCAAGCCTGAACGCCAGACGTGGGTTGCTTAAGCACAGCTGAGCCTAGACGCGTTGCGGCTCTGTGTAAGTGGCCCTCATCACTTGAGTCTGTGTACGACTACGTGCTCAGACTCCACCGCCTTGGAATTTATGACCTCCTCTTGACACTTTTTTCCGTTGGCTTGAGACGCGAGCTAACGTGAGGAACGAAGTGACGGCATGTTGACGTGGAGGTTGTGGAAGGATGAACTGCACTTCTACCGCTATGTCAGTTAGTATGCCTTGTCTCTGCGGGCCTCTTCGGTCCTTCCCCCCACGCACTACTCGTTCGAGAGTAGCTGTGACTTTTCTGGGATGGGTGGGTGCAGGAATAGAGGATTCAGCCTTCGAGGGAGACTTTAGGGCCCCACGAGCGAAGAGAATGCCGAAAGGTCACTGCAACAAGCTTCGCATGTTGTGAAAGCTCGTTGAAGTGTTTGAGGGAAGGAGAGAGGGTCTGCAGTGGTCTCGAGGCCCCTGGTAAAGGGCGTGGCGAGGAAAGAGTTGCAGCAATGGCAACACTCATCCGATCAGAAAACGGCGCTAGTATCACATATCACAACAAACTCCCAGTTTTCTGCCTACAAATTGTCCTATTTGCTCGCAACTCTCGCTGCTGAAACCCTATATCTATCTGTCCTTCGCTTGAGATACCTTCCTGTTCGAAACAACACTTCCAAGCCGGCAAGTCACAACTTCCACAGCCCTGAGCCTACCGTCTCTCCTTTCCTCGACACGCTGCTCTGACCTCCTGCAGCGCCCGTCATGTCTTCAGACTCCCTCTCTCCTCCACCAGACCTCCGCACAGGCCCTCGCATCTTCAGAATTGCAGATTCCGACCTTGATACCATCCTCCGCCTCCTCGTCGCGCCCGGACACGTCTGGCCTTGTCTTCCACCCGCCACTCCAACCACCGACCTTACCGGCAGCATCCCGCACCTCAGGCTACAAACTCCGGGAGGGTCATCTCAACAGCTGCTCCCTGCTGCAATGGACTCCTCAAGTGCCGTCAGAACTGGAAAAGCGTCATCCCAGCCTGCTGTACCTGCTGCATCTGGCTCCTCCGCGGCCGTCAACACCGGAGACACGTCTTCCCAGTCCCCTCCTTCCGCTGCAACAGCCCCCAGCCCCACCACGGATTCCTTCTCCTACCTCGCCAGCTACACCCCCAACCCCTCCTCGGCATCTCCTCTCAACCTTTCTATCCTCCTCGCCCACCGCAACTTCACAATCCCGGGCACGCACATCTTTTACGCCGAAAACGTCTTCCACGTGCCCCACAACCTCGTTCTCGACTTCCCCCCGCGTCAAACTCTCCCAATGGCTCTACAGGATCTGATATCTCTTCCGAGCGATAGGGCGAGACAGCGTCATCCCCCAGATATCTCATATCGGAGATTGGTTTTGCTGCCGGAGGTGAGCGGTGGGGATGGTTTCTCTAATTTACGCTCCCCTGCTACGGACCGCATGCGGACCGTTCAGATCGACTTGAGTTTGAGCAGAGACATTGGGAGGCGCGTGCTAGAGGCAGCGGAGAAGAGTTGGAATGCTGCAATCGCCACATTTCGTGGTATTAGGGAAGTGGGAGAAGTAGAACAAGGACGGATTTGGGCGGCGAAAGTCGCGGAAGTGGTTATGGAGCTCTGGATCTACCGCTGGGATACGTGTAGGAAGTGGAAAGGGGTTTCTCGCCTCATAATCAAGGGGAGGGAGTGGACTCTCCACCTCCTCGAAGATCCGGAGATGACGGATCAGCTAGAGCGCTGCTGTGGAGAAACCGGCACAGGGGAGACGTCATGCGGAATGGGGGGATGGGAATGCTGTGTCCAGCGCCTCATCAGCCAGAGCGTGCACGATGTGAAGAGCTACCTAGCATCCCAAGCATACGACATAGGGAGGAAAAACGCTCTCGGCGAGATCCTCGAGCGAGGAGAGCCCGAAGATCCAGATTGGCCAGCTTGGGACGGCTATAGCACCTCTTTCCCCTCCCCCAACCCGTCAGAACAAGAACCCCTCGCCTCCAGAGACCCCCTCCCCACCCCTTCAACCATCCCAAAACACCCCCACGAAGCCATCCCCTTCACCAATCTAACACCCAACCAACGCCACGCCTACCGCGACTGGGATCCCAACCCCCCGTCCCCGTCAAGCGAAGACCAAGTCCATATCCCCGGCATCGGAACACTGACCTTATCGACATACAATGCCTACCGCGACGCGAATTGGGCGGAGGATAAGAAGAAGATCGTGGGAAGGAGATGGGGGTTGTGGAATCAGATGGAGGAAGAGGAGAAGCGGGTAAGGGGGACGAGGGCGAATCGGAGGGGGAAGAGGAGGGCGGGGAGGGCGGGTGGGTTGGTGGGTGGGTTTCCTGGGAGTGAGGATGGTGGGGACGTCGGTGGGAATGGTTGGAATGGTGGACGTCCACGCACGCCAACCTACAGCGACTTAACGGATCGTGACGCGGAGGGTACGACGGATGAGGAGATGATGGATCCGCGCCCGCGGGATGATGAGGAGACGGTTGTGGATTACGCTACGAGGCCGAGGACGGAGAGGGAGTTGGGGTTGAAGTGGGAGCGTGATTTGTAGGAGGAGGAGGAGGAGGAGGAGGTAGGGCGGTGGTGGTGAAGGAGGGGGGGGTGGTAAGGGTGGTGAATGGAAAGAAGAGCATTGAAGACGATACGTGAGCGCAGCCTATTCTAGAAAGAGCTGTCTTTGGGAGGTAGTGTCGAGATGTGGAAGTGTATATGCAAGGAGATGCGTACGTGCAAGATGAAGAGGGAAGAGAGGTTGTTTTGCAATGATATTGCGTGCGATGAAAGCCTGCGTACACAAATCTGCTTTGGAAGATCATGAGGTGGAAGATATACAAAGGAAAGCTTATCCGATGCCTCTCACTACTATTTCAATGCTTCTTCTGTGTTCGTGCAACAAAATATGGGAGAACCTCCAGAGATACTCGGCACATGGAAGTATCACCACGAAAAGCGGCGAAGAAAGACATCAACTCAATGCTATGGATTCAGTAATACGAAAAGGGTATTCTATCATACACATCACCCTCCCCTCTTTTCCCCCTTTCCTTCTCTATTCCTTCGATCATCAGTACAATCAAGCAACAAAGCTAATCCGCACCAACTCGCAGCAAACCAAGTATTAACAGCAAATCTCCAGTCCAGCTGGCTTGGTCCACCCTCAACCCTCCCAGATCCCATCTCACAAAACATACCTCCCCACCAACAAAATAATCGTCGCCTCAATCAAAACCCAAATCAACCTCTTCAGCAATTGCTCTTTCCAATTAGGCGGTGCCTCATTCTCTTTCTTCCCACCATTTCCCCCATTCCCACTGCCTCCTCCTCCTCCCGTCCCTCTATCATTACCCGGACTCCCCAGCACCTTCGGCGGCTCTCCCTCACCACCACTACCACCACCACCATCTCCTCCACCCCCACCACCATCCTCCCCATCCTCATCAATAACACAAACCTCCCCCCTCACCCTCCTACACCGTTCCTCCCACTCCCCATTGCCCCCTACATCACTACTATTAAAATATGCCCTCACCCAGCCCACCACCATCCTCGCATCCACGTCCGGCGGTCCCTTACTCCACCCACTGTTCCCATTGCTCCAATGTGAAAAGCTGAGGTGGCCTGGGTCGGTGGGGATATGTCCCGTGAATGTTGTTAGGGTTGTGTTGTTGGCCATGAAGATGAGGGAGGAAGGGAGCCAATCGAAGCGGTAGGTGTGCGTGGTGGAGGAGGGGGGGAAGGGGAGGAGGGGGATTGTGTTGAAGTTGGGGAATTGTTGGTAGGGGCCGCCGTTGTTTGGGGTGAGGGGGTAGAGGGGTTTGGAGGGGGATTGGAGGACGAGGTTTATTGGTCGGTTGTTGGTGGAGGAGTCGCGAGGGGAGACTGTGGGAGGGTTGGCAGGTGAGGTTGAGGGCGAGGGGGAGTGGATTGGGAAGGCGGATGGGGGGAGGTAGGTGTAGGGTTGCGCTGGTGAGGGGGCTGATTTGGATGATGAGGGTGGTGGTGGTGAGGGTGGGGGTTGCGCGGAGAGGTACTCGATGTCGATCTCAAAGGTGTCGTTGTGGTACTATTGGTGGAAGTATCAGCTTTCATGCTACTCAGCTCACGGTCGAGAAGCGACTCCAGCATGAATATGTAATTGCAACCTGGTCTACAGACTTCACAACCAAACCCTATCCAAGACAACAGGAGAGAGGCAAGAGAAGACCCACCCAAAAGAAAGCACCACAAGTCCCCACCACATCCGAGAACCTGATCCCCGCTCTAAAAGTCCCATACAAGATATCCGCCCTCTTACTCGCGATCTCAGCCATACCCACAAACCCGCCCTTGCCCTTGCCTTCACCATCGCCGACGCCTCTGACAAACAACTCCAACCCCTCCCTAATTTCCACGTCAGCATACAAACATCCCTCAAACAACAACAAGACACCAGTTTTATCGCCCAATGCAGGCGATCTCAAAACCTACCCACTCAACACCACATTCTCCAAACTCGCATTCTTGCCCCACTCCCCATCGCTCTTCGGCGCCGGGATTGTGTAGTTCTGTGGCACCCAGTCGCTGCCTTCGAAGGCTTGTAACTCTGTGAATGTGGTTTCGATGGCTGAGGTGAAGATGGTGGTATCTGTCGTGTTAGGGGTGGTGAGGGCGTAGCCGCATTCGCAGGATGCGTTGACCGTTGGTAGGAGATCGGCTGCTAGGAGGATGAGGAGGGGGGTGAGAATTGTGGTGAGGGAAGTTGCGCGCATGCTGAACCTTGCGATGGTAGCGATGGTGGGGTTGGAGGAGGTGATGCGCGATGCGCGAAGGTTGTGGTGGGTGGAGAAGACGCGCATTGCGCTGCGCGCTGTTGATGACCTGTTGATAAAAGTTGTGGCGCAAATGATAAGGAAAGAGGATAGTGTTGTAAATTGTGTGTGAGGTCGCTCAAGTTGCGTCAAGTCAAATCTCCATCGCAACTTCCACGTGATGACAACAGGCCAAATGTAAATAGAGCATGACCTCAAATAATCAACGCTACAGAAACGGAAATTGAGTTATGCCCTATCTGCACGTCAATCTCAGGTGGGAGATGAGGCTGGGTGAAGGAAAACCCACCTCGGCGCCGCGTTTCATGCACAAGAATCTGCACCAACCAGGTGGTATGCCTGTACCGTGCATATTCGCCTGACCAACGCTTCTTCCTCATTTGCTAGACTTTGTGGGTCTCTGCTGTTCATTGCATGGTTGTCGGACCGGCGTCCGGGGCGTTGGAACGGTGGATAACGGTTAGCAATGGGCGATAATGCAGACGTTAGCAGGCAAAGAAGGCACGAATTACCCGTTTCTGAGATGAGGATTTCGCTTTTGCTTAGCCCGTGGACTGCAAGTGATTCATTAAGCTAACATACATGATATACCGGCCACACGAGGCCGCACCACTGATCCTATCCCCTGCCATCTACTCCACCAGCCAGTGACGTCATGTATACAAAGAAAACCGAGTGTCATTGTCGTAAGGGCATTGGCAACCTAGCTGGATTGCCAATGCAAAAGAAAAGAAAGCTTTGGAGAGATGTCTTCAGGCAGAGGTGCGGCTTTGGCTGCCACATTGATAGAGACCGGCCAGCGAAGGTAGGCGGTGATGAGCCTTCCAGCTAGTCCATCAACTCAGGAAGAGTTGGCTGACTTGCCTGCTGCAGTCTTGGCAACAGATCCCATCTCAATGTCATCCCCAGATGTGGTCTGTTCGCGAAAGCCATCTTTAGATTGACCGTCGGTCAGGCGATGGTAGGATTCACGGCGGCTGGCCAAACCATTGCCGGCTTTGAAGAAGGCGGCCGCCTTTTGCTCTGACTCACGCTTTTCGCGGGCGGCTTCTACGTCGAACTTAAAGAATTGTTTGATTTTGAAGGGCAGCTCTTCCAGCACGCTCTTCAGAGAGGGCAGAGCTGCAGCCATGATTGCCACGTTAGGTTCAGTAATAGTCCAGATTGAAGAAGTAAGACCGTCGTATGAATCTCCATGCTTTGCGATTGTGGTAAGGCGTAGGACACTGGTTACACAAGTACTAAGAGCGCGCAGTGTCAGCATGCTGTGTGACATCTCAAGAGAGCACTTACATGAATCCAAGGCAGAATATAAGCATGATCCCCAATTTCTTTTTCGGCGTAAGATTTGGCATTCGCCAGATGTACGGAATCGGTAATATGAAGATCATCACGTCTGTGACGATGTTTTGGATGGCATTGACGCGGAAGAAAAGGATGATATCCAGGCATTTGCCATCGAGCGTTTTTTCCCATACTAATGCAACTGGCGTGCATTCGAATATGGTAGCCAGGATGCTGCCTGTCATGTAGCATGCAACGTAGACGATGAGGCTGACATCAACAATTTTGAAGATGCGTCCCGACCAGAGATTCTGATAAATGAAGAGGAACGATAGTTTTGTCAAGTTGATTGTAAGCTTGTAGAAGATTTGACCCGTATAGCCAAGCTATTTGGTCAGCTCTCATACCGAGGTCATTTAGAGAGGTCCATACCTGTGCTGCAATACGTTTATCGTGTCCATTGACTTGCCAATTGTGCTTGCCTGTACCGAAGTCGACAGCTAGTATGTATCAGACCAGACTGCCTGTGTTTTATCAAAACATCTCCAGATCGCATTACTTACCGACAATGAACATTAGCGCCAGGCATATGTTGAAGAACTGTCAACAGTGTCAGCATAATGACACTAGAGTCCTTGAGCTGCCGCGATAGCAGCAGCATCTAGACTTACGGCGGAGAAGGCCAGACAGTAGTCCGCCGTAACCCAGGGAACAATGATAGTGTGCAAACGCTTCGCGATCATGCGCCAGATGACGAGGGATAAAGAGATGGTGCAGAGCACAATGGCTACTACGACAGCAGAGATACCGTGTCCGTAGAAGTGACTCATATGACCATCGTAGTCTGCTGATTTGTGTGCGGCTCCAGGCATTGCGTTGGTAAGTGCAAGGGTGGACGTCATGATTGTTGTAATTGTGTAGGGAATCGGATATGTGTATCTGATGTGGTTGAAGGTTTCTGTCAGCTTACTGCGTGGTCGCAAGCGTTTATCGCACTGGCACCGACTTGTCAGTAATCTGCGATGCTTTAGACCGTGTTCCACTAGGCAGAGAAGGCATCCGTGTATCGGTGAGCACTTACCAAGGCAGACAAGGTGATGCTGGTAGATGATCGAGCATCAATTGAGGTGACAGTGGAGAAGTAAGAAGAAAAACATAGAACGTAGACAGCTTCTTTTGAACTAGCGGTCAGCGCGGAAGTGAAGGTCATCACCGCGAGGTGATGGTGAATGGTGAGGGGTTTGACACATTAGTGATCCGACCTCGCAGCTGAATATGCGAGTTCGGGGCCACGTTGGATAGTAGCCACGACATCGTCGAGACAGGGAGCATCTGCAAACCGACAGATAACGCATTATTTCAAAGTCGGTCTTGAACACAGTATCGGCTTGCTGGGGACGTATAGAAGATAGTAGAGTAGCTGGCTTATGGAAGATTGCGGTCGCCAGTGTAGGACCAACAAAATCTCAGCACACTTCATTGAATCACCCAACGTCTTTGAAGGCCCTTTGCGGGGTCTCAGGCTTTCCTCGGTGGAGCAAAACCATACTGGCATGATATGTGGATCGTTGCAGTTGACATGTGCTGGCAGCGAGAAAGACGCAGCTGCCCGCGAGAACACTGCGTCAACGTTTTCGTGAGCAGCGCTTTCGCAGGAAACTAGGCGAGCGATAGAGAAAGTTGGCACATACTCATGCCTATACGAGCAGGCAAATTCTCGTAGATAGCTAGAAGATGATGTAGGTCGTTGCACCTACCTCTCTCAGCAAATGCTAGCCGCACTGTTATCAGCAAGCAGCACCCCCTGATCAAGCCCAGACCTACATACAGACCCATACAGACGCTCAAGGCATCTCAGTCAGCCGTCTTTCCATGCGCTTTCACGTACTCAGCAGCCAATCTCTTTACCCTACCTTGATTCTTCTCGTCCCCATTCTTCTGCTCAAACTCCAACCACCGCTTGTAGAAGAACTTCGCCTTCCTAGGCTTTAGCTTCATCCCAGACCCTGTGACCCGCTCAAATAACTTCCTCGCTCTCTCAGTCTCGCCTTGCTTCATCTCTAGATCTAACAGCACGTTCCAGAGATCCAGCCGTCGAGGCCACTGGGTGACCAGGGTCTCGAAGATGGTGCGACCGCGTTCGGCTTCTCCATTAGGTGACTTGAACTCCAGTTGCGCAAATTTGCTGGTCAGGTTGAGATGGGCGTAAGAAGGAAGGGCTTGCATTGCTCTTGGAAGTAGGGCACGAGCTCTGTCGGCTTCGTCTAGAGTGGTCATGAGGAACGTAGCGTAGTTGAGGTAGAGGTCAGGTGACTGGGTGAACCTCTTCAAGGTTGCTTGGAAGAGATCATCGGCTTTCTGGTTCTGGCCAGCTTGTATGTGGATGCTGATAAGACGCTCATGAATGTCCTGAGGGTCATTGTATTGGCAAGCACGTTTCAATACTTTTTCTAGAGCTTCGTCTGTGCCGTATGTGTTCTCAAGATTGAGCAGTGCAATCCAACAATTCAGCTTTTCCCCTTCTTCGCGTATGTAAATCGTCTTAAGGGCACGCTCAGCAATCTCGCGGGCTTTGTCTGTCTCGCCAAGCTGTAGCTGAAAGGCCATGTAGCCAAGCCAGAGAGCGGATGAGTTGGGCTGACCTAGCAGGAGCCGCTCGAAGTCTGCACCTGATTGAGGTCCATTGACATCCAAGTCGCCTGTGCGGTCGACCTTGGCTTCAGGTAGCTTATTCTTTCTCTTCTTCCGTTGAACAGCTTCGCCTTCTGATTCTGACTGGGCACCTTGCGTACCGAAGACGCTGTCCCCTGTCCAATCGAAGCCGCCAGCACTAAGCCCTTTGAATTCTTTTGACGAGGATGGTCTATCCTCAGTGATTTCATTGCGAAAGTCAACGCCTGCATTGTCCGCTTTCATGTTGACATCGCTATCCACGTCTCCGTCTGAAGGTTCATCAGTCTCCATGTCATCATCATGACTATCGAGCATCACGCCTTCCATTCCGAGCGTTCCGTTGCCCGAGTCATCGTCCTCCACGTCATCGTCTGAGTCATAATTCACCTCTGCGTCCACCTCATCTTGAGCTCCGACCACGACGGTGTCGTCCATGTCATCATCTGTCCCATCAGCGAAGTATGAAGCCTTAAGCCCAAGCGATATTTGCCTCTTTTCTCTGTTGATGCTTAAAATCTTTGCCTGCACTAGATCACCTTCATCATATAGCTTCTTTGGATTGACGTTCTTATTATCACTCATTGCACTCTTGTGGCAGAGTCCACTGACATTCGCAGAATCGTCGAAAACGACGAATACACCGAATTCTGCGACTTTGCGTACCTTGCCTGTCACAACCTGGCCAACCTTCACGTCGTTGAACAGCAGAGGAGGCTTGTAGTCCTGGTCGAGATGCGATTGCTTTAAACTCATATGGACATGACCAGAATCAGGATCGACCATAAGCACTTTGCCCTTGACCAGTTGATCAATCTCAAAAGAAGCCTTCCAATCCTTGATAAACAAGTCCGTAAGGTCAGCAATGCGCACAAAGGCGGTGACTTGGCTGGAAAGTGCAATGAAGATACCGCTATCTGCGACATGCGTGATGAAACCACGCCGTATGTCGTTGACTTTGATTTGCGACGCAGACTGGAGGTCGGGGTCTTCCACTGGGAGGGAAGAGCTGAGAACCTGAGAAGGTCGGCACGAAAGCAACAGTCGCTTGTTTGGCCTGTCGATATCTTTTATACACACCTGAATAGTCTGATTCTTTTTGAACCGCCACGGATTTGCTTCGGCGTAACTATCCGCCATGTCAACAAGATGTATAGCCCCTGACGCGTTCTCGCCAAGCTGGACCATTATTTGACGGTCGGTGACCTTGGTGATGCGTCCAGCTAGGACCTGTCCCTTTGATAGATTCTCAAGGCTATGTGAAGGCCTTGGCAATGTGTCTCTTGCCGTCAAGTCTATGCGACTATTGTCCAGATCGACTCGGGAGACTTTGACTTTCAAAGCCGAGCCGATTGGGAAATTCTTAGCCAAGTCGGTTGTAGCACTAGTGTCATTCGCAGCGTCGATCGCACGAATTCGACTACGTACGTTTGGTGAAAGATTAACCCAGAGGCAGTTTGGCTCCACATTGTTGACGAAGACGGTCCACTTGGAGCCGACATCGATTTTGTCTAGGGTAAGGATGTCCAATTCATCGGCGTCAAGGTCGGACTGTTTCGCAGTGAGTTCGAAGACTGGTTGTTTGCTGCGGTGAGTGATGGGTAGAAAGCGGTGATTTCGTGAGTCGTGGATTCCTAAGACACGCACCGGGATAACGTCGTTGGACTTGAACTTGCTTAATGGCTGCTGAGGGTCTGCTATCCCTTCCCACGAGTCGAAAGCCGAAGACGCATCGACTCGACCTTGGACACCATCCGCAAGCTGAACGTTGAGCTGGGTAGCTTTGATGGAGATAATTTTCGCTTTTGTGATTTTGCCAACCTGAAGGTCTTCCCAGCAGGTCAATGAATCATCAACGGGGTTCGGCAAGCTCGAATCCACATTGTGACCATTTTTTGGTTCTGTTGGGATGGGTTCCTGTGTGAGCAGGAACTTGCGCTCGCCGTGATCAATAGAGAGTACAGTTGCTGCGATTGATTGATGACGTCGCAGGCCATACTCTGGCAGAACTGCAGTGTCGTCCAATAAATGCTGCTTCAAAAGGAGTGCTGACACATCGCCGGCAAATTGGACAAAGACTCCTGTTGCGGTGATATTGTTGACATAGCCGACAACTCCAGCACCTTTCTGGACATCGTCAAAAGACGTGAGCAACTCCCCTGCTGACGTTGCCTTGACTAAACTTGGCTTGCTACTTAAGTGGATCAAATGCTTCTCATCGTCCTTACGTAGGACTACCAGCTTTCTTAACGTTTGGCCGATTCTGATCTGCTTTGCTAGCGAGGTCGCCTTTGTCTCCGAGCCATCAGCGAGATGGTCCACGAGTAGCTTTGCCTTGAGTTTCGACTGCTGCAGCTCCAACGTAAGGTCAGTCTGTGTTTTGCCGCTTACTAGACCCTCGACCATTTGACCAACTTCTATCTGTGTGAACGCCTCTTGTTGCGCCGTACCGAAGATAGAAGGGTCCTTGCAAGATACAGTCATCCTTTTCTCCTTTGCGTCAACAGAGACTATCCGAACATTGACCACTTGACCAACTCGAAAATGCTCACGAGGGTCTTGTATGAACGACTCGCTCATCTCTGATACGGGGAGAAATGCTCTGACGGAGCCGTAGAACTGCACGACAGCGCCATTTGGCAAGACGTTGATGATTGTCCCTGGCGATTGCATATTTTCCAGTAAGCCCGCATAGTCGATCCAGGGTTTGACATCGGTGTTGACTAGGCTTTTCTTAAGGGTAAGCCGGATCTGTCGCTTCCAAAGGTCAACGGATAGTATTCTTGCACTGACGTCACTACCCTCCTTGAATTTGCGCTCTGGATGCTGAAGTCTGACATCTGCAAAGTGATTTTCAGGCACTAAGCCCGAAACGCCGTCGGCGAGAGTGACTATGAGGCCTGTAACTCCTTCGGCTCCAATAAGTGTCTTGTCTATTGTAGCTTTCACTAGTTGACCTGCTTTCACGTCTTCCAATCTCAAGAATGGCTGGCTGATGACCTTTGGCTCTAAGGACAGTATGAATACACCATCCATCGAGTTGTACCCTATGATACGGGCAGGATGGATGGTTCCTAATTTGAATGAACCAGTGTCTTCAGCCAGAGCCTCGATTTTGCCATCAGAGAGTTTCGAAATGTGGGCGAATCCTCGCACATCGGCAATACCGATGTCCATAAACAAACCAATACCCGGCACGACTTTGACCACCTTCGCTTCATCGATGATGGCCGATAGCGGTGCCAATTTTGTAGGGTGTATGCTGTCATCACCGGATGTTTTTGCTTTCCATTGTACAATGTGATGCTCAAGAGAGATACCAAGCTTCCTTTCCTCAGAGCTTGGAAAGGTGCAAATAATACGGCCTCGGGCTTTGGAGCCTACGGGGTACTTTCTCTCCAGGTCTTTGACCCTTGATGCTGCTCCTGAGTGGATAAGGTCGGCAGTCACGTCAACAATGCCCATAATCTTGCCCACAACGCCCGTTGGCAAAGCGTCTAGTACCAGAAATTCTACGGCTGTGCCGGGCAGAAAAGCGTCGACAGTTGGTGCATTCGTAACAAAAGCACCTTTCTTGACGTTGCCAAGCCTTATTGAGTCCATGGATAGCTTTATTGTCTTGCCATTCGAGCTTTGTCCACTGACCAAGCATAAATACACTGCTCCCTCTCGGATATCCGCCAGCTTCTTTCCCTCGCTAAGCTCCTTCGAAGACAAAAACCCTCGCATGCCACCATCGTCGAGTCCCAAATCCATGACGAGACCATGGTCCTCCACGCTTGCGACGCTGGCTTGTACTGTAGAGTTGACTGCAAGATCTTTTCCAGATAGACCTTGATTAGCATATCGCGGTTCGATAGACAGACTGATATGCCGTTTGCTGTTGATTCCAGCATCCCCGCCACGTTCAGTAGACAGAACGGATGCCCTCAGGTACTGCCCAATGGAAAACATAGACTGAAGGTCTAGTGGTTTGTCTGAGATGCTGTCGGCTTCATCGTCTTCATGTCCCTCCGCCAAGTCTTCAATCCTCGCTGTGAGTGATTCAGAGATTGATGTTAGGGATATGTAGCCGGTCAGGTTGTTTGGGAGGCTCAGCGCGATGTCGTGGCGATTGATCTGTGCAACTTGGCCGAGGACCAAAGATCCAGGCACAAGCCGTTTATAACTTAGGCCTTCAATCCTTAAAGTCTTCTCCTGCGTCGGTGCGCTGCCGTTCACACCTTTATGTTTCGCTTTGGACCTTTTCTTTGGCTTTGCGGCTCCAGTCTCGCTTTGTGCCGGGAGGTCACCGTCATTCTCATCATCAAACTCTTCGCGGTGGGATTGCTTTCCGGTGTTTTGCTCGAATAACACATCCTGCCTCGCCTGTATCTGAATCTGCTTCTGTTCAAGCGGCGTCAGGACACTTGCTCCTCCCCGGGGAAAAGCTGGCTCCTCTTTGGGCAGAGCGACAGCGGGCGGAGAGGATCGCTGTTTCTTCGATGGCCGTATGTCGGTGGCGCCAACGTCTTTTTTGCGCTTTATAGGTGCCATATGAACGACGACATGCCCAATGGATCGCAACTACCTTAGACTAGGCCCGCTATCGCTGCTTCGCAAAAATTTGAGCTCCACAAATGCATCAAGCCCTAATTCTCAGCCCTATGCGCTAGCCAAATCCTACTACGTGACGCAGGGCGCGCGTCCTCGCGACTGAGCTCTCGAGATCAATTTAGACTGCATCCCTCAATATTCTGTGGCTCAAGATTAACAGGCATTACAGCATGTTTAGATAGCTTCAATTTTGCATTATGGAGCATCTTACACCCGCCGCCTCGCAAGAAACTGTCGTTCTTGCCGAGTCACCAGTCACGGAAAGCAACCCCGTCTCCTCTCCAACCCTCCCAGCGTTCGAGTTCTCGAGTTCCGGCCGTCCCAGGAAGCCTCCTACCATTACACCAAGGTCATTCACCAGGTTTTTCACACCCAAGTCATCCATATTGAAAGGAAGGAGTGGAGCCTCTCGGCAAGTTCTGAGAGACATCACAGCCTCCGGCCACAACCAGCAGCGAGATAGAAGTGCAAAGAAGGTTACAAGTGGAATTGCAAGTGGTAAACATGGTCAGACATCCTCAATGTCTGGTAGCAAGAGGCGGCGGACTCTGCCCCCCTCTCCGCGGCTGACTCCAGACTTTTCTTCGCCATTGAAAATGGCAAGTTGGTCTCCAAATTGTCGGTCTAGAGACGTCTCTGAGGACGACGACAGCGACAATGGGCATGCGCAGTCTCTCGATCAACATAATCTGGTTGCAGCATCTATCAAATCAGTTGAAGTATCCAAAAGATGGCCAAAAGATGTGATTTCCAGGTCTAGAAGAACAGCTGAGCTAGAGCGTGGCCTCCAACAAGAGATCTGCGGCCGGGTACAAAAGTCTACTGGCAACCACCCCTGTCCGAACAGTGACTGGCAGCATGGGATCCATAATGAGCTTTCCAAGTTCTATACCGGACCAGGAGATCGCTATTACAACAGACATGTTGAGTTACCTTTAGAGCGATCAATCCCCTTTTGCAGCAGGGCTTGTAACAGTAAGGTGTCAATCTCCATTCAAAGATCATACTGACGACGTATCAGCCAATACCCTCGTTGCGATTGCGGACGAAGACGGTGGCATACGCTTGCTGGAGAGTGCTAGCGGGCCAACTGACGATTTCTCCACGCCCTTCCTGAAGTTCCGCCCCCACACAAATGCAATACTAGATATTGACTTTTCGATGGACGACATGTTACTCGCTACAGCTTCTGGAGACCAAACAGCCAAAGTCATCGACATGCCAAGTCAAGAAGCGATATATACCATGGCGGGTCATATATCATCTGTTAAGCAAGTACGCTTCCAACCAAGTAATTCCAGTGTCATTGTCACTTCAAGTAGAGATGGCAGCGTACAGATTTGGGACCTGAGATGCAGGGGTCTCAAAGGACCGGTCCATGAGCTTAAGGTCTCCCTCGATGGCACCACACCCAGATGTGCCCCAGATCCCGAAATGAAATGGGCGCGATCGGTGAATACGATCTTCGATGCCCACGTAATGCGACAAAATACAGGTGACAAATCTGTTTCAGCCTCTGGCACCAACACGGACTTGCCATCTAAATCAGAATCCCCTGGAAGGACTGGTGACGTTTCTGTGACTGCCCTAACCTTCCTCACGCATGGGAGGGAACACCTTCTAGCCACAGGCTCTGAAGCAGACGCAACAGTCAAGCTTTGGGATTTGCGAACGACTCATAACCATCGTCGAGGCCATGCGATGCCCTTGTCAACTACAAGGCAGCCTGTGAGCCATAGCAAATACCGTCGCTTTGGTTTGACTTCGTTCACGTTGAGCGGTGACGGCGCAAGATTGTACACCACCTGCAGGGATAACACAGTGTACGCCTATTCGACCTCCCACCTCGCTCTTGGTCATGTCCCAGAGTTGAGCTCAGCAAATTCGAAGCCTCGAAGATCAGGTCAGCAGAAGACAGGTCTCGGTCCGATGTACGGTTTTCGCCATCCAAAATTTCACGCCACAACGTTCTACATCAAATCAGCTATTCGCACGGCCAAAGACGACCACACGGAGCTCCTGGCAGTCGGCAGCAGCGATGGCACACCAGTCATCTTCCCAACAGATGAGAGATACATGCAACGCCAACTGCCCACGCGACCCCCTAGCAGCGTCCGGCATTCCAACAGCCAGCTTTCCAAATCTCGACCGCCATTGTCGCCAACAGCAAGCGGAACTGACCTCTCAGGACGGCTGGAAGATGCGATTCCGATATATCGACATGGCACAGCGCTGGTGAGAGGGCACGAGCTTGAGGTCACAGGTTTGAACTGGACAGTCAATGGCGAACTCGTCACTGTAAGTGACGACTTCCAGGTTCGGTGTTGGCGCGAAGGGTATCCCATGGATTGCGGCAGTCGCGCGAGGCACTTGCGGAAGAATGGTGAGATGAGCGGGCAGCGCTGGGGTTCTGGATGGGCGGAGATGCCTGGTAATTGGGGCGAGAGTGACGATTCTGACTAGTTAGGTATCCAAATTACTGTCACTGTCCTCCTTTTCTTCGCCAGGCCTGAAGTTTGAGGACTCTATAAGTCACCAGAGACTCTAGGGATGGCTTCTCAATAAGCAAGTTTTTATTGAAGGGTCATCCCAGCAAAGGCCCAAGAATCTTGAGGGATAATCAAACATGCCGATATATGTAAAAAGGATTCTCCTTGGTTTGTCGATAGAACGTCCAGGTTGGCTAGCGCGGCGTCTTGGATACTAAAACCCCATAATATCCAATGAAAAGCATATTCCCTCCAGCATTCCCCACCATCACCTCTCCTCATGGCCCCCATTCTCGCTGGCCCTCACTGCCCCCTCCCCCACCTCCACCCCTGCGCCCCCCATTCCCCCCCTCCTAATCCTCTCAATCTCCTCCTCAATCAACGCCACCTCCGCCTCAATCGCAACGATCTTCTCCCCCAACATCCCCGCGTAATCCTCATCGCTAATCCTCCTCAACCCCGTCCACTCCATCCCCGCGATCTTATCCATTATTCCCCCGTTTGCTTTAGCGGCGCCTTCGGCCTCTACTCGCTTCTTCTCCGCAACTGCTGCGACTACGGAGCGGGAATGTCGCTCGTCGAGCCAGATCCAGGCGTTTTGGCCGACGTAGCCTAAGAGTGCCATTTGGAGAGTGCTGGGGAGGATCCTCCTGCCGAAGAGTTGAATGATACCTGTTTTGCCGCTGGGGCGTCGGAAGAGGAGGGATGTCAAGCCCCCGGCTATGGCGCCGCCGCATGCTGAGGAGGTTAGGAGGTCGAATTGGGTGGGGGAGAGAGTTGGAGGGTGAGAGCGGGGGGTGTAGGTTGAGAAGGGCCGGTGGTGGAGGAGTTGGGAGCGCGAGTAGTGGAATGTTGTGCCCAGCGTGAAGACTGTGAGGGCGGAGGCGAAGGTGAAGAAGGGGGGGTTGTGCGAGCGGTAGAGCGCGTAGAGGGCGGAGGGGGGGGCGGAGAGGATGCCTTGAGGGGGTTAGTTGGGTGTTTTGGAGGTGTTAAAGGAGTGGATGGGAAGGGTTGGGGGAAAGGGGGGACTTGGGGACGTGAGGGCTTGTGGAGAGAATGTAGAACGAAAAGGAGAGATGTAAGAAACATTTTCTGGGTTTTCCTTTTTGCAGGAATGGGAGCGGAGAAGCAGTAACGCAGTTACCGCCCATAAAATGGAGATTAGCTGAAAGAACGATGACCCTAAATACTTGCTATATCTTCTTCAAATGAAAGCTTCATGTGGTACAGGGTAGACATGTAAACTCTTAGGAAAGAAGCTTTTTCATGAATAAAATAGGCAGAGGCAAGAGTAAGTACACAATAGCAATACTGAACTTACCGCTGACCAGACCGAACTTCAATGAAGGAGCAGTCTTTTCCCAACTTAATTGCTCCTTTATGCCCCCTGATCTCTCCATTTGGGAAGTAAATCCCAATTAGGAAGCCTGTTGCGGTCCGCGGAACATGGTATTGTGGAGCGACTACGCGCCTATTGTCTGCTATGGCAAATAGCGATTTGAAGGAGTGAATCTACCTTGCTGTCGCCCCAAAATAGCGACAATGCAATATGACGGCAACGCACATGCCTCGGGATGCGCTAATTTCCACTTCGGCTCAGCCTTACCGCACGCCAAGACAATCGACGAAATCTTGCCCAAAAAAAGGTTTGCTGGACAATCTCAACATCCACCACAGGTGATCCCCACGATCACCTTACATCACCGCGAATACAACCAAAACATCCTTGCGAGAGCGGCTAGCAGAGTTTCTGCAGCCACCAGACACCAGAGAAAGAGACACTCCCACGGAGTGTCACTAGAGAAGAGCCGCAATCATGGGTACGTCCACCGCCACTAAGGCGACCACAGCCTCTCTACGCATGGACTGGTGCTGATATATACACAACAGCTCCGAAAAAAGAGAAGGCTCAAAAGATGCAGTTGGGGGAGTTCCTTACGGATACCTGTACGCTCGGACGCACCAGCGGGGATGACGCAGATTTTGCTGACCATGCTCGTAGCACTGGGATCATGGGCCGACGAAATGGAGGATATGCCAATGCCATGTACGTTATGAACTCTTATTTTTCATGGCCACTGCTAACCACGTCCTGTATAGCTGGTATGATATTACGCGAATTGCCCTTTCCTCGCACCACCTCGGCTAAACCTTTTAGTACCATCTGGAGGTTCAGCATGGGCAAGGAGCGACAAGGGCTACGGCTCAGGAGGAGGCTTCGGTGCCAGCAGCAGCAGTAGATTCCAGGGTATGCAAGCGAACTATATCACCTATGCGCATCCTATATTGACAGCTTGCTAGACAAAGGCTACTCCGTACGAGAAG
This sequence comes from Bacidia rubella, assembly GCA_032158265.1. NCBI lineage: Eukaryota > Fungi > Ascomycota > Lecanoromycetes > Lecanorales > Ramalinaceae > Bacidia > Bacidia rubella. Next base: position 1,440,714 of record JAVTIF010000013.1, on the reverse strand, counting down.
AACTACCTCTACCCACAAATCCACCATTCACCGTTCATCTTGGCAACCTCTCGTTCGATGCCACGGAAGGCGACGTTCACGACTTCTTCAGTGACTGCGCAGTTGACAGCGTGCGGATCGTGGAGGACAAGTTAGACTCCAAACCAAAGGGTTTTGGCTATGTTGAGTTCAAGACTCTGGAAGGGCTGAAGAAAGGATTGGCACTCAGTGGCATGCAATTCCAAGGTCGGAACATAAGAGTCAGCGTTGCCGAACCACGTAAGTTATCTCCGATCTTTGCTGCCTTTTGTTCCGTGCTAAGCAGGTGGCCATCTTACAGAGAAGGGACGTGAAGAGCAGTCGCGCGACTTCGGTGACTGGTCAAGAAAAGGGCCGCTTCCAGATTTACCACGAGAGCAACGTAAGACGTCAGGACGGGACTTCGGTGCAGCGAGAAGCGGTCCAGGGATGGACAACATGTCTGAAGCTGGAAGTGAACGCGGAAGCCGACGCGGCTTCGAACCAAGTGACGGAAAGGTCCGAGACTTTGGGAACTGGGAACGTAAAGGCCCACCAACGCCCACCTTATCGGCTGGTCAGCCAGCTCACAGACCGGCAAGCCGCGACGGGCCCTCATTGCGACGAAATTCACCTGCGTGGGGTGAAGGTCGTTCACAAGACAGTGGCTCCCGGCCTCCACGGCGAGAATTTGTGGAGCGTCCACAAGTGGACAGAGCTCCAACAGCAGCTGAACAGGACTCTCAATGGCGATCAAAGATGCGACCAGACCCCGCACCAGCTCCACCAACTCCAGAGTCTCAGCCTGCGAAGTCACCTGCGCTATCGCAACGCCAGCTGAGCAATTCGTCGTCACCTGCAGCAGCTCCTGCTGCGCCGGTCGATAGGCCTAGGCTCAACCTCCTCAAGCGAGGAGAAACGAAAGTTGATACAGATGCGGCGACCGCCAAGGAAGGGGAATCGAAGTCCAGTCCTTTTGGTGCAGCTCGTCCTATCGACACGGCAACCCGTGAGAAGGAGATTGAAGAAAAGCGACAAGTTGCTTTGAAGGAGAAGAAGGAGGCCGATGAAAAAGCCAAAGAGGAAAAACGGATTGCTGATGAGAAGGCTAAGGAGGAAAAGCGGCTAGCTCGTGATGCAGAGTCAGCAGCTAGAGCTGCGAAACCCGAGCAATCGCCTAAAAGCCCGCAGCAACAGAATGGGGATGCGAAGCAGCTGCCTGAGCGGAAGAAGCTCGAGAGGAAATCGACAGCAGAGAAAGAGAACGGCCTACCCACACCGCCAGCTGGGCGGCAATATGAGATACTGCGGAGGCAAGTCGACGAAGAGAGTGTGGCTGCCGAGGAAGAGCCCGAAGATGATGCAGTAGGGGGAGCGAATGGCCTCATCACAGGCGACAAAGAAACCAAACCTCAAGAAATTGTCAGAGACCCGAAAGAGGATACCCAGACGAATGGCGCAACAGTCACCTCTACCGACCCTACTGCGAAGGAGCTTGAGGATGAAGGCTGGAGCACAGTCTCCAAGCCAGAGAAGAAGCGAAAGAATGGCATGCAAGCCGCGCGTGCGATTGCTTCTTAGAGCACGGAACGTAAATCCAAGAACAGATACCCCAATCGACGACCCCACTCTCTTCATCGAAAATCGCTGCAAATAATTACGCTTTACCTTCCACAACCACATCTTCTCTTCGAGCACGGCGAAGAGCGCTTCTTTAATCTCACCATCCATCTAGGGCAGGCTTACGGGAAAATTGCGAACGAAGGATCTGAGATCTTTCAACAAAGATGTCAGTCTAGGTAGTATGATTGATACTAGCTCCGCAAAACAAGGCCTTCCATTTCACACATTCTATTTCCTACGATAGCTTGAGGCGCAAAAGTACGACATTCTCAGGCGTTGCAGGTTGAAAAGGGGGCTTCCTCTGCTTGTGTGGGACTGATCTTTTTCGAGCATATGGTATCAAACATAGATTTCCTTGCGGAGGAGGTCGGACTAGGGCCTGCAAGAATGGCCTGCAAAAGGTAGGTTGATGTAGGGGCTGTGTGTGTACACTAGATTGCTGGATACCTTTTCTTTCTTGTTCGCATCTCATCTCGGTACCTATAAAATTCTACGATGTTCTTACTGCGCTTCCTCTACATACATCTTGATTCCATGGGCTTTGACTTATCCACCACGACAACAAGTGTCGCTCACAGCCAGAAGGGGTCTCACTTGGAGTTACAATAAGACACAGGGATTGTAGAGGTAGGCTCCACTTATCACCACTTCTGTCATACGTGCTGATGCATCGTATCTATGTCGTTGCTGGCGCCTGGCCATGTTCTACAAGCCCAAGCTTTCGAAACGTCAATCAGAGGAGCCAACTTTATCTAAGGAGCAAGAAGACAAGAGCATCGCGTCCCCCAATTTCAATACAGCTCTAAAGCGTCGCAGTACTTAAAGCCACACGAAGGGGACTGGGTCTTTGTTAGCAGCCTAGTCTTAACTCTGGATTGACAAATTGGACCACGAAGACATTCTTGCGATTAGTCAATTGCACACCAACAAAGCGATAATCCCCATGTACCTAACGTCTAGCTACACGGGACCACCCCCTCCGGCCCATCCAGCTCCATCCACAGTCCAGTCCATCCAGCTCACAAATCAATATCCCCCGCCGGCCTCGCGACATTGAGCCTCCAGTGATGTTTATTGACCGGATCCTTCTGATACAAATTCATCTCAAAGAACCGATTATGCACCAAGCACCTGAAGTTCTTGTACGTGTTCACCTTCATGAAGTTTCCCTCGATGAGGTCGCGTTCCGAGAGCTCAATATACTCCTCTCCAGAAGGGGCGAAATAGCGCTTTGATTCGAGGGGGCCGTAGTTGATTTGTTTGACGAATTGGATGATGTAGGAGTGTTCGGCTTTCTGCGGTTTGTCTGGGCTAGCGGCCACCATTAATGAGACCGACCCTCGGACATAGATGTACCCTTTCTGACGCGACAAGAGGCTGGTGTCGCGTGCGAAAGGCAGAGTCTTGTTGCCAGTGGCCGCATCGATCAACAGCACCCATCACCTCTTCGACGCGATTCGTCATCGATCTAGTTTCCTTAATGAAGATGAGTGACAGATGGATCTAATATCGCTAGCGTCTGTCCCCGCCATCTCTTTCTTGCATGAATGGAAGCCTCCCGTGGCGTCCGAACTTTGTCTTGCGGCATAACTTCAGCTCTCTTCAGCCTGTTTCACGAGCCGGAAGCAGGACAAGCTCTTGAAAGTCATAGTCAAAGCTTTGGAATTCGGTCCCTGACCGGATTTAATCACTGACGTTGAATACGTCCTGCATTTCTACCCCCTTTGCCGCTCTATTGGTGCAAGAACTACTTGAATACCAAGGCTTCGCTAACTTGAACAACGATTGGTAGACCAATGTTCCTGTTCTCTACTGGACACGATCGGCAAACCTTGCAATAGAGTCTTTCTAGGAAGACTTAAAGCAATGACAATGTGGCAAAGGGTAAATTTTATACTTTGCATTGCAAACAAAGTATAAAAGCTATGAGGCATGTCTAGATATGCCAAGAAACACTAATTGAGAACATCAGACAACTTGAGGCTCAAGGGCATTGATGACTAGTAGGTCTTTTCGCTCTTGTCTCGGTCGATCATGGTTCAATGACAGCAACTGTACAGTTTCCACATGGCAAATAAGGTTTCAAAGTCTGTTGAGCGCTAGGTCGCACCTTCCTTATTTCCTAATGTCCATATCCTCTGTCGTCGAATAAACATGAGGAACAGATCAACATACGTAAATTTGTACATTGATTGGGCATCTATTCCTTACCTTTCTGGTAAACTTACTATCACCGAGCGTTCCGTAACCGGAAAAGTAACAAGAGTCAAAGAAGCAAAACTCGTCGTTCTGAGAAGCTTAAAGAGTCCCCAAAGAACATACAAATAGTCTTCCTCTGCTGGCATTCTCGAGCGCATCCAAAGTATCCTTCCAATATTAACGATCAGCATCCTCGTACTTTCTCCTCGGCTGCCTCATTGATTGTTGTCACACGATGTTGCTCAAGATAGAGACAACAGAAGATATCAATTCACCTCCACCTGACGACACCATGGAGGCTTTACGTCTCCACGAGCAGGCTGTGAAGAGATTGGAAAGGCTCGAACAGGCGACGGCGAACATGTCCATGAATCTTGCACAACTGCGTGCAAAATGTAATGAGAGACACGAGAATAGCCTTCTGAGGCAAGAGAACGCTGACATAAGAACTGCCAATGTGGAGGCAAGGATATCCAGCCATGACCAATATCTCAATGCCTCGCAGCAGCACCACCAGCAAACCTGGCAGCAAGTAGGCGCTCTGACTCAACATATCTTCAACCAGCAAGCTTATAATAATCGAACGAATGCTGCAATCCAACATTCGGCTGGCCCTCAGCTTGATCCTTTTCAACAATCAAATGTCAGCTACGAAAGTAACACTGGCTATCAGTATAATTCGGGTTCTCAGGGCATTGCTGACCCTTACAGCAATCCGGAGGCCTTGGAGAACCGCATTCAATTTCAATTCCACTGTGAGCTTGTTCTAGCACCAGGCGTTACCTTCGTCCCTACAAATGGTCCACCCGTCACGGGTGACGTCGTAGCAGATGCGTTAATTTACAGTCCAGACAGAAGCAGAGATCCCATTAAATTCTGGCGCATGTACGGTATGGATTTCAAACGGGTGCTCCAACTAGGTACGTAAGATCAAGTTTTCGCAGTACTTTCCCCCTTTAATGACCGCTTTGTGGTTCCGCCTTCATCGTATCCAGACCTAGATGGCTGACCGTGTCCCATTCAGTCCAAGCTCCAGTTCCCCGAGAAGCTTTGACACCGCTCAATGCACACGCCACCCTTGTCGCCTGGGGCCAGCACGTCGAATGTGCTAGGGCCGAGAGTTTTGCTGAAACCCAAAACCCTCACCCTCACCAGCAACAACATCACCTCAACTATCTCCACCACATGCCGCCTCACCACCAACAACGCCACCTGAACCGCCTCCACGAAAACGTCTACTCTCAATCCCCTCACTCCTCCCAGCCCCAATTACCACAGAAACCGCACCAATGCCCGCCCTCACTTGACACTGCCTGCGTTCTCCAAACCTCTTTCCGCCGCTACGTGAACGCCCTCCGAGACTACTTCCTCGACTCGAAGACGGATCTGCACAAACACAACTTCATGGTCGCGTACTGTGAGTTTCGGGCTTACTATTATGATGACCTCATCGTGCCAGCCGAGCATCGGGTAGTCGAGCTGCCGACTCTGGAGCTTCAAGAGCCGACAGAGCCGGCTGGAGGGGATTTTTGCTGGGGATGGGAGATAGGTGGTGTGCGGAGGGGGGTGGCGATGGGGATTGAGGATAGGGTGAGTGGGAAGGAGGATGAGGAAGAGGAAGAGGACAAGGTCGGTGAAGGCTTGGCGAATGTGGATGAGGAGTGCGTGAGAATGGGGCAGGAAGAGGCGGTGGACGATGGTAAGAATTTGGAGTTTGAGATGTCCGGCCGTCTTGACACGTAAGTTGGGAGATTTCAATCAGGGGAAACATAGGTGGGAGGTAGAAGCGCCCTGGAAACCGTACATCAGACCTGAGACGGCAGAGTCGCGAGAGGAGTTTTCAGTGATGATCTTGTAGATGTGATAGTTTGACTATTCTTCCTAATGATACATACCCTGCGTTTCAAGGGTGCAAAAGTATCTTGTGAGTGAGTCCATTTCTGCAAGGTATGCCGCATTTCTGTCCTGCTTGGAATGAGAGTAATTGCCTGATATTTCTAAGAAGAGCTTGACTGGTAGGTCATTGCCGTGAGATGTTAAAGGGAAAAAGGTCAGTGTTTGCACTAACAAAAATACCATGAGATCCCCAGAACAGCACCTGAAGGATCCAGGCAACCACCTGCCAACTCGCAACGTGGTCTTATTGCCATACCTGTTTTGAACTAGCCCAGTGGAAGCGCCGATCTATCTGGCGCCAGGATTTACTTCAGCGTCTCCAGCCTCCGAGAGTGAACCAACTCAAATCAAGCTGTGTGAATGCTATATGGCGAGATCGAAATCCCCTCAGACGTCCATTCCGCTAGAGGCGTGCTCTGTTTTGTGCTGCCTTCGTACTTTACCTTCACTCTTCGACTTCTCCTCCTGCAGTAGTCATTCACGCTGATACCCAAGCCTCACGTCCGTGTGCAAGACTTGTATCAATAAGTCATCTTCCAAACAATGATGAGAATATTACAGTTCTGTTTCTTTCTACTTCTATCAACAATTAGCACAGCTTGGCCAACGGGTGTTCAATCTCCACTCCACATCATCGCAGATATCTTCATGGCCAACCGTCAAATGGTTCCAGGCGACTCGCCTGCCTACTATGTAGGAGATCCGACGAATGACAAACTATCTATCAATGCGTTGGATCTCATACCCAACCCACCAGTTGAGTGAGTCCAGTCGTGATCACCAAGCGTGCGTATACTAGAGACATGCTAATGCCAGTAGCTACATGACTCTCCGTCTCCGCGGCGACATCAAATCCGACATCGGCTCAGCACCCCGCATCAAAGTCGGTGTGGCCCTGAACGGACATCCTGGACCAGGCTTCGAAAGCGAACTTTGCTACCAAAAGCGAAAGATCAAGATCAGACAGAACGGAACAGATTCCTGTCCCCCCAAAGAAGGCCCTGTGGAATTGAGCTACTACGTCGGCATCCCGCGCATCTGGCTCAAAAAGGGCAACTACACCGTCCGTGTTGAGATGTACGACACAGACATGTCACGGATGGCTGGTTTTGAAGGTACCGTTTGGATCGATGGAGCGAAGGGCGATGGGAAAGGTGGCTGGTGGACTGCTGACGAGATGTGAGTGATGCGAAGGTGGTGGTTGGGGGAGTGCGTGATAATTGGGTTGTGTCTTGATTCATGGATGTAATTCATGGATGTACCTTTAGTCCTACCGTTGATGGCTTTTATGAACGATTTATGCAATCCTGAAACATCTGTGTACGTGTACAAGAATGGCACCACGTCGGTGCTCCTATCGAGGTTGGAGCTTTCTTACATGATGATAGTGCCATAGCTCAGTAATGTAGGGGACTGGAACCCAAGCTTTGGAGGTGAAAATTTTGCTTGCTACTGCTTGTCCCCAATGTTCACGACTGTTCCTCTATTGGGGTTTACTACCTGTGATTAGAAAGCAACACTGACCAACTAGCCCATCCTCGTGATCGGATAGGACTACGAGATACAAAATGCGAAACGGTGCCAAAGCTGCCTTAAAGTGGGAGTAAAGATCGCTTCCGAGCGAATATGAGTCTGGCGGGCCAACAGGCGGTTGCTACTACCCTTTCGGGTGACGACGAGGGCTAAGGCATCCGCTCATTCACAAGGCAATTATCGATGCGGACAAATCACCCCGCTTGCCGTGTCTTTCACCTTCTCTCTTTACGTGATTCTAGAGAAGGCTTTCATCTACTTAAGGCTAACCGGATTCTACAAGCCCAGTCCTCTTCACGATCCTTCTTTGAAGCATTTAAGTTGTCTTTTATCAACTTCTGAGATGTAGCTACAACCTATTTTGAAGTCTGGACCGCCAGGACAGTCCAGCCGATCCGAGGGTTTGAAGTGAAGTGTTGACAATCACGTCACTAATCTGCACATCAAACCGTCAATCTCTTGCCTTTACCACACCTTTCCTCCTTCAAAGGTCCCTGCCTTTGACCCAATACTTTCCCGCATTCATCAATCTTCGAATCAAACCATCAATCAACAATGACGGCGACTTACAGCGCAGCGCGCATTTCTGCGTGGAATCAAACTGCACAGAATGCGGCCATGGACAACATTGAGCGTACCATCAACACACTGCCACCTCACCGACGTGGCCCTACGCTCCGTCGCCTACGTGTCGTACGAGATACCTCGACCGATGAGGATAAGACTGGAGACTCTTCAGCTGCCCCTAGCCGTGCAAGCACCCCTTGCAATGTGATTCCATTGACGAGTCCAAGCCAGCAATCATTGGAGAGCCAGTACTTTGACACGCGTACCTACAACTTCAACACACCAGAGGTATCAAGCAGCAAACCAGCACCCTCAATCACCGCCGTCAACAGCCTGCCACCACATTTGAGACGCTCCTCTGCAGCTACCGGTAAGGCACCAGTCCAGAACGCTCAGCTGTCCCAGCAGTCCCAGGCGGATACACGTAAGGAGAACCGACAAGCGTTTGCAAGTAACTCTCGTGCTCAAGCGCAGACTACTGCCTGGGAGAAGATCTCACAGCAAGACCGAGCAGCTGCCGTCGCGGCAGCACAGAATGTTGCCCAACAGCGTGTACAAACGCAGAGACCAATGAACTCCGGCGTCGCTCGCAAATCCGCGAAACATGATGCGAAATTTCCTTGTTCCTACGCTGACTGTGCGGATGGATTTGCGGATAAGTATACCCTTGATCGTCATAAATGGGAGGAGCACGAAGGCTGGTGCAAAGTTTGTGACGTGGATCACGAAGATGAAGAGGCTCTCAAAGAGCACAAGATTCACAGCATCAAGCATATCTGTTGCGAGTTCTGTGGGAAGGACTTTCGATCTGAGGGAGCGAGGAACACCCATGAGTATCGTGTAGGTGATCCCTTCAGAGACTGGTCTTACCGCCATTGACACCCTATGCAGGATCACGGTCCAAAGTCGCACGTCCGCTGCATCGCCTGTGGTATGAAGTTCCTGAACGGAGCGTCCCTCATCAAGCATATCATCTGCAACGAGTGTCGTGATCCGAAAGACATCGCCATCGAGGAAGTCATTCGTAAGAACCGCCGCGAGTGTGCCATGAGCTACGCCGCGGCGCGCCACGAGTACGAGTTGAAGAAAGGCAGCTACCGATACGATGCTGACGAAGAGGAGGAAAATGAGACAAGGTCGCAGGCTGACGAGTCCAAGGCCGGAGGCATAGCCGTTTCACTCATGGATCTTCCCAACGACGAGGACCAATCTGACGACCGTGCCAGTGACACCGGCACAGCTGGCTCACTAGAGACAGTAGGCCCGAATCAACAGAATAAGGATGATGAGACCCTCTCCAAGGATTTCGACTACCTGACCATGGACGGTGATGAAGACAAAAGCTTCCAGGAAACTTGGGCCAAGCGTCTGTTCAGTGATTCCAAATCCACCCCTACATCAGAAGGTTGGACACCTCCCCGTCGACAAACCGAGCGTAGAGCTGGCGGAGTCGATCCCAGAACGATGACCAGTGGATCACACATGGCGGATGACTGGCATGGTTACCCTTTCCGCAACCTCCAACCAGACCATCTCCTGGGTCAATACCAGTGTCCTTTTGCGGGTTGCAAGTAAGCCTTCTCTCCATCTCCCTTCTTTTTTCCTTACCTCCCATCAAACCTCTCACACCGCTCAACTGACTTCCCCCAGAATCCCCATCTTCAAACGCAAAATGGGTCTCCTCAACCACATGACCTCAGGCTACCACTGGGGCACCGATTACGTCTGCATAACCTGCGGCAAGCGCTTCGACGTCGACAAGAACGCCCCCGTCATCCAAGGCGTCGTGTACCCTCTCAAAGACTTCACACGCGATGGCCTTACCCCTTCCTTCAAGAAGAATCCACCTCTTGTGAGGCTGTTGACGCATATGGAGACCAGTCAGAGCTGTGGCGTCAAGAAGAGTGAAAGGTATGGACATATTGTGCATATTCTCACTGGCGGGTTTCTGGGTGTTGACAGGGACGAGGAGAATCGGCGGTTTTTTGTGGAGGTGGAGGAGCCGACTACGGATGTTATGGGGTGTAGGGATGAGTTTGAGCATCCGGAGTATGGGGATCAGTGGTAGGGTGAGGTAACTGGTGTGGTGAGGTGGATTGAGGGGGATTGTTCATTTGCGGTGGGGAGACTGGAAGGCAGTATTTTAGGGAACAGTATCTATTTTGCCATATGGCTGGAGGCGTGCTTTGACTCAAAGCTTGCTGCATGGCTTGTAGCAGATATTCTGGGGAGAGACGGCATATCAGCATGTGGCACTAAAAGCAAGAGGGATGTGCGAACGGTATCGGATTGAGAAGCAGTATTTAGCGAGCATTTAGATTTGGTAGCTACTCACATATGCTTGACATAATACCTTTGTCGCTATGACTGCTGATATTGCGTTGTGCAAACTCAGTACCTCCTCCCTCCTTGCGGTTATCATGCACAGGATTCCATGGCTGGCTGCTCAAGAGCTGCATGTCGATTTCCTCATCTCATCGTCTTCATCACCTCACGCTCGTGCGGTCAACCTTCCGGCTCGTTGCCATATCTCTCACATGTGCAAATCAACGAATTCAAGCTCCAGAGTACCATCTGCCGCTCATTCCTAAATTTTCAGCCTTTGATGGAACATCCACACCCCTTCACTCCCCCTCCTCCTTCCCAAAAGCCTCGCCAATATGCCGTCCAACCAAATCCCACACCCCCTCTCCCTCCTCTTCAACCCGTCTCTTTTCCTCCCTAACTCTCTTCGCCTTCCAATCTGCTGATTCGCTGCCATACCAGAGGTTTCTGAGCATGCCTGATACACCACCTCCCCTTTCATTTGCTCCTTCGGGTGAGGAGCCCTCCCTCCCTCCCTCCCTCCCCATACCCACCCCATCAAGCACACTGATTTCCCCTTTTCCCCTCCCTTCTCCCCTCCTTTCTTCCTTCCCTTCACCCCCACCATTTTTCTGTAACCTGGGGTTCAGTAACTGTGCACCATCCCACCCCAACCGTTCCCAACTCCACGGCCCCGCCCTTAAACCCAACTCGATCTCCCGTGCGGAACCTAGGATCGTGGGTTTCTCGGGGTGGGAGGGGGTGGTTTGAGGAGAATCGACCTGTCGCTGCCCCAGCCCAATATCGCGGACGCCGGGGGTTTCGCTGCCGCCGTAAAGCTCGCGTTTCCCGGCGCCGATGTAGGCGCGGATTTTGGAGCGAGGGTGGCCTGGCTGTCCATCGTCATCGTTTTGAGGAGTAGGTGTGAGGTTCTCTCCTTGTGGCCCTGTTTGCCCTGACGTTTCGGTGCCCAGCGTTATACCGTCTAAATCCCGCATCAAGTTGACAGAGCCGTCCGCGTCGCGCGTCCCGCCCACAATCGACGTATTTTGCATTGTAGAGGCTTGTGATGTGAAGCTTTGTTTGCTGGCTAGGTAGCCGCCTGTGCCGCTGAAGTGCCCCAACGCCAATTCCTCAGCGGAAAGACCGAAGACGGAGAGGAGGGAGAGTGTGTAGAGGTCGAGTTTTCGGGGTGGGAGAGCGGCGAGGAGGGGGGTTAGGAGGAGGGCTGAGAGGGGGGCGTAGAGGGTTAGGAACTTGGAGGGTTGGGAAGGGGGTGGTGGGGTGGAAGTAGTTTGAGGGGGAGAGGGTGAGGTGGTGGTGGTGGCCATTGTCGAGGGTGGAGGAGGGGGCGGGGGGTTCAGGGTTGTGACATGGCTGTTTAGTGGATGCTGAGTGGTGGGATTGTTGCGGAGGCGGAGTGTGAATGGTAGGAGGGAAGTGTGGATGTTGATTGAGGTGTTGTTCGTGGGTAGAGAGGGATGGAAGTTGGGATGGATGGGCGTGTTTACGGGATGAGGTCATGATTTTGCCCTACATTTTTCATATATTATATATAACAAATTTACAGCAATTTAAATTCTGACAGACACTGTGGCCGAGTGGTTAAGGCGACAGACTCGAACTTTTCGTCCGACATCTGTTTCATTCGTGAGCGCAGGTTCAAATCCTGCCGGTGTCGACTTGTCTTTGGCTTTTTGAGGAAGCGGTTGTGGTTAATGGACATCGTCAGGATGGGGAAGGTTGCTTAGAGCTAAGGAGAGAAAAGAAGCGAGAACATGTCACGTCACTAAGACGACATAATCTCATAACGGCGATACACAGCAAAAACGACAGGGGTTGAAAGGGAGGCGCTTTTGCATCTATTCGTTAATACTGCTACCGCTACGCTATGCTTCAGAACGTCCTTTTTCCCAGGCCTCTACCGCTTCCCTTGCAGCTCCAATTCGATAGAGCAGCACGTCAAGCTCCTGCATGACCATCTCGCCAATCTCTGGCCCTCCATATTCATCCATCCTGCCGCTCTCGAATTTGTGCCTCCAATCATCCGCTTCCATGTCCAGCCCATCTAACATCTCACTCTTGATCTGCCCAGTGAAGTTTTCCATCTCGAGCTTCTCTGCGATATGTTTGTTCGAGAAGAGGATATAGATCAAATTGAGTATAGCGAGGCAGTATGTTGATTTACCCTGAAGCTCTGACAGATCGCTCAAGGGTGGGTTGCCTAGCGTCGCCACGTCGTCGCCCCATAGCCATTGCTGCAACTCTTCTAGAGGAGCAGAGGTGGAGAAGATGCTTTCCTTTGTGTCTTTTTGCGAATCTATTGGGGGAGACGGATTTGCAGTCAGTATCTCTTTTTGCAGCCAGCCGACTGCGCTTGCACGAAGCTTATCATATGGACAATGTTCAAGGGCGTCTTTGATGCAAGACATTTTCACCTCGTCCGAAGGATGAATATGCAGGAGAGTCAATGATACTTGGTGAGCTTGAAAGCGTTGTAAGGGGTTGGGGATCTGAACGGAAAGAAGTGAGAGGAGTTGAAGGGCCTGCTTGAATGACTCGTCGCTTTTTGGTGATATTGAAGGTTGATTGTAGAGGCTGTAGTCACCGAGGAAGTATACTGCGTCTAGCAATGCTGGAGGTTGTGTATTGAGATCGACGGCGGCTGGATCGGGGAGGAGAGCGTTGACAAGGATTGTGTAGTCTGGAAGGTCGGGTGTCGAACTGACTTTGGTTTGGAACAGAGTAGGTGAGGCGAGGGTAGCGCAGAGAATGTAAAGCGAGCCTTTGGCGGAGAGAGGAATATCAGAAGGTAAAGAAGGTGGATCGCTCGATGCATTTTCTTCTGTCTCAGCATCATCCGGAGATCTTAGTAACGTGTCAAGAAGATCGTCTGGCTGGAGGCCCAAATCTCGTGATAATGCCTGAAAAGTCAGCCTAGCGAGTGTGCGAAGGGAACGGGCTCATACAAGCAATTGGCCCATTATCGAGTCCTTCCTGTGAAGCTCTTCATCCTGCTCATACGATTCGCAGGCTGTGCGCCGACCTGGAACGACCTTCTCAGGTCGTGTCTTCTCTTGATACCGTTCCGCCCAGCTCAAACCCGCCACAGTGCCAAATGGATCTGATGCGGATAGGAATATCTCAGCCAAGAATGTGAGGAAGGATTGCAACAAGCGCTGCTGAATCTCGTGCTCCCCCGAAGCAACCCCATCAGTATTCGCCTCTGGATCAGGCGCGGACGTCTGGTTTTGTGCAGTCTGAAGTGTTGCGATCGAAGAACTTGACTTCCTTGGGGGGACGGCTGGCCTTTTTGTGCCTGATATCGTCTTTGTAAAGCTCAAAACAGCTTCGATAGCTTCATCAGCGCTGCTCAATGACGAACATGCTGACAGTATTGATTGTAATGATGTTGATAGGAACCGACTGGGGTACTTTGTTCTGATGCGTGGATGGAGGATGGTGAGCATCGAGAGTAGCATATTGATACGGTCAATGGTGGCTGGAGGCTCTACCGGCTGTTCCTCTTGCTGCTGCTTCGCTTCTTCAGCCTCTTCTGTAGCTTCGATCTTCGCAGTGTCCTTTCCCTGTTCCTCGCTCACACCATCGTCTACTTGCGCCTCATCCTCTGCATTCTCGGACTCGTCTCTTGCAATCTCTTCCAATAGCTCTGTGACTTTGAGGATGACCTCTCTTGGATTGCCCAACCGAGCGACATCTCTTAGACAGTCTTCTGACTCCGGCAACAATGGCAGCAGTAGATGGACCAGATCCCATCCAATATTCGCGGTCAGGGTTGTGTCTTGTAAGATGCTGTGTAGGGTAGGCAATTGGTCTCTAGTCAGATTATATTCGAGTATCGTAAGATATGATAGATAGTCAGTCTCAGGCGGCAGTGCTTTGAGCAAAGGATTGTTGTTGTCAGCCATTATTAAGAATCAATAACAAGGGCGCGACTCCAAAGTCATCGTTGCCCCGCGTTGGAGCGCGCTTGGCGTTGAGGTCATGGGTGAGGCGCCTCAATATGAAATGTTTTCCCCAACCTCATGGCTTCTTCCCCAAAACTACACTAACATTCAAAGGGACGCCGGAAGCTTCAAGCAACTGCTTTGTTTGGAAACGCGTATCGCGAGTTTTGATCGACATCACTATTCAACATATCGACTGTTCGGAAGCTTTCGAATCGTCTGCCGTTGTTTGGGCGCGACGACCCCCACTACAGTACTGAAGGGTGCATGAGTCGCGTGGAAGATGCCCAGAGATAGGTAGCGTCGGCCGTTGGAAAGGCTCGAAGGCTAAGGAGACTGCCGATGGAGATAGACGAGAGAGGGGGAGTTTCGGCCAATGATGAGGGGTTCCAGCTATCAAGGCCACCCTAAAAGCAGGGCCTCTTCTAGCGGGGCGGTCCAGATCCTCAGAGAGATATGAAGTTCAGAAGTATATCTCATCAACATGCCGTTGTCAACATTAATCATTAGCTGCAAAGGACTGGCAAGGGAATCTCTACGCAATCGCGACAATGGCTGACCTAGAGTCTGACTACAATGGGGATCTGCCTACCAGACAGGAGCAAGATGAGAATCGCCTGGCTGAATTGGGATACAAGCAAGAGCTTAAGCGCAACTGGTCGCTGTTGCACAACTTTGGCGTCTCATTCTCAATCATCGTAAGTAGCAACCATCTACAGCTTCCGTCCTATGAATTGACACTCGCATCCTATCTCGAGTTGCTCTAATCTCTCTCGCTGTATGGGAAGGAATGGCAGGAGAACTTGGATCTGACGAAGAAATAGAGCGTCATTACGGGTATAACAACGCTCTTTGAGTATGGGCTCACCACTGGAGGACCAGCTGTCATGTCTGTTGGGTGGATCTGTGTCAGCTTTTTCACTATGTTTGTAGCCTTAGGTATGGCTGAGATTGTGTCTGCCATTCCGACGTCAGGAGGCCCCTACTTCTGGGCTGCCATTCTTGCACCAGGTAGGACGTCCGCCTTTGCTTCTTGGATTACTGGGTGGTTCAACTTGCTTGGACAAGTCGCGGTCACGACAGGTATCACGTTTGGCTGCGCCCAGCTCATTTCCACAACTGCTACGATACAGGGCTCATACACACCGACCGCTGGGAAGACAATCGGTATTTACGCAGCTCTGCTATGGAGTCACGCAACTTTGAATACTTTCGGGGTAAAATTGCTGAGGTATCTGAATACTGCTTCAGTCGTGCTTCATTCTGTGGGTGTGTCTTGCTTCGCCATTGCGGTTCTAGCGAAAGCGCCCACCCATCAGTCCGCAGAGTTTGTCTTCGCTACCTTCAATGATGGCACAGGCGATCCAGGCTGGGCTACGAGAGCATCACCTGCATACGTATGCATAATCGGCATCCTGATCAGTCAATACACTATCACTGGTTTCGATGCTTCGGCGCATCTGAGCGAGGAAACCTCAAACGCATCATGGAACGCACCAATCGGAGTACTAATGTCGGTTGGTTGCTCTTCTCTATTCGGCTTCTTCTTGATGATATCACTCCTCTTCTCAATCCAAGACTTTGACAAGACCGTCGACAGCGAGGTTGGACAACCAGTAATCCAGATTTTGATCGATATTTTTGGCACTAACGGCGCCATCGTTCTAATGACTCTCGTCATCCTGTGCGTCTGGCATGCGGGTCTATTCTCCCTGA
This sequence comes from Bacidia rubella, assembly GCA_032158265.1. Lineage (NCBI taxonomy): Eukaryota > Fungi > Ascomycota > Lecanoromycetes > Lecanorales > Ramalinaceae > Bacidia > Bacidia rubella. Next base: position 1,424,911 of record JAVTIF010000013.1, on the reverse strand, counting down.
CCTCAAACTCGAGAATGATGTTCGGCTTTGCTCGCGATAGAGGATTGCCGCACTTTTTCGCACACGTTGACCAACGATTCCAGTCCCCAATACGAACGATCTGGTTGGGTGCTTCGCTATCCTTCCTCTTGGCCATTCCGTCCCTGGGCTCTTCTGTCGCATTCTCTGCTGCAACATCAATCGCAACAATTGGACTCTACATTTCATACGCACTGCCGATTCTGGTGGGCCTCATCTACCACGACAATTTCAAGAAGGGCCCCTTCAACCTACGCGCCGCCTCCCGGCCAGTCGCCTTCATTGCTTGCACCTACGTCACTTTCCTGACGATTGTCTTCTGTTTGCCTGGACAAAATCCTGTCGACAGCCAGACGCTCAACTACACGCCCGTTGCGGTAGGTATAGTTGCGCTGTGGGCATTCGGCAGCTGGTTTCTATGGGCTAGAAGGTGGTTCACTGGCCCAATCAGACAGATTGAGGCGGAGAGAGCAGGGATCAATATTGACGAGCCTGGCGCATTGGAGGAGGCGGAAGCTCAAGGCAAATTGACTGGTAAGCTGGCCTGATAGACTTCGTTACGATTTGTTGTTTTGTAGGCGCGTGTGCCAAACGTAATTTATTGCATAATCCTAAATAGTTCGTTGCTTGCAGTGTGATAACTCTCCCACCCAAAATCAACTCCGTCGGATACCCTGCATGCTCTTCCAAGTCCTCTGAGACAATCAGCGCGTGGAACATGGTTCTACTCGTGGGCCAATCTATCGCTCCTTGCCCTTGATTAATACCAGGCCGTCTAGCCGGAAGCGGTCTAGTCTAGCCTATCGATAGCGAAAACTGTGAGTGACGCGATGAGACGCGACTCCGCATCCTCCGCAACCCAAGCCGCCGTTCGCACTCCCTGTTGCCGACACAACATCAGACTCAAGGACGAAAGCTATGTGACAATCATATACACCCTACAATGCCAGCTGCCACGTTACCTCCCCCCAAGCGGCCCTTGACAGACTCTACGAAGATTCACCGCAATGCCAATCTCCCTCCACGCTCTCCGATTTCTGCTAAACGAAGAAAACTCGACCCTCAATCTCCATCAAAACTCAAAATAAGTCAAAATGGAGCCAAGACAGGCTCTTCCCAGCCGAAGTCACAATTCGAAGAGGAGGTGCTCGAGAAGTTGACGCAAGACATCAACGGGCTCAAAGAGAACAATTCTGAGAAAGACCAAGCTTGGGACAGGCCCCAATTGGGGGCCTTTGACCCCTACAAGCACAATCTATGCTTTCAGCAGATTGAGGCGGAGGAAGGAACTTTGCACGGGGGAAAAACGGTCGTCAAGCTGTTCGGCGTGACGGAGGTTGGTTTCTCACTGCTGGCAGATGACTTATTCTAATTAGAGCAACAGAGAGGCCACTCAGTCCTGCTCCATGTCACAGATTTCTTACACTACCTTTATATCGCTGCTCCGATATCCTTCAGCAAGCAAGACTGCTCTGGATTCAAGACCTTCCTCGAAACGCAAATGGCCCAACATCAGCCAGCAATACATACCGTCCAACTTGTCATGCGGCAGAGTCTGATGGGCTTCTCAGGCAACGAGAATAGTCCGTATATCAAAATTACCGTCACCGATCCCAAGCATATCAATAAGCTACGGACTATGCTCGAAGGCGGCGCTGTAAATTACAAGCAGATGTGGAAAGGAATTGACACCGGACTTCGGACCTTTGATAGCATTCAATATGTTTTACGATTTATGATAGATACAGGTGTACGTTGTTGATTATTATCAAATAGGTCCTAGCTGATCAGCTTAGGTTACTGGCATGTCATGGGTAGAGGCGAGAGCTGGCAAATACAACATGATACCCCACAGAGAGCGACATTCGAATTGCCAGATCGAAGCATACGTTCATTATCACGATCTCATAGCACATTCAAACGACGGCGAATGGGTCAAGATGGCTCCCTTACGAATTCTCTCTTTCGACATAGAATGCGCTGGCCGCAAAGGCATTTTCCCAGAGCCTAATCAGGACCCAGTCATACAGATTGCCAATGTTGTTACGCGATTCGGAGAATCTAAGCCATTCATCCGCAATGTCTTTTGCCTTGACACCTGCAGTCTGATCGTCAATACCCAAATTTTTGAGCACAAAACGGAGGAAGACATGCTAACCAAATGGCGAGACTTCCTTGAAGCAGCAGACCCCGACTTAATCATAGGGTATAATATAGCGAACTTTGACTTTCCGTACCTGCTAGACCGCGCAAAGCATCTGAAGCTTAGGAAATTTCCATTCTTCACCAGGCTAAAGAGTGTTGAGTCCCATGCTAAAGAAACGAATTTTCAAAGCAAGCAAATGGGCAATCGCGATGCGAAAGCCACCAACACTAATGGTCGGCTCCAACTTGATTTGCTTCAACTGGTTCAAAGAGACCATCAGCTCCGAAGCTATACCCTCAATGCCGTCTGCGCCCATTTCCTGGGGGAGCAGAAGGAGGATGTTCATCACACGATGATCACTGAGCTTTTCAATGGCACTCCAGAATCGCGGCGCAGATTAGCAGTATACTGTTTGAAGGATGCATTTCTGCCGCAGCGCCTCATGGATAAACTGATGTGCCTGGTCAATTACACCGAAATGGCAAGAGTCACTGGTGTTCCCTTCAACTACCTACTGGCAAAGGGACAACAAATAAAGTTCATTAGCCAATTATTCAGGAAAGCCTTGGAACAACAATTAGTCATTCCGAATCTGAAAAGCGAGTCTGGCGACGAGCAGTACGAAGGTGCCACAGTCATTGAACCAACGAGAGGATATTACGATGTCCCGATTGCTACTCTTGATTTCGCATCACTATACCCCAGTATCATTCAAGCGCACAATCTTTGCTACACGACATTGCTGAACAAAAAAGCTATAGAGAGCAAGAAACTTGTCAAGGACGAAGATTATATCGTTACGCCACATGGCGACATGTTTTGTACTTCTAAGATTCGAAAAGGGCTTCTTACCCAGATTCTAGAGGAATTGCTAGGCGCTAGAAAGCGCGCTAAGAAGGAGCTGGCCGTGGAGACTGATTCATTCAAAAAGGCTGTGCTGAACGGGCGACAACTGGCTTTGAAGATCAGCGCCAACAGTGTTTACGGCCTGACTGGTGCCACCAATGGCAAGGTGCCATGTCTCGAGATTGCCAGTAGCACCACAAGCTATGGCAGACAAATGATTGAGAGGACTAAAGAGGAAGTAGAAGCCAAATACACAATTGCTAATGGATACTCTCATGACGCACAAGTCATCTATGGGGATACTGATTCGGTCATGGTAAAGTTTGGACCACAAGAATTAGAAAAGGCGATGGCGCTTGGAGAAGAGGCCGCTAAATTCGTCTCCGCAAGATTCATCAGTCCCATCAAGCTTGAGTTTGAAAAGGTGTATTTCCCGTATCTGCTGATCAACAAGAAGCGATACGCTGGCCTCTATTGGACAAATACCGACAAGCACGACAAGATGGACAGTAAGGGTATTGAAACAGTACGGAGAGACAACTGTCGACTAGTTCAGAATGTCATCGAGACGAGCCTCCGCAAAATCTTAATCGACCGAGACGTGGAAGGTGCTCAAGAGTATGTTTGCCATCATGTCTTACCAGGAGATCCACTGACCCTCTCTCTAGCTACGTCAAAGAAATCATATCTTCTCTCCTCCAGAACAAAATTGACATGTCTAATCTCGTCATAACAAAGGCCCTCTCAAAATCTGATTATACCGCCAAACAGGCCCACGTGGAGCTCGCCGAGCGCATGAAAAAGCGAGATGCTGGCTCCGCGCCCACACTGGGTGACCGTGTCGCTTACGTGATTGTAAAAGGCGCCGGCGGCAGCAAGAACTACGAAAAATCAGAAGACCCGCTCTATGTCCTCGAAAACAATATCCCCATCGACACAAAGTATTACCTCGACAACCAGCTCGCGAAGCCGCTAGCCCGCATTTTCGATCCGATCCTAGGCGAGAAGAAAGCAGCACAGCTCCTCACAGGCGAGCACACCCGCTCCATCGCAGTAGCCACGCCTGCGCTATCTGGCGGTCTGATGAAGTTCACGAAGAAAACGCAAACGTGCATGGGCTGCAAGAAACCGCTAGTTTCCTCCGCCGAGTCGAGTGGTGCAGTCTGCGAGAATTGCGCACCCAGAACAGGCGAGCTGTATACAAAGACTCTCACGAAGGTTAGTGAGTTGGAGGTCAGGTTTGGGAGATTATGGACGCAGTGTCAGAGATGTCAGGGGAGCATGCATTGTGAGGTCATTTGTTCGAGTAAGGATTGTCCGATCTTTTATATGAGGATGAAGGGACGGAAGGATGTTGAGGATGCTGGAAAGGAGCTGAGTAGGTTTGAGGGATTGGTGGGTGGAGGTGGATGGTAGCGCCGCATGTGTGGTGGCAAGCAAATGAGGGATGGGAAGGTAGTATGTGACTGTAAGACTCAGCGTATGTACTAACTACAGGATATATTTAATGGAGCATCTTTGTGTCTCAGTGCTTCGCACATCTCGACATCATTCGCAGGGGCCGATCATGACGAACGAAAAGATCTGATTGTCCGCCCAGGTTTTGACACGTTTCGTGAAGAGCCCCTTTTCGTAAAGCGCAGCTCACGATCGCGGTTTCTGTGCGGGAAGCGGTATGAGGTGGGTTGACTACGATAACAGGAGGTCTACTTTCGCTTGAATTTGGCGCTTAGCGCTTCTGCCACGTCACTACTCTCTCTGACTTGCGTGTTCCTTTGTCTAGTCACAGCTAACTGCGGGGGAGTGTGAGGGAAGCAGATTTTGCCAGGTTCTTCTCTTCGCCCGTGCTTCGGGCTCGATGCATCTTCCCCCGTGAGCCCTCAACTAAATGGACGGGGTAACCGGGAGCAGTTATCGTACATCAAACCCTGCAGCAGCATGATCTGACAAGGCTATGGCCTGCAAAACGAAAAAGGTTGCAGAAGACGCTGACCCCGCCGTGATCCTATCTGTCCTTGACGAGGAAAATGTGGGCTGCAATCTTTCATCTTTCATCTTTCATCGAAGTACTACGCTGACGATGTCGATTTCTACAGATAATGTTGCGGAAGGGGAAGGAGTAGCAAAGAGGGACTTGTGGAAGTCAGCCCTCGCTAGTCTTAGCAAAGAGCACCAGCAGCAATTCGATGGCTGTGAGGAGAATATGTTGGAAGTCTTGCAGAAGGTCAGTCTCTCCACAACAACATCTCATCCTGCCTTCGTAGCGTTAATTTGCCTTTCATGTCTAGACTCAGACAGCCACAGAAGCTATGAAGACCCAGTGTGAGGCGAAAAGTTGGAAAGTCTACCGCAACAAAGACGGCGACGAGGTCAAGCTTCGACACATGCTCGAAAAGCTCTCTTGCTGGATTCAGGCGGTCATTAACGGCGCGGACACTGTCGTACAGTCTGAGCCGACCAACTATGCCGCTCTTCCGTGGGCCGTTGTCAAAGTCCTGCTTACTGTAAGCAAACGTGGCTTGGATAATGGAGATTCACTAATGAAGTTGCAGTCCGGCATGGCGGAAGTCGGCCTTTTTTCAAGGATCACCGAGGGTGTCGAGTACGTCTCGCATCTCATTGCGCGATACAAATTCGTCGAGAAGCTGTATCTCCAAGAACAAGGTGACACAACTTTGCAGCTGGAGAAAGCTATCGAAAAGCTTTACGTAGCTATCCTTACGTATCTTGCCAGCGCAAGATCGTTCTTTGCTGTCAATACCAAGAGTGAGTTTATGCTTTCGAGATTGTGCCTCTCCCTGTGAAGCATACCACTGATGCTTTGTTAGAGCGTGTTGCTCGTAGCATCATCGACTCGATACAGGGCAAATTCGAAGCATTATTGGCAGATGTGTCGGAGACGGAAATCGATAAATGGATGAAGCTCGCGGAAATGGAGTGTTCGTTCAGCATTACATTCCGTCTTGATGCTAAAGCTGACACTACCAGTTCATGCAAATAAAAGTCAAGACGCCACTCGATATCAGAACACCCTCATGCGTGCACTCAAGGACCTCAACAAGCCGATAATTGCTTTTGACCAAAGCTTATCACGAATAGAGTACAGGTTTCATGGTGGGCATTTTCTCGTTTAGCATCCTGACCCAAAAATGATGATCATGCAGTCGAAGAGAGAAGAAAATTCTATCGATGGATGTCCGAGATTGAATATCGAGACCACCATGCTGATCTTTCGCGTGACCTCTTGCCGGGATCCGGGCATTGGTTAATCAGTAACCCATCCTTTATCGACTGGGCTCAGTCGAGTGTGTCTTCTATTCTGTGGTTACATGGAATCCGTAAAACATCCTAGATTTATTGAAAATCTTCACTGACTATTGATCAGCTGGTTCAGGAAAGACAAGGCTGACGTAAGTGATTTGTTCAGAGGACGTAAAGTGAAACCTATTAAACATAGACTACAATCACAGGTCCCAGGTCATCAACTTGCATCATGACATCGCAATGGCTTCCACAGCGTTCTTTTATTGTGCGAGAAGCACTGCAGAGCCAGAGCGAGCTAGACCTGCCGAGATTATGGGTGCCTTACTAAGACAGCTTTGTAGCTCCTCTGATCAGCAAATCAAGGAGCCCGTAGCAAGGGAGTATGGGAATCGAAAAGAGGTCGCGGACAAGGACTGCTCCCGGATCAGCAAGTTGACAGTAGAAGACTGCAAAAGATTGATCATCGAAATTACCCAGGCCTCCTCCGCAACCATCATCATTGACGCCCTCGATGAGTGTGAAGAAAGCTCGCGTCATGAGCTCATGATAGCTTTGGACGACATACTTCGAGACAGCGGTCAAGTCGTGAAAATATTCATCTCCAGTCGGGATGACATAGATATTGTAAGATTTACCTCACGAGACTACCTCCTGCGCTAGATGAGGCATAGTTATAGATACAAAAGTCTTGACCATCTACTAACGCCTGTCTTGCTTAGAAGTTGCACTTCGATCAACCACGCAACATCTTGATTGGCGTTGAGGATAATAAGAATGATATCGACCATTTCATCGAATGGAAAGTGAAATCAATGATCAAACAACGGCTTTTGTTAGACGGAGACGTTACCCCTACATGCGAATCGAAAATCATTGAGAGTTTATCTGAGGGTGCTCAGGGAATGTTTAGATGGGTTGAAATGTCATTGGAAGCTCTTCAACGACAGAGGTATAGACGTGACTTCGAAGAACAGCTTGGAAAACTCCCGTCTGGGCTTTTTGAACTTTACGACATCATCCATGAACAGATGTATGACACTGGCAGCCACGGCCGCGGTGTGGCAGTGAAGGTACTAAGATGGCTGCTAGGTGCGCAGCGACTACTTTCTCGAGAAGAGCTCATTGTAGCTGTATCAGAACGGCTCTACAGTAGCAGTCAAACTGAAAACGAAAGCGACGCGGAAGATGAAGACGATGATAATTCTCTAGGACACCACGTCAAAAACGGTGATCGGAATGCGGTAGCGACGTCTGATAATGACATACTACGACTTTGCCGTAATTTTGTGGTACTAGATCACGATCATACAGTCTTTCGACTTGCTCACCAATCAGTCCGAGAGTATCTGTTGGCCAAACCCGATTTTGTGCATACTGAACATCATCTACTCATATTGGAATCATGTCTGGATGTCTACCTATCTGAGGATATCTCTACGAGCGGTGTGCACACGGAGTGTGTGGAAATCGACATCCGTCCACTCTGCAACAACGATACACTAAAGGCGTATGCTGAAGTGTATTGGCCGGTACATTTCAAGCATGTTGAGCATGCGCTTCCACGCAATGTGCAGAGCAAGATATCGTACTTCAAAAGATGTTGCTATGTTCAGTGGGCATCTGGCATACACGCAGAGTTTATCAAGACTCAGAATGACAGCCGAAAGTTCAGGAATCGATTCACCTGCAGCATATACGATCCTCTAATCAAAAGATTGCTCCTTGCATCATCTAAAGCCGAATCACAGTGGAGTTTGGCATGCGCCTTCGGTCTGACATCGATTGTCAAGGATGAGGCAGTATGCTCGAAGGATTTACACCAGGTCTGGGAAGTTAATTGTCACGTATACAATTTACTCATTGTCGCAGCTCAAGAGGGTTCCCTTGAGCTCGTTTCGTTTCTCCTCCAGCGTGGAGTGAATTGCGCAGAACGAGGAGGGCCAGACGAACTTACCGCGTTCGAGACAGCATGTCTTCGAGGCCACTATCAGATCGCCAAGGCCATTATAGACCACGGTGTAAATATCAGCAGTGAGGAGGGTTTCACAGCTCTGACGATTGCTTCGGCGCGTGGACACATGCAGGTGGTACATCTGCTCTTGGATTACGGTGTAAAACCGGACGCAAATTTCCCCATCAGCAAACACAGAACCTGGCCAAGAGCTTGCAGTGGCCTTGATTCCAGTCCCGTCGCCATCATAGAGACCTCAGGTCCTAGGGTCGACATTCAAAGTGGGTGCTTCCCGCTTAGAGAGGCTTCCAGGAAGGGGCATACGAAGACAGTACGTCTCCTTTTAAATCGAGGCGCCGATGTCAACAACCAGATTGATTGCCACAGTAATGCTTTGTACAGAGCTGCCCTTGCGGGTGATTTGAAGACAGCAAAGGTTTTACTTTACAAAGGAGCAAACATAGCCGCACCTGGAGGATATTATGGCAACGCGCTGCAGGCAGCATGTATGTCGTACCCAACACCTCCCCAGCAGAAGCATCTAGTGCGCAAGGAAACCATAGATCTGGTCAGATTCCTGCTTGATCGAGGTGCCGATGTCAACCTCCAAGGTGGGGAATATGGCAGTGCATTACAAACAGCTATTGTGCGTTCTGGACAGCACCCAGAGCTAGTGCAGGTTCTGCTCGATGCTGGTGCAGATATTCACTCAGATGACGGCCACCATGGCAAAGCGATCTTCCTTGCCACGGAAAGGGGCCAGAAATGTATCATGCAGCTGCTGTACGATTTTGGAGCCAAACCTGTCACTCTTTTTCCTCCCATCATGAGGTGTGGAACACATCAGATGGACAGGGTCTCGGAATTCGTCTGACACCATTGTTAGCTAATTCAAAATCCTACTCTTTTTGTTTGACTGCTTTATCTCTTTCTCTTTCCATCGTGTCTGAATAAAACATACGCAGAATCAAACATCTCCTTTGCATAACACATAGCACATCATGACGAGTAACACGACAAAGCTTGCCGTCTTACAAAACCCCAGACTGCCAGATGGAAAGCCTTCTCTGACTGACTCCAAGCAATCCCCGCCCTTTTCGTCACCTAACGCGATCGGTTCCTCTCCTTCCCTTCTAACCTTGGATCCCGTACTTTCTCCTCCTATTGCTGCTCCAAGTCTCCAAACGTACACCAACCACCACTCCACCTCCCCAGATCTCAAGCGTCCACTCAGCCCACTCATCGGGATCATTCTCCTCGTATAGATATGCCAACCCACCCCAAAGCCCAAGCCCTTCCACCCTCCATAGCTCCACACCTCAAACCCTCATCCCTCCAAGCCCCTCGAGATCAAATAGCGCAAAGGCACGAAAACAAGCACCATCGACCCGAAGCAGAATCGCTAATCCATCATACTCACCACTCCAAATCCACCGTAACTCTGCCATATCCCATATCCTATGAACCGTCCCTATGCGCGTCACTCCAGTCCATGTGAATACTTATTCGTTTGGGGGAGGGGGTCGTCTATACCTACGCGGGCATCGTGGGTAGTTTGTATAGATGTTATACATCTGCGAAGAAAGAAGTTGCATTGATGGATTGGTTGGTGGTGGAGTGTGAGATAGAGACAGAGGAGTAGGGGGGCGTTCGATGGGTTGGTATGGTATGCACTCTGATACGTTAGAATTTCGGGTCGTGATGGTCGAGGCTAGGATGTGAAATAGTAGGTGAAGGATGGGGGATAAGTGCAGAAGAGCACAAGAGGGGGAAAAGGGGAATTTGGGATGGACGACGGTGAGGTTCTGGGCTGAGAGGACAAGGTGAGGGGGATGCGAATGGATATAAGTCTTATTGATTTCTGCAAGCTATCGATTGAATCTCTGAGACCCCTGGATATGGAGTCACACGTTACACGAGGTTTCTCGGTGTGTGCCGGTTGCTCCTCCATCCCGGAAGGTTGAACAATTGATATCTCGCGCTCTAGCGCACACATGGCATACATAACTCGCACGCATCAACATATCGCACATGTCATCTCCACGGATCGCAATTTGGGCCAAATCAAGCCTCCTCGCCATTCCCTTTCATGCGGCGTTTGCCCTTCTAGAGCTACTCGCCATTCTTAGCACCGATGTCGCGTTCCTTACTCTCAACCTGTTTCCTCGGCGGAACTTCCACCGTCTGCATTCGACTTGCGCTTCTTCTCTTTATTTCCTTTCGTGGTGTGTTTCAGCTTCTTCTCCTTATGTTTCTCTGTCTTCACTGCTTCAGGAGCAGCTTCTCCGATATCAGCCCCCAAGGTCGTTTCCTCGACATCCTGGTCATCAGAATCGCGTTTGCGTTTCTTCTCCTTGCTAGACTCTTTGCTGGCTTTGGCTTTCTTCTTCTCGGGCTTCGTGGCTTCTTCTTTGATTTCGGTCTCTTTTGCTGGCTGGTCGTCTGCTATTGCCGTAGCAGGCTCTAGATCTCCTGATTCGCGTTTGCGCTTCTTCTCTTTAGTCTTCTTTTTCCTCTCGGCCTTCTCTTTTAGCTTCGCGTCAACTTCTGCCGAGATGTCTTCCTCTACTGCATCCACTGGCGTGTCATCGCTCAGCTTGGTCTTAGTCTTCTTAGATTTCTTCGTCTCGGTAGAGTCGGGAGTCGAGGATCGTTTGGGTAGCTTCATTCCCGTGTCTACTTTCATCGGCTTGGTGTCAAAGACAAAGAGTGGCATGCCATTTTCGCCAGCCTCTGCCGGAGTTGCTCCTTTGTCTGCAAGCGGTGCAGCGTTCACGCCGGAAGCGACACCATTTGTTGTTGCTTCACCATTCTCTTGCTTTGTCACCACTTGGTCGGATCCTGATCCAGAGCCTGAGCCGCTTCCGTTCTTTGCGCGCTTTTGCGCAGCGTCTCGCATATCGCTCAATTTCTTCCGCTTGATTCCTTTGGATTGTCCAACTTCATATTCGGCAGGCGGTACCACTTCTTCGCCAGCCTTCTTGGCTTCCGAAAATAATTGTCCATACTGCTGCGCGGCTTCGCCATAGACGTGGTCGGCTGGCGAGTAGCCAGGGTACATAGATGCGGAAGATGAATTGATGGGAACCTTTTCGCGTTGTCCAGCAGGAGGGACCTGGGGAGATTAGTGGGGTTGACACTGCGTGTCGAGCACTGGACTTACCCATTTCTTCGCCATGGTCTTCGAGTCGTCGACCATCCGCGCAGATATATCCCAAACTCTGCTGATCATGTCCCAATTGTTTGTGTCGGGTACTGTGTGTTTCACAACCATCTCTACCATGCGCTGGTGGCCTTCGACGACAGATATGTGATGTCGCAAGATCTGCGATAGGCGTCATTAAATGCTCAAGACTTGTTAATAATGAATCTCACCTCAGGCCAAGGTATGTGTCGCGCAGGTGTTGGGCCCCTCCCAGTCCAACGTTTTGGTGGACCATGATACCACCCACCTTGTGTATCTGGTCCAGGGCCTTGAGTGAAATTTCGCTCATGAGGTGTTCGTATCTTCTTGATGTAGTCTTCCGCTGAATTCTTGTGCCCTTTCCCCATGGTGACTAGTTTTGCTGTCGAGGAAAAATTTGGAGGGGAAAAATGTTCGTAGCTCGAAATTGTTTTTCACTGTGGTTCGACACCACGCTAGACCCGCATTTCGACTAGCGTCTTGTCTTAACACCTTGAGTGCCGAGGTATCTCCGACCCCTGAATGTTTAGTTTCAGTCTTCTTGACTTCCTTTTTCATATGTATAACAGGTGCTGTAATTGCCCTTGCGCCTTTGGAGGTTTGTTCTGGAGCAGGCGAATCTAGTAAGTATTTGGTCTTTACCATGCGCTGGACTGTACGCTTCATGAGCAACATTGTGCAGTTCGACCCTTTCTTCAGCACATTGAAAGAAGTCAATTGCTACCAATGCCTCTTCTGAGCATCCGCAAACTTCGAGATGTTTTGCTCTGCAATTTGGGTTCTATCTTTGTCTGGTTTTATGACAGCAGGAACCATAGGTTCCGGTTGCATTCGTTGTGAGCATTTCTTTACCCCCCTCCGCAAGCGTTTCAATCCTGTCTACTTTCTGGAATGACATTAGTTTTGTCTCTTTATTCGGAGAGGAAGCAACTAAATGCCGGTTGCGCGCAAGACGGTTCATCGGCTTGCGTGAAACACAAGTAACATGATGCTTGAAAAGAATATTAAAGTAGTGATCACCATTTGCAACGACGAGGGAGAGAATGGGGTCACAGAAATGCATCAGACTATTCAAGTCATACCACATACCCTTTCTCTGGATTATCGAGCGAAGATGCATCCTCCAGATGCAATACGCCCGAGGAAATGGTCCAAGGAATGGAAAACAATCTACTAAGAAAGCATAAGTGATGAGACGAGCGTATGACCGCCTCAAACCCCCAATCCATCATCCCGAAAGCCACCACCCATCTCCCCATCTCCCACCCCCTATCCCCATCCCCTTTCCCAATTCCTCCCTCCCACTCCCTCTCCTCTACATCTCACCTTCCTAGCCTCTCACACCGCACCCCCCAACAACCCCGCCACCACCCCCGCCAAAGCAACCTTTTCAAATCCAGCACCCAAGCTCCTGGCCCCATTCTCGCTCCCATCATCGGCGTCCCCGCTAGCGGCGGTAGCGGATGGACTTGTCGCCGCAGACGTGGTATCGTTCCCGTCGTCGTCGTCGGCGGTGTCATCATTGGTGTTTGTTGCACTGGCTGTAGGTGCGGAATTTGTTAGGGACACGGGTGTGGCGGATACGGTAGTGTTTTCATCATCATCGTCGTCGTCGTCAGCGGAAGCGTCTGTATCAGTGGCGCCGGCCGTGGGTGCGGAAGTGGTGGTAGTCATCCTTGGGCTGGACATCGCGCTAGCGTCGTTATCATCGTCGTCATTGTCGTTGTCGTTGTCGTTGTCGTTGTCGTTGTCGTTGTCGTTGTCGTTGTCGTTGTCGTTGTCGTTGTCGGATGCGCTGGGGAGGGGGGCGCTGGCAATGCTAGAGATTGTGGGGGCTGAGATCGTTGCTAGGGAGTTTATGTTGGAGGTGTCGGTGTTGGTGTCTTGAGCGAGGACGAAGGGGAGGAGGAAGATAGGGAGGAAGAGGAAGGGGGAAGACTTCATGATGTTTGGTTGAGGGTGGGGAAGTGGTGTTGAACGAGTTCTCGTGGTTTCTTGTTGGAGAGTAGGAACGGGAATGCAACCGGGGTTGGAGATGGAACGGGTATGTGTAATGTTCAAGGAGATTTCGCTGGTTTATATGTACATATGAGTACGAGGATGATAGCACTCGCCCATTGCTGTACCATGAAGTCTTATGGCTGGCCACACGTTGACGTACGTTTTCGCGGCCAAGTAATGCGGCTCTATAATTGTAGCCTTGGAGAACGCGCAAGCTGGTCAGCCTCATTTGCCTCCATTCGAACTATTGTCGTGGTTTCGACAGACGAAGTCGGCTGTTGCCGCAAGGTCGCTTGACCCTACAGCTCAATTTGCCGCGGGCAACAGCAAACCGGGCTAGTCTGATTGATCGATGGACAAGTTGACTTCAGATATTTTTGTCTTCGTGGAGAAAGTGTTGTTGCGTGTACACAGGCAGTGTCGTCCTTGGCATGACTAAATCTTTGTTCATTCGTGGTATTCATCGTGAAGATCACTCTTGGCCACCGGAAATACGGAACAGGCCAGTCACTCTTTTGTTATTCCCTGTGGGTATCAAAATTTTCAATTAGGCATCAATTTCAGTGCTGCCACTAGCAAAATCTCAAAGCATCGTAGTCCATGCTCTTGAATGCTTGAAGTTTTTGTTGGGACGATTCTCCACTGAAATAGCCACGCTCAGCTGTCGCAGCGAGACCATAAAATTTACAACAAAACTTGAGCACAGCCAACGAATACAGAGGAAGTCTCAACAGGGGATGAACTTGTGAGCGATACAAACGGCATATAGTACAATCATCAACGACATTACCACCGCAATATCAACACATCGTAAGAGCTCATAAGCCCTCATTCCCCTGACACCTCAGCGCCCAGCGCTTGTACATTATCGTCAACGTACACATAGCACGTCAAACCTCCTGTCTGCCCTCGTTTTCTTCCGTTGTTGATTCCTGTCTGGTTGTCGGCGGTCTCCCTACTTTTCACCTAGCAAGCCTCTGACCCTCTCTATACGTCCCACTCTCTTGCTCAGCGTCTCGAGCCGTTCGGCTTTATCCTTATCTCTCTTCTCTAGAACCTCGACTCTGTCTTCCAGCTTCTTCCTCGCCTTGCGCTCTTGTGCCACCATCTCGTTCGCTTCTGAAAAGAGCTGTGCGCTCAGCTCTTCCAGCTCGCTCTGTGTATGGTTCAACTGTGATTCGAGGGACGCCCGGAGTTGCGACTCGTTGTGTAACAAAGTCTTGAGATTTTCAGGGGAGTCGGTTGCGTGAATATTAGGTGTTGGTGGTATGGGAGGTTGGCCCGCAGAAGCTGGGAAGGTGGTCTGAGTCGCTGGCGCGGACGGTGGGCGGAGGAGGTTTTGGAGGCGTGAAGGGAGACGAGACTTTGTACTGCTATTGCTTTGTGTAGGCTCGGGAGTGCCATTGGTGGTGTGTAGAGGCTTTGTGGATGGATCGGCGGAGGCTGAGCGTGAAAGATGCGGAGCTACAGGTGCCAGATGGGGGGAAGGGCGTTCGCTGCTAGTGCCGCTGGCATTATTGGCGGAATTGGTGGATCTGAGCTGGTGTAGTTGGTCTTCGTAGTCGGCTAGCTTGTCAACTGTAGAAGTAGTGTCAGCCATCGTCCTGAAGCAACCACATGCTGTCCGCTAGGGCAAGAAGAGGTTCCGATGTAGGATGGTAGGGTCTCGGGTACCTGCTGCTGTGGCTTTGCCAGTCAGTATGCGGACTTGCGCTTCCAATTCCGATATTCTTCGCTGTGCATCTTCAGCTGCTGCGCTGGCGGCAGCGTATGACACGTCAGCACCGCATTGCTCGCACGTGGCTTTGGAGGGGCTGGAAGAGGCCGTGGTGAGGTTGTTAGATTGAGCTTGAGGCTGCAGGATTGTTACGGTTGACATGTCATGGTGGACCAGGGTCGCGTTGGTTTCGGTGGTTCTGCGATGACCTTGAAGTATCCATGCGATGTGAGTTTGCTCTGCTCACATGCACGGGAAGGAAGGTGTTGCATCTCGGTCAAGTGAGATCGAGATGAATGGAGGTCTTGGCAATGCTGTTTCTAGCCAAGAAAGTTACGTAAGCAGAGCCCCTGAATCGTTTTCAAACATGCTTCGAAACATCTAATTCCTTCGTGATACAACGCCCCTCACTTCAATTTCCGTCGTTCTGTCTCTTTCGCTACCCGCCCGTTTGTGAGCAAAAAGTAATGCCTGATATTGCCAACGAAGAGGCTTGCCTTGAATTGCTGTGCGACCGATGTGATATGGGAGCGGATTACAGATTCTCGACGCGACTTCCTACAGAGACTGTGAGGTTGTGAACCGTAGCTCATGACGCTCGAACATGCTTCTCTGATCTTCGTGCATGCCGTTCATCCTCCTTCGCCGAGCGTTAATGGATTCGAAGCAAAGAAAATCATATCGAACATTGAGGCGCACGCAAGTTAGATTTGTATCTGGATATCTTCGTGTTCCTGCGTTTAAGCATACAGTGACAGCATATCAGCTGAGACTGAAGTGACTTGATGATATCGCCCAAAGCTGCTTTCATCACCTCGCAAAGCCTTGTCGGGGTATGCATGTTCCACCATTTCGGAGACCGCCGACGTTAAGAGGGATGAACACCCTCTGCACTCCAGGTCTAGTACAAAAATCTCATATTAAACTCACAACTCCGCCATGACTTCCTCGGAACCTGGCCACCAGTCATTTCCTCCCTCTTCTTTCGCACCTTCAATATAAATATTGCCTTCGAACCCTGTTACTCTGTTCCCCGACCCTTTACCCGCCAACACTTCCACCCTGATACCATAGCTCCCTTTTATCAACCAACGTGGTGAGATACCGGCATCATATCTGATATTCACTTCTCCCTTCACTGGAGGGCAGACGGATCGCTCGCTCTGTTTGATTTCGAGCTTGTTGTCATCGCAGAGGGGGGTGGAGAATGTGGGGCCGGGAATGTCGTTTAGGGAGATGCTGAGTTTGACGATGGCGCTGGCAGAAAGGGTGGTGCTGAGGTTGCCGCTTAAGGAGACGGAGGGTGTGCTGTACTGTGTATTAGTTCCATCGACTGGAAGGGAGAAGGTTTGGTGCACTTTGCTTGAGTGCCTTCACAATGAAGAGAGAAGAGAAGAGGTGGAAGGCAGTACGACGAGTTGGTACAGGGGAAACAGCAATGATTCAGTAAAGGACGACTCACCCTATCGTTGGGTTTTGGATCAGCTCAAGGGATGAGATGGAGAGGATTTCCTTGCTGGGGTCGCCGATGTAGTAGGCTTGGGAGTCGCCTGGCACCCATTTGCTATCTGTGGGAGCAACAGCTGGGAGGGAATATGCTGTCGATGACAGAAGAGCAAAGGACAAAAGATTGAGCAAAAACATCTTTACTTGGTATGATAGAAATTGAGAGCTGAGGCAACCTGTCTTAAACTTTCACTTCTTCTCAAATGATGTCGAGAAATTGGACGAATATGCAACGAAAATCACAAACGAAAAGCAGGCTGGGCAGGCAGGTTATTGGGACCTTTCGCTTGGATCTCCACCGCTGCCGCCTACTAAGAATGACCATAACTCAACCTTGAGGCTGGTTTCATTTTGACCAGATACTTGTATCATGAAACATGCTGTATGCTATTCCTGAGTTGTGTGGAAGCATGGAACAAGATCCTGGCGCTTGTCGAGTCGTCGTCAATTGTCTGAACATCTAAGCGCCGATAAGATCAATCAGTCGAAGTTTTAGCTAATGCAAGACTAGGCTTAATGAAGTCTAGCCAGTATCAGCCTTGGCATGTTAATCCTTTCGTTCTGTTTGTTGCCGCTGGACACCTTTCGTTGATCCAACACTGACTAGCTCTTCCTGAACGGCGTCAGTGGTCTTCTATGGGTCTGTGTATGCTGTGCCACGATCATCTGGAGGCCGAAGCACGCTAGATTACCTGCAGGTTGACGGGGAGTCATCCCTCCCGCGCGTTTCATCTACATGACAAGGGTTAGACGATCAATAACACGCACTAATACCAAGACCCTTGATCGCAGCTCCTGAGTTCGATCTGTGGGGAAAAGGGCAAGCCCAAGCGTCTTTTTTGGAGGTCTTGCTTGGACGGTTGGATAGCTGTTCACACGTTGTCAATCTATGTACCTCTCCTCCATCTCCATTTCATCCGCAAGTACCTTTGTCTGATTGCCAGGCCGAACCTAAGAAAGTGGATTACCGTACGGATGGATCACCATTCAGTACAGTTGATGAGCTGTACAGGACAGCATGGAGATGGAGGCAGCTTGAGCCTCCCGTGATTTTGGACGCATTCGCGCGAGTCTAATGCCAAATCATCTTCCGGAACAGGCACTGGGCTGGTGGCAATTATCTTTACCAACGACAGCAAAGCTGGGACGCGGATGAGGCTCCGGTCGCTGATAGATTCTCCACTACTCTTAAGCCAATCCCACAATGTGCTGGGTCTCTCTCCACGAATGCCATTATTAGGCACCAGAATATTGTGATCTTCAACGAGTAGACGACTGCTCTAAACTCGATTAATTGTTTGGAGTGCAGAGCTGAGCCCATTGCGCAGTTTGTGATCGAGCAACCTGCGCGTACATCAAGTGGCTCATGGCAAAGCGTCTGAACAACGGCGCCTTGTTCTGGAGAAAACACCATGGACGACCGAGCTTTCCCAGAGCCCAGGTGCCCAGGCCGGTACTCCTTTGCGCAGATCGGGACGTTCGGTCTGGACGAACATGGTCTAATGATGACCCTCAGTTTGCATCGAGAGAGCTTGCTATGCGAGCCATCGACTCCGCCGTCATTAGCGGCCACGATGCAGAACCTTCGCAAGGTCCTCTCTGGGCCAGAGCGAAGGACATGCCGTTGTAGACAACGATAATATCTTGTGTGATCGTAACAGCGATCGAAAGCTCGTATGGCCACTGGGACGGACGTCAGATTTAGGCCAGCTTTGAAGGCTACGGTCAAGCTGACTGCAGGAGCAAGAGCACCAATTAGACAGGCAAAGATGACGAATTTATCCGCTCAAGCATACCTTCAAGAATCGGCTCTCCGCCCTCATACGGGTTGTCGTACGGGTGCATGTGAGTTATTACCCTTGATCGACCGAATCAATGAATGGATTGATCTACATCAATGTGGACTACCACGTGGGCACTTCAAGAGAGAGTTGCGGGCAGGGCGGCGTGAGAGGCCGAGTAGCTCGACTACCGAACGCCATCGTTAAGCGTCGTGACTGCTGCTCGTAAGTTTTTGCTTTTTATGGTAAAGATACCGATATATATCGACTCAAACGTGCTTAGGACCAGGCTGGCGCACACACTCGAGCCCATGTGGTAAACTTACAGCCTTGGGATTCAGCATGTTTTAGGGCTCCTGGCGCCACAGATCTAGAATTAAAAATATAACTTAAATTGAAGGCAAAGGACGGGCATTTTGCTGACCAGACAACACAAGGTTGGAAGGAAATCCCGGATAGCAAGAGCCGCCAAAATTTTCTTTTCGTAAGAAATATTGCGCATATCTGTACGACTCGTTCGAGAAACACCTGACGCAGGCCTTTGTACGCCACACTGTGATATATGGAAGAGAGATGGTGCGTGCCAAGAACAGATAGAGAGGGTGTCTCGAATGTCCACACCGTTCAATACCCTTGTTATTTTGCCCGAAGTCTTACACGGAGCGCTCAACACCGTTGACCATCTTTCGGACACTCTCACGTTCCATAGTGTCTTGGGCTTTTGCCTCATCACATATTGTACGACATGTTCATCTACCCGTGACACTAGCAGTTATCTGGACTCTTTTCGTCATATCGTGTCATATATCTCTCCCTCTTTTACCTTAAAGCTCTTCCTTCCATCGCTCATCCTAAAAATTGTCCGGGTTACGTAGCTCGGCTTAATTCGTGCTCAACAATCTACAAGGTGGTTTGGGAGGTATCTAACAACCCATTTGGTGGCCACGTCACTCTCAACTTGTCTATACTGACCACGCTATGGTACACATATTGGGCTTGCCAGAGGAGATTCTGGCTATCATCTGTGACTTTTGCATTCCAAATGACTTGGAAGCCTTTGCGGAGCTCTGCAAACTGACTCGAAGAGTCGCTAGCAAGGCTCTTGAGGCGCACTTACATAGCTTGAAGAACAGTGGGAAGGTTTGGCCTGTAAAATTGCGTCCGGGAGGTCGCCATTACAACCCCTTCCACCCAGTAGCGAATGCTATCATCGACATTTGGGATGAACAAGCAGACGTTCAGCGCAGGGTTCTTCTTGCACACGGAAGGCCCGATTGGTACGCATCACATGATCAGCTTAAAACAACAAAGGAGATCCTATTCGAAAACTTGCAAATCATTTCAGAATACTTGGAATATCTGTACCAGCATTACGATCGAACCGCTGTAGAATCTTGTGATCCATGCCTCGGCCTCCAAGACACGAACAGCGAGTATCGAAGTTTTCAAGCGGCGACTAATTTGCGCCTGAGCACAATGAAGAACCTGAAAACGCTAGAGATCAGGACCCAAGATGCTGCTAACGGTTCATATCTGCAGGAAGCAATGGCGAGAGCTTCTTTGACAGCATCCATCGCGCTTGATCCCGTGGGTGAAGCTTTCAATCGCATCAAACGAGTGACTTTGATTAGCAAGTCACAACTTTATTATCAAGATGGTCATCGCCCGAGGTATGTTGGCACACCTGTCGATACCGGGGACGAGACCAAGCTCCTGAAGATCATCTGTCGTCTGCCAGCACTCATGGACCTCAGATGTTTCGGACTTGTAAACTTTCAAACAATAAATCAGTTGGAATTAGGCAATCGGCGCATTCTTGCTTCGATCATCGTCTTGAAACGATCAACACTCGGTTCGGACCTTGTCATCTCAATAATCAAGGCTACATCTAAGCTGCGTTGGTTCGCCTATGACTATTGCCCCCATCAGCACATCTGGCGTGTACACTACCCAGAGGCCGCCAGATTTGATCAATGTGAGCATTCTTGGAAACCAGCAGCTATCATCACCGCGCTTGAACATCACGCTGTAAGCACTCTAGAGGTCCTTGATCTCAGTGCTGAGATGTCAAAGGTGCCTAACGACAAGAAACGTCAGAAGATGTCTAAGGACCGTAAGATTGACCCACGACGCTACCGTATCAATACCCTAAAAGGCCTACCGAACCTCCGTATTGTATGTCTCAATGTGAGCTGTTTGCCGATATCACAACATCCCATGACTCTTACGGGGCAAGAGACTTGGGAAAACGCTGAATTCGGATCCATATACCGCCCTCTCGCCGACTCCCTCCCACAATCGGTTGAGAGAGTGCACATATGCGGTCTCCTAAAAAGTACCGAGACCAAAGAGGTATTCAGCGACCTCATCGTCAACGATCAACTCTCCCTGCCACGCCTTCGCTTCATCAGCTGTGATCATAACCTCATGCTTGGCAAGAAGTACAGACGACAATTGATCAGCCTGGGTGTCAATATTCAAGTATGGATCCGGGATTCAAAGATGAAGCATATCGAAGCGAGTGGACACCACCCGGAGATGCGTTTGACGAGCCTTTGGAATTATCCGATCAAGATAGGAAACTATGTTGTCAATACTAAGAAGGAGGTTGAAGAGGAGTGGGACGCAGAACAAACTACCCTGCGGGCTGAGGAAGAGAAGGAGGCTCAAGAAGCTGCCGATGAGTCTCATGGTAGGGATGAAGCCGGTGTTGAATGGGATCAAGGGGTATCAATTGATTGAAAGCGCGCAATGGAGTGAGACAATCGATTGTCATTTGCCTAATAAGAGGTCACGGATAGATATGCATGTTGATTCCCAGCAGGCAGAGTGGTGGACAAATATCTGGCAGTTTTGATTCTCTACAATATGGGATGAGAGGTCGAATCAATCTGCACAGCTATTCCTAAGTGAGTCTATCATAATTAGCTGTTTCGGCCCCTACATCTTCGATCATCATGGAGAAATGGCACAAAGGGCCGATCGCTGTTTTGACTCTACAGCCACAAGTCCTTTGTTAGTTGATCTAATTCTAGTCCATGGTCGTCTTTCCCTCAACGACTCCATTGAGATCCTATCCTCGGCTCTTGCTGCTTGTCACCTCATCCACCCTCAACATTGGAAGGATCAAGCCATCCGATATGCTTATTGAGCCTTCAAGTACGTCATCAGGTCACACGCAATCCATCCAGCTGCGGTCCATACCACCAACTCCAGTCCTTAGACAGATTGTATAATTCAGCTTTGGCCGTGTGGCTGAACCTGGATTAGACGACACCGTACCATCATAACTCTCTGCTGCTAATATTGCTGAAAGCTTTAGAAATTTTGATCAGTTCCTATTCTACAATGTCCCACAGGTTTGTGCATGACGCTCCCTCCACCACTGAGTTGTATCAGCATGGTCTTCAGCCATCCAACATGATCCAGCTTCCTATTTGCAATCATCCAAGCTAGTGCACAGACCCGTTGTTCCCATAATTCCACTGATTTTTATCAAACAGGACATCGGGATGCTTTTCAAATTTTCCATCTTATTCCAGAGATGGTTTCAGCAATGTTCCAGTATACGAAAAGGGCTTGTTGGTAGATTTATCGAAGATAGCATTCGAAGACGGGCTGGACCGAATCCTGCGTATTTCAACAGGACTGCACGTCGAATTTGCAAAGGGTCCGGCAGACCTGAATTAACTCCAATTGATCACCTTGGCCCTGATCTTCTTCCGTAGGTTCTTTGTAGTTTTTGGGTGATGAGAGGTTTGTTTACAGCGACTAGCCACAATGCAGTGGTCGTGATTGCCGCACCAGTTCTGAGGGATTGTAGGTGTGGGCTATGTTTCGGAGCATGTCGAGGGATTGTGGGAAGGGCCTGTGTCTTCATGATAAACTGAGTCACTGAACCTTTCGTCCGAGGCTCGAAGTTTTGGAAGCTCGGTTTGCTTTGATGAAACGTGCCAACGGGTCCGTAAGAGGCTTTCTTTTGCTTAGTCCAACAGTAGCGAAGCGCGCTTTTTGAGAGGTGACCAGCTGGTTCCAACACAAGTACTTGCGCCTGATACATATCAGCTCATCCAAATAGCGGTAATATTTAGCAATCTCTGAAACATCATGAGAGTCAAGGAGGGAGCGAATCCTATGAGACATAGCAGTCTTTGTTGATATCTCTCCAGCCGTTGGACTGAGCTAATGGAATTCATCGCGATCAGGCAACGCGTCGGATCTCAGCTATTTTGATCCGTGAAATCGAGATGCACTACTGTATCGCGTTCAAAGCAGACAACAGCGACGAGATCCTGTTTCCAAACATTTCAGTCCATTATGTCCC
The DNA here is from genome assembly GCA_032158265.1 of Bacidia rubella. Lineage (NCBI taxonomy): Eukaryota > Fungi > Ascomycota > Lecanoromycetes > Lecanorales > Ramalinaceae > Bacidia > Bacidia rubella. Next base: position 1,402,173 of record JAVTIF010000013.1, on the reverse strand, counting down.
TACAAGGATCCAAAAACCCTCAAAAGGTGAACCCACGTCCACAGACCGTAGGGTGTCTTTATTGATCACTGTTGGTATGTACGGCCATCTGCGACCGAAGTCTCCGTCTGCTCTCGTGGTTGAAAGGGAGTGTCATCTAACTTTGAAGACCAGTCGACAGTCCTCACTGAGGTAAGGTTGTCGTTGACATCGTCATGGATACTATTTTGCCGCCGGAGCTGTTGTGTATCGTCTAAGTAGAGGTTCAGATTTAAAGGATACGTCAATTCGCCGAGGAATATTTTGTGTATGCTTTAAAAAGGTGCATAGATCTTCCAAGCGAAGCTCTGCACAACATGATTATTGGCTCATCTCCGAAACGGAGATGAATCCTCTGTGACCATGAACAGCGCAGTTGGGTCGTTCCGGCGTGAATTCGATGTCAGAAGTGCTTCCAGTAGCACCGTCACATTAGCAGAGTAGCCTTCCCAAACCCTACTCATCTTTAACCAGAGCCCTAGGTTCATCCAGAGACACCCAATGGTAAACCTCGCCGTTGAGGAACGAACGAACGAACTCAACCTGGTGCCAGTACTCTGCTAGCAGTGGGATGTCATGTAATTGTCTCATGCTTCTTTGGATGTTTGCAAGCACTTTTGCATTCGTTGGTAGCTTAGCTCCAATGGACTTGACACCCAAGTACTTCTAAGGACAAGATGCGGTCGTCAAGCACCGCAAGGCAGAAAAATGCAGACTCGATCTTCTGGAGCATCATTGGCTGGAATGGAACTGTGTTTCTGCATGAAACCTCTCCAATGCCGTTTGCAGAAAGATTTATTTGTTCTCCCAGCAAGTCCTTCTCTTCCACCGCTCGTCCATAGTCAGATTAGAGGAGGTTGTTGTGTAGCCTTCTTAGCCATTCATTGAGCTTTCACACGTATGATATGAATGCAGTTGATTTGAAATGCTAGTCGATATCTGGAACTCTTCAGGTTGTTGAACACCTTTCCTGTTGTCGTCTTAGCGACGTAGCGCAGCTGGAGCACAACCATAATCGTGAGAACCTATAGGTTGGTGTAGCGAATTTGGGGTTAGAACGATATAACACAAAATCGATATACTGCGCGTAACACTATGTCCCTCTGTCGTTTCTTAAAGTCACCCTGACTCGCTATTCCGTGAGAACATTGATCAAGGGCATAGCAACAGGTCCATACTGTCGCAGTTTAGTCTTCTTGACTTAAGTGGTAATACTAATCATAGCGACAGAAGCTGATCATGTACCCCTAGAAATTGAATGTCATATGCGATGCCACAGTTGGGTTGGGATTTTTGATATCATCCCGTGCAGTTGGTGCAATAGAGCAGATGATATATGTGATCTCCTCATTTGACAAGTTTTTCTGCACTCCATGAGCTCCACAATCAATCTGCAGCAACCAGAATGTTCGACGGAAGTTCTTATTGTACTCACTTCCGGCTTCGTCAAGTCTTCGTCATCAAGCAGAGAGTTCCTTTATTTAAGAGAGCACTCGCACCAAACAGGGAATCCATAACATTCAATTTGATGTGTGAAAGGGGCTTGACTCCGTTCATGCCTAATTCTGCTGAGAACATGTACGACATCTCATCATCGCCGGTCGCTATTAATGTTTCCAGTTTACCGCCACTGATGCGATCGACTGGGCACGCGTCTGCTCTGGATTATTAGCAATGCAAGGTGGGAATCGTACGTCGGAGCTGTCACTGTCGAACTCCGAAGCAAGGCCACAAGGGGCTGGTTGGGGAGATAGTCGAATCGTTGAGCGAAAGATCAGAGATGCTTTCTCAGGATCAGACAAGCTGCTCCTTGCAGACCGTCCAATTTCCTCCAAAACTACAATTCAGACAAAGAGATGTGTTCCATGCGTTGAATTTAGTATGGTAACGCGTGGGAGCTCTCCGACGGCTCTCCAAACTGTACCCAAGCGGGTTTCAGTACTCCTTCCGCGCTTTTCGCTGTTTAAGCACGGTCAGGGACGACGATGTGCTTGGATTGGCGTTAGATAGTAAGTTTCAGCCTTAGGTACTGTATCAAGATACGACGACATTTACACGGCCGGCATTAGCTGTAAACACAAGAAGCTGAGAAGTGATACCATGAATGCTAAAGGTCCAGCAAGAGGAACCGTAGTGTGCCAAATATTGTGCAAGTTGTCGAGTTGTGAATGCGGCCAATTGCAAGGATGCGTCTTCTGCCTAGTTTGGCTTGCTCGGCGAAAGCGGGATGGATGACCTCCTTAGTAGAGGCAATCAACATCCTGGATGTAGCCGGAGTGCAAGTCTAGTCAAGGGTACCATGCACAACGAGTCCTGTTTACGGCAGCCCGTGAAAATTCCCATACCGCAAGCTCGTTCGTGCTGCGCGCCGCGTTACTTGTGTCACTCGCACATTCTCATAGAATGGCATCATGCACGAGAATCCAGCGCTGTGCGGCAATGTATGGTCCAGGCAGCGAGTTTACCTGGCTCCAGCCGAAATTGTCTTCTTCGCGGTTTGTACCTTACTGAGTCGATCAAGTATGAGACCATTTCTGCGCTTTCTTTACCTTTGTTCTTTGAGAAAGACATTTCGCCACCAGCTTTGCTATAGACTTGGGACATCCAGTGTTCCAGTGTTTCAATCCAGGTTAACATGCATGCTTCGGCATACAGATGGTTGGATCGAGTGAACGGTGGGGGGAACGCAGGGGAGTCCTCGTCGCCGAGGGTGTTTTCCATGTAGTCCGTGTAACCTGCAGTCATCTGATTGTCAAACCAGTGCCTTAGCCTGATTACCGCCTGCAAATCAGCCAGCAAGAGGTCATTGTTGCCGCGTAGGCCTTTAGTAGCTTCCCGTATCGAGATGCCTAAGTCATCTAATATTGCAGTTCGAAGTCGGTAAATGCGGTCTGTATCGATTGAGAAGTTGCGAAGCCTGTCTTGAAGCTTGTTCTTGATGACGTCTAACCTATCGTTGGGAGCGGCGATAAAGAGAGTCTGGGTATCTCTCAAGATGCAATATATGAAGACGTCTACGACGACCGTTGTCTTGCCTATGCTAGGTGTTAATGTAGTACAGCCCAAGAAAGAAAACATTTGCAGAGAACAGTGACAAGGTTTTGCGTTCGAAGGCAATCAAAATCTGTGAGGTTAAGAGATTGAAGCTCCATAGGAGTAAGTGAAGATCGAGTCACTGCTTGTGACTGGAGAATAACGATGTAGAAACGAATGGTTCAGCCAAACATACTACTCAAAGAATGTGAGGATTCTTGATGCCAGCAAAGAACCACGAAAGGCAAGCGAGATTCCTTTTGAATAGAGTCTTTGTAGGAATTTGAACGAGCGCCAGTGCAAAACGCGAGGCGAGGCGTGAACTTGGCAGGCCTTCCCTCTTGTTTATACAATCCAAAGAATGTCGCAACATCCTTGTGGCGTATGGCGGCAGAGCTATGCATCGGAGAGATGGGCAGTGGAATTAGTCAAAACAGGATCTGATTTCGAGTCTAGATTGACTTTGGGTGGCCGACTATGTGAGATTTTTGGGGGCGACAGTTCGGAGCGTGGATGGTCACGTATATGCGTAGATGAGCCGACAGTTGGCGAGACTTGAACTATGTGCTCATAATAGCCGGTGTCCCTGGTGCCTGAGTCAGGAATCGATTGCGTGCAACCATATTTCTTGTCGTTATTTTTCGAGATATATATTGATGTTTCCGTGATTGGGCATTCTATCACTGGTGACTGATGTGCTTGATTTCTATGAGACGTGAGAGCTGATGCTTTGCAGCTCCGGCTAAGGATAGCACATCCCTTTTGCGACAGTCTGTTGGCTTTACATAGGGTATGCTCTTAGCCATCTTGATGAGAGGGTCATTGTATTGATGTATGTTGATGCAGCCGTGACATCTCGCGAGGACCTAGTCTCACGAGATGCGATCCCCTTGCCGTGGTCGAGCTTACGCCTGTTGTTGAGCTCTGTCGTGATAATCAAGCCGACAATTCAGGAAGCTCATGATCTTGTCTCATAAAGCCATCATAAAGAGACGCACGAGGAGGGAAGACAAGAAGCAATAACAAGTGTGACACATAAAACAAACAGCCTCTGCCATTGAATTGCACCACTTATCGGGTTGAAAAAGTCTCAACGGCAGTGCAAAGATCATTCATGTCTAGAAGAAGAATCCTCTGATTTCCAGAGTTTGCTCATGCTGGACAGCGATGATACTCTGGTTAAGCTGAGGCAAGGTTCAGATAAGAATATTTGAGGCTCGAGCGACAGCGCTCAGTCCTTAGGAAATTGCAGGGTATAGCACACAAGAGCAGCGAAAATATATATATATATGTATATAGAGACCCACGAAGCATGCGAGAAGACGTAGTTCAGGAGCAAGAAAGGTGTCTGAGGAAAGGCAGTAGGGTAAATATTTATACCCGAAGATGTCGCTTAGCAGGACAAGTGAACAATGTCCATGGCGATTGAGACATCAAATTCTTGCATTCACCTACTATATGTTCACGTATGTACTTCATCTATTATGTCTCCATCACTGTCATTGTTTCACAGTGCCAATTCACCATTCAAAATCGGGAATACGGCAACCTGTTCAATGTCAGCAAGACTAGTCACTCATGGTACCCACTCTTGCCGCCACACACGATCTTCACGATAGAGCAAAAGAAGGAATTCACGTACCACTTCCCCCTCAACGTAATCTTACACCAAGTTCCCGCATCATCTGTCTCCTTCTCGACCTTCGTCGAGAAGCTAATCGCACTCATAATGCCGTCTCCAAACTTCTCGTTCATGACTGCCTTATACGCATAACCATAATTCTGCACGATCTCATACAATCGATAAATCAGCGGCTCTTTCGGCGGCATGTCCATTGTGTGACCTCTGAACGGGTACCCTGCCAATTGCTTCTCTAGGGTAGCGTGATCGATATCGAGGCATTTGGAGAGAGCCGTCACGTCTTCGGGCGTGGTTTGGTTCTGGCCATAGAAGATGGCTGCGACTGCGACTTCGTCGCGACCGAGCGAGGAGGCGATGTCGGCGAATGTGTAGCCCTTGGCCGCTTTGGCTTCGAAGAGGGTGGGGGACTGGACGGGGAGGCGGTCGCGGAGGGAAGACTGGACGCAAGCGTTAGTGGAGGAAGGAGACAAGCTGGAAAGGACAAGGTGATGGTGGACTTGCGTCAATCGTAGCGATGCGCGTGGTGGACATCCTGAGTTGCGTGTGGTGGAGTGGGCGTAGAACGCTTGGTTTTGGGATTGCTTTGGGCAGTGCGCGAGATAGTGTTCTCATAGTGGACGTCATGGCTATATAGGTGATTCAATTGAGGGGTCAATGGTTTGTTGGCAGATGGTGTGGTCCAGCAACGGCATGTCGTCGGCTTCTGTTGACCGACGTCATCGCTTGAACGGAGCTTTCTCCGCAGCGCCTCTTCAGCATCTCCTTTCGTACCGTTAGTCCTCCATATTTGCGATCCTAAAACTGCATCCCGCCTTGTCCGTGCTCGATCAGCTCATACCTACAACCAATAAGGCTTCTAGGGTATGAGTCAACAGTCCATCGAGTTTGATTGAGAGAAACCATGCTTACTAAGCAGGCTTGATAGCGCTGCGTTGATTGGACGCCTGAGACTTCTGCCAACTTTTGATACTATGCTGCTATGGTCTGATCACGAAGGTGACAGTTCTATATAGCGTCTCTTGGAGAAATACTTGTTCCAAGGATGGATTCTAGATCTAGCGTCAATTACGGCAAAGATGATGGTGGTCTAGCGTACGGCGACGACCATCAAGCTTCCCAAGGAAGTAGCCAGCAGGCAGAGCCTGAAGGCGAAGAAGGAGATCGAGGCCTGATCGGTGACACTTATCGAAAGCTGCGAGGCAAATACAATCCGCAGCAACAGGATGGCTCTTCCCAAAGTAGCAATCAGCCCCAATCAGGCGGCGGCCAAGGTGCAGGCTCCTTCGTGTTCAATAAACTCCACGGTGCCATTCACGGACTTGGTACAGAGGTCAAGAAAGTAGTCACCGGTGAGGGCGCCAAGCATAGCCATACTCATCACAACGCGGAATGTGATCATGGTATGCATGACAATACCCAGCATCGATACCATAGCTTTGCTCCGCAGCGAGCCGGCAACGACGTGAAATGGTATGTCGATGGATGTGGGTACATGTGGGCTGTCAGTGAGGCATTGGAGCGTGCAACGCAGTCCATTTGGATCCTCGATTGTATGGAATTCCTCACAATTAACCCTATTGCACAACACTGATCAGGCATAGGGTGGCTTTCTCCCGAGCTCTACCTACGACGACCACCAGCCAAGAACGAGCAATACCGAGTTGATCGCATGCTCCAAGCTGCCACTCAACGAGGCGTCAAAGTGAACATCATCGTCTACAAGGAAGTCACGCAAGCCCTGACGCGTAAGTACCTTTCCCCAACAATACCTAAATACCTGCACTCTCTACTTCCCGGACACACCGATCGCTTCTCCAAGGCTGCAACAGGCGTAGGGCTTGCGGCTACCTTTGCATCACTTGAATTTGTGGAAAGAGAATTTCCGCTGATCCAGCCACCTGTGACAGTCTCTTCGCACCATACGAAGCACTATCTGGAAAGTTTACATCCAAACATCGGTGTCTTCAGACATCCGGACCACTTGCCCGATGCACAGACACTGTCCTCTTCTTTCATCTCTTCTCTGCAGAATATGTCTTTGACCGCGAAGAAGGCGGCTTCACTGCCTGTCGATGCGCTGCAAGCAATCTACGGTATGAATAATGACGTGATACTGTATTGGTAAGTAAGAGTCTTTCAGTCCTCCCTTCCTCTCGCAGATCCCGTGTGCAGAATTTTCTTCTGCAATGCCTTCTTTACGTTTGCGGGCAACTTTTCGTCGCAAGTGAGACTTACCGCCACTGTCCATAGGGCTCATCATGAGAAGCTTTGTCTCATCGACGGCCAGATTGCCTTCATGGGTGGGCTTGATCTCTGCTACGGTAGATGGGACACCAATCAACATCCTATTGCGGATTGCCATCCATCGAACCTCGACAACATTGTGTTTCCCGGCCAGGACTTCAATAATGCTCGGTATGTGAACTCACTCTCAATTCTGTGCTAAAGTTAGAGGATCGCCGCTTATAGTTGCTAGGATTATGGACTTCCAGGACGTGAATCACTGGCAAAACAATAAGCTTGATCGTAAGGACAGCTCTCGAATGGTATGATATTTACGACGTTGCGTCGTCCACTGGCTGACCTGCTATCAGGGTTGGTCAGACATATCGATCAGTCTAAAAGGCCCAGTCGTTGAGGATCTGCGTGCTCACTTCGTCGAAAGATGGAACTTCATTTTTGACGAGAAATATAGTGTGCGGAAAGATGCTCGCTTTTCCAGACTTACCTTCAACCAGAATGCTGCTGGAACCTTGCCGCCCCCGAGTTCTCAGGGAGGACGTCGTGACTTAGACGATGAACCTGAGGAGGGCTCACGAGGACTCGGTGAGGAGACCCGGAGCTTTGGCGATAATCTGAAAGGCAGATTAGGAGAGGAGAGTCGTAACCTCTACAGTCATTACACTGGTGGTCACCAACACCACTCTCAAGTCCACGGCTCACCACAAGAGGCTGGTATCCCATGCCAAATCGTAAGGAGCTGCACCAATTGGAGTCACGGTGTACCGACCGAACACTCTATCGCAAATGCCTACATCAGCATCATCGAGAACAGCCAACATTTCGTCTACATCGAAAATCAATTCTTCATCACAGCCACTTCGGATAAGCAGAAGCCTATACAAAACAAGATAGGCAAAGCGATGGTTGATCGTATTCTGCGCGCGGCTCGAGCTGGTGAGAAATACAAGATGATCATACTCATACCCGCTGTGCCAGCATTTGCTGGGGATCTGAGAGACGATGCTAGCCTTGGGACAAGAGCTATCATGGAATTCCAATATTTCTCAATCAATCGTGGTGGTTACAGTATAATGGAGTCGGTTGCAAGTGCAGGCTTCGACCCTACGGAATACATTCGCTTCTATAACCTTAGAAACTACGACCGTATCAATGTCGGTGCGACCATGCGTGATATGGAGCAGCAAAGTGGAGTCAATTATGGAGAAGCCGCGAAGGATTATGATCAGGCTTCCGAACTGCCGGCAGAGGTACCTGGCGATCGATATGATGGACGTGCACAATACCAAGCATACCAACAGTATACAGCTACACAGAGCGCAGACTCTGCTAGATGGGACTCGGTCAGTGAGTGCTACATGCTCAATGGTCAGGATGTTCGCTCAGTCCCTTGGACCAATGGCGACTATCAGGAGATCGATGCATTTGTCAGCGAAGAACTTTACGTCCACTCCAAAGTCATGATCGCTGACGATCGTATCGCGATTTGCGGCTCAGCCAATTTGAACGACCGATCGCAGCTCGGTTCGCATGACTCAGAAATCGCAATCGTTATTGAAGACCCAAACACCATCGACTCAATGATGAATGGCCGGCCACACCGTGCAGCTCGCTTCGCAGCGACTCTTCGGCGCCAACTCTTCCGCAAGCATCTTGGCCTGATCCCCGCGCAAGACATGCAGCGACCGAATCAAAACTTCATGCCTGTTGGATTCTCGCCTAACAGCTACGACTACGGCTCTCCAGAAGATCAAGCCGTAATTGACCCCTTATCTGACATCTTCCTCAACCTGTGGAATTCCCGCGCACGAACCAACACCGAGGTTTTCGGTCGCGTCTTCCATCCTGTTCCTCATGACAATGTTCGAACATGGCAAGACTACGATAACTTCTACGAGCATTTCTTTAAGGGTGCAGAAAAGGAGGCAGATACTAAAGAAGGGGAGAAGAAGCTCAAACCTAGCAAGTACATGTGGGGTCATGTAGTCGCTGAGGAGTTTGCGCCCGGCGAGGAGGGCGCGAAACAGGTCAAAGAGGAGTTGAGTAAGGTCAAGGGGACGTTGGTGGAGATGCCTTTGCTATTTCTGATCAAGGAGGACATTGCGAAAGAAGGCGCGGCGCTGAATGCGTTCACTGAGGAGGTGTACACATGATTAAGCACCCCCTTTTCATTCACTGTCTGTGAGTAGGGAAACCTGCTGGAATTAAAAAGCGCATTGCATTGTGGCTCTGGAGCCCAACGCTCGCGACAAGAATCAGGAGCTGGAGAGTTTCGCATTGTATGGACGATCACGGGCGCACATCAATCATGACGATGACTGTATGGCTAATGATTGAGACGCTATAAAGGGAACAAAAGCAGTCTGAGCAGGACGAATTCTCTCCAATCTAATGGTACGCTTTCTTAAGTGTTTGTGGTATTTAGATGTGGCACCTCCAGCCAGATTTGCATGAACCATCAATCGCCCATGGATTTTGCAGAAGCCATTAATTCACTGTCGTCACCAAACGGAATAAATTTACCCGCCTATGACTCATAGCACCTCTCATTCCTTTAATGAAAGCGAACGATCGTTGTCGCAGGCCCAAAAATTCATCACAATACTAGCGGCAAAACAAGGTACAATATCAAGCAACCTCAAAGACCCCTGACCCAATGACCATCAACAAACCTCTCTCTATTCCCGACCTCCAATCCTCTTATCAAATTTCTTCTTCTCTGATCTTAATCTTCACTTGCTATCTACATTGCCACACCTCAAAGATCTCTTTCCCTTGTCTTCGACAATTACATCATCTCAGTCAATTTCACCTACATAAAAACCACATTCTACAACAATCACTCTCAAATCCGAACAACCTCACACTTCAGCTCGAAGCCTTTCAATTACAGTAAGTTTTCTCGGATTACGTGCGTCATCGCTCCTTCACCACTTTCTCATCCCAATACTTCTTCCTTCATCACTTCCCAACCTACTTCAACTCCACAAATCTCTCCAACCATCTGACTAACAGGACCCTCAGAGCTCAACAAATCATCATAACACCAGTAACCTTTCACTTTCTCAACCCAACACCAAAAATGTCTCCCGAAGCTTCAGCCACCTCAACCTCATCCGGCGCTGCAACAAGCAGTGCGATCGAAGTCCCTGTGCCCATCGTCTACAACGCTGGTCGTGGTAAGTCAAAACGAATCTTCTTCCTCTCGCCAGTCTTTCGCACTTCCGCTTCCCCTGATTGACCCTTTTCTCTGAATGTCCGCTGACACGCCTTTCCTTCCAGGCCAACCCGGCTACGGCTGCGTCGTGATGTAACTCACTTCACCACCACTCCTCGGTGCCATCAAATACAGCACCAGGGGAAAAGAGGACGGAGATGCGATCATGGGCGACACCGATCCTGAAATCGTCTGCGGAGAGAATGTATGCTTTGCTTCAACGGTAGCATGAGTTTTGCACTTTACGATACTTGATGTTTTTGCCGATCAGTGATGGCACTGGATACTGGTTTCAATGGTCACGGTTCTTGAAGTGCATCGACTACGTCTTTTTAAAACATCTACTCTATATCTCGACGATCTCAACACCACGAAGACAATGACATGGGATCTACCATCTGGGGATATACGAGAGAGATCAGCAAGGCCAGCATCTATAATTGTCTCAACTCAACAGCAACCAGCACATATCATCAGTACAGCACACCGTATTCATCAACTCCATTCCACTCCACTCCAGCACGCCTCTTCAGCACCGAGGAGCATCCACATTTTATACGTTCATTAATGGCAACAACTCCAATGGTACACAACATGCACATTCAGCACATTCATTAGCACGATGGTACACACTCTCTTTAATCTTAATGTCTTACCCGGAAGGACAGCTGGGTTTTGATGACGATCTCAATAGTATAGGGTAGCCTAATACGTTGTCTCTTCACCTCTTAGATTGTTTCTCGCTTGACAGGCGTGTGTAGATCACTATCTTTCCATATCCTGCACAGCACTCCAGATTGTCCATCCTTCTCTACCCTCGGGTCCCTGACCCATCCCTAACTCTTCACACCCCTTCTAACCCTCGTCACCAATGCGATTTTCTGCTATTTGCCCCCCGTTCCCCCCCCCCATCTTCTCCTCCCAACTATCCTCGACATATTTCCCCTTCCCTTATCGCCTTACACCTCCGCCAAAGAGAAACCCCCTAATCACCTGATGCTCCTACAAATCATTCTTTTCCCTCCTACCTAATATCAACAAATCGCCCCTCAAATTTTCACAACATCTCTTCCCCCCTTCACCCATTCTCACCCTATATCTCCGTCCACTGTAACAATGATACGCACCCCGTACTAAGTCAATCCCCCTCCTTTCCCCCAAGAACCATGCCGGTCCCCCAGCTCCCACACTCTTCTTGCCTACCATTTCCCACCATCTCCCTGTCGAACCAAAATCCGCACATGTAGTCACGTTACACAATTTTCTGCTCAGCGATTGAGGAAACCATCGCACTGGGTTTGTCCGATGCAAGAGAAAGGCGTGTGCAGATTTTGCCGTCGGGGATGTGGGTTTGTGATTAGAGGGGTGTATGTGATTGAGGAGGATCTGTGTAGCAGTGAACGTCGAGCTGTTGGGGCTTAGGGGCGTATGGAGGGTGTGTGGTCGCGTAGGAGGATATGGGTAGTATGGGCGGCAGGGCCGGGTGAGGTCATGCTCTAAAAGAGAAAGGGTGGGAACTGGGGAGTAGGGTAAGAAGGAGTGTGGTACTGTATCTGGTGGGGGTTTCAGGGTTTCAGGGTTTCGTAGCGGAGGTCGCGTGAGGAGACGAAGCCGGTGATGGAGGCTGGAGTGTGAGATTGGATAGGTTTGTAGGCCTTGATGAGATTGGGGAGAGGCTCGGCTGGGAAAAAGATGGTGCTGGGTAGTGGGATTAGTGAGAATGTAGTGGATCGAAGGCGTTTTGCTTCGATCGATATACTTGGGGGTGAGATTCGTTTGTTAGATGAGGGAGAGAATAATGGTGGAGTGGGTGCCTATCCTGGGCTGTCCCTACATGTTTAGTGCCGTGACGTTGGGTGGTGATGGATGTTGGACTCCCTGGAACGAGGAGATGACTTGTCATGCTGATCATTGGCAATGTTCTTCTTCCCTCTTTCTCCATCCATCTCCTGGAAATTGCTCGTATCTCCAATCTCGTACACCGTAGGCGCCCCGTTCAGTTCCCTGATCACAGAGTCACCCGGCATTTCAAGCCGCGAAGTATCATCACCCATCTCCAGTTTCTGTATATAGGGAGTAGTCGCAGACTCCCGATCGCTATAAGTAGGATCCCTTTTCGTTTCTGCTTCTTTGCGCCGTCGAGCTCGTCTTGAACGTTTTATGTAGAATGCAATAGCGCCTATAGCGCATGTCCCTACTACAGAAGAGGTGATGCTAATACCTAGTACCAGAGCTGTGCTTCGTTCTCTATTCGGTGGTTCTGTTTCACTAGGGGGAGGGTTGAATGTCGAGCTTTGGAGTGAGGGTGTCAATGCTATTACGCTGGTAGAAGCGCCGTTGATGTCTTCGAGTGACTTGCTGGCGGCGACGGTAACGGGCAAATGAGGCTCAATGGTGCCGATGTGATCTGAAAGTGTGGAAGTTGAGTCTGAGTTAGATGTACGAGCCGCTGTGTATATCGCTGTCACTGTCGCAGTAGCTGTGGAGGGAGTAGGAGCACTCCATGTGCGTGTTGGTGTGCCAGAGGGTCGGAGGTGTACACTGAACTCGGAACTATTTGCCCAGCCATCCATACCAGACTCCGTCGGATCCACTCGACCGAGGCCTAAAGAAAATCTGCAACTTTTTGGTGCATTTGGAAGTTTGATTTGCATATTGGTGTGTTTCAAGTGGATTTCTGTACCCCGGTATAGCACTGGCAATCATAATTAGCATATAGTTGGCCATGGACAGCATGCTTCGCATAACAAAGGAGGGTCTTGCTTCTAACACCATCATCATCAAGGCTCACAGGGCCGCAGCTAAAGGCGATGGTAGCCTGATCAGGTGCAGACTCATTGATTTTGTCCCAAGCTACGTTGACGAAGTCGGCTTGAAAGGGCTCCGAAGGACCAAACGTGGATGCGTTAGGGTAGGTAAACCTCACGACTGGCACTTGTGCCGCATGAACAGGGAGTATTAAACACAGGGTTAGCAACCAAACGTATCTCTCAGATCGCGTGCAAGCCATTGCGACTAGAGTCTCCGCGCGAGCCGTCGCTTCACCGTTAGAAGACACGATCAATTGTAGGCCATCATGGTTGTAAACCCGAGGCAAGATGATATCCTACCTCGTGGCGGTGCACATCTAAGCAATGGTCCTGGAGGAAGATTGCAGTCATGGGTAGGTAAAAGCGGTCTCATAAGATCCTTGTACAATACCAGATGGTTGGCATTCTACCAATCCCCTCCTCGCATTGCAGCGTTGGTGCCAGATCCACGCATAAGAATCCGCAGCTGCTCTTCACAGCTTTGCCGGACGCACGCCCAATGACCGAATCTGAAACGATTGACATCGAAAGCAAGGCTGCGGCGCTATTTTCGGCCTGTGAAGATCAATTTGACACCACAATGAAACTTGCATCCTGACAAAGTCTCTTACTTTGTACAGCGAACAACGGCGTCTAGCATATCGAATGCAGACTGCTACTCGACTTCTGAAGCAGGTCGAAATATCCTTGCCCATGGCGCAAATTTCACAAGAACCTTCGAACAGTTGAAGACTTGTCTCCATAACCTTTGTCGATTCAGACTCGAATATCCACGTGCGCTATACTTGGTCTTTGAAACATCATATAGTCGAATGTTCGGCCAATGTGTGACAACATCAACCACCAACCGTCGCAGCACGTTGTTTCCCTTCTTGAAACACGCATCCCTTTCCACATCCAGATGCGTTAGGCACGCCCACACGGACATAGAATGCCAAAGCATGGTCAATGACCACACCTGAACCACACGAAGCCCACCAATCTGTAGACCACCACAATCAGTCGAACTCGGCCACACCACTCAGTCCCCACTTTACACCTCAATCTTACTCCAGCACCTCCCAACATCATAGGCCGGCTCCCCACGAGATCCCACCACTCATCTCCCTCCATCCCTCCCAACCAAGCAGGTGATCTTTAACGCGCAACTCTCCCTCTTTGGCGCCAAATCAACCCCCCTCTCCCCCATCTCCCCCCCCCCCGCATCCTCACAATCTCACAATCGTAGACACAGTCCAACACATCTCCCCCCCTTCCCTCTTTCCCAATCAAAATCCTCACCCTAACCCTAAACCAAAAACCCACAAATCTCCGAAAAAGCAAAAACGCCCTTCCTCTTCAACCACAAGCAGTTGAAATTCAATGATATATTTGGGCGCCAAGCAATAACAACGAGTTTGTTTTGTATACCATTTCAATGATCCTTTGATGTGCAAGCATGGCAGTGTCGACAGAGCGAAAACTGATGACGGTCGTACTTCAAGAGGGGGGGCGACGTGAATCCAGTCATCGTGCTAAAGATAGGGCCAATGCGGGAGATAGTGGTTTAAACACCCATGGAACAAAATTTCAGATCGCGATCAGCAGACTCTGTTCAAATGTAAGCATTAGCTATCATTCCGAGAATGGAATTGGGGGGGAAACCGACACAGCTAGCTTTCAGGGCACCACTTCTTTCATTTCTGAGCTGGTTAGCAAGGGGTCGTAGGTACATGAGATCGGAGAGAAAATTCAATCGCTTGCGTATATGTGTATTTGGTATGGGTATCTCAAAGGCTATTCCAGAAAAGAATCGTACGCTCGAATGCAGCAGATCTACGCTGTTCTCTCCCCCTCCTATTCATCTTCCACCTGCATTAGCAATTTTGCACCGCCTCCCCTTCAGTCCACTTCCATCCCCACTGCTATCTCCTCCTGAAAAAAATGAAAACGCATCAATAATGGATAGGCTTCTCATAAATGGGCACCCCCGTGGCAAAATCATCATAGTTCTTCTCTTCTTCACCTTTCCACGCGGTAACCACCTTGCCCTTCTCGTTGAACCAGGCACCATCGTCGCCAATCGCAATGCCTGCACTTCTTCCTTCTTGCACCTCACGGGCTGAGATACCCATCTCATCCCTTACAATCCAAAGCACTGGTGCCTTGGTGGAGATAGCTGGCGCCAAGTAAGCTCCCTGCCGGATTATAGGTGGGTACTCAGGAACAGTGTGAGCGAGGTAGGAGTCAAAGTTCGGCAATTGTGGTGGGCGCAGCAGCTTGATGAGGAACGAAGTCGGCTTGTTGTTCACAGTTCCGTCGTGTGGGGTGTGGGGCATCACTGTCCCATCGGCTTTGAGCTCGGCCTCCATCTCTGCACCTTTGGGTGACAGAGCAGCTTCAGGGTCGTGGCTGACATTCTTCTCAAGAGACGAAATGGCACGGTTGAGTAGGAAGTGATAGATTGCTGTGATCACAAGGAAAGCAATCATGAGCGCCAGTGGGCCAGCAGCTTTGGGTGAGCTGGATGTGCTGATAGCGAAGAGACCGATAAGGCAGACTTCGGAAAGGTAGACGCCAGTCGTCAACTGTTGCAAGGCCTTTGCGAATGAGCGACCTTGTGTATTGATGAGGAGCGTGTCCATCGTATAGAGCAGATTATAGCGGAAGGCGAAGTAGAGGAGGCTCAGAGAGATGGCAGCAAAGGCGAGCATCAAAGGGGAGATGCAGGAATAGGTGATTGCAATGACCGCCAAATTGGTAAAGACAGGATAGAGCTTGCCCCATGACATCCCTGGCAATTTCATGTAGCGGTTATACATCTTGCGCGGTGTCTTGTCAAGCAACTTGCCAAGTATGTGGTACAACAGGAGAGCCACAATGTTGAGCAGTGCCTTGGAAGCGACGGCCATGCCGTAAAGGGTGAAGTAGTTGATGTAAAAGTTCGACGCTTTAGGCAAGTTCGATGCGAGCAGCGTAGGAGCCTCGCCTGGGTTATTGGCAATTTTTTGTCCGGAAGCAATGGCACCAGAAGCGAGAGTGGTAACGAGGAAGACTTGAATGACTTGGAAGACAAAGTACCATGTCTGCGTCTTCAGCTCAGCTTCTGCCAGCGTAGCAGCACCAGCAAACTTGAATAAAGCTGGATCGTATTAGCGTGTGATTGAACTTTTGCAGTGTTGCGAGACTCACCATTCATGACAATAGGAACCAATATCAAGGCGACTGCGAGCAAGATGGTTGGGAGCAAACCGGTAATGACACCGAGGATTTGTGGAGGAATGCTTTGAATCCAGCTCAGCCATGAATAATTCAGATTGTTGATATTGGAAACAGCACCAATGAAGGCTGTGATGGGACCCCAAAAGATGATCATGGCAGCGATGATGGCTGTCACTATGAGGTTGCGGATTAGGCGCTGTGCTTTGCCAATGTTGAGGTTCTTCCAAAGAATTTCGTGAGGCTTAGTGCCTACCGTACGAGGCGACAAGCCCTTGGGGAGGACTGTATGAGTCTTGTAATAGGCTGATTGAGCAGCTCGCACATTCTCAAATTCGATGAAGACGGCGGAGTTGAGCTTCGCTTTAGCAGCCACATGCTCTGCTCGCTGAGACTCTATTTTAGGAGTGATCTCGCGCAGATGCTGACGGGACCAGTTGATGGTGTCCACCTTTTTGCCGATCAAGAATTTCAATTTGTGCGTGGGACGGTCCTTGGGGCTCTCATACTGTCCTGCGCCGTCACTGGCACCCTTCTTTTGTGCCTTCAATCTTTTAGTGTTTGCGGTCTTCGATAGCTTGATGTCAGCGTTTTCAAGCTTCAGAGAAGTCTTGTCCCGGTCTTCGACGAGCTCTTCTAGCTCTTTTGTGTCCGTAGCAATCCACACATGCCTGATAGCATTGAATGTTTCACGCAGACGAGCTTCGCTGAGGAACTCCTTCGGTACGTCTGTGAAGAGGACTGTTCTGGTTGAGATGTGGCTGCTGATGCCTGGGAGGAGCACATAGGCTTGCATGACCTGTATATAGTGAAGGCTCTCACGTCCAATGATCCACATCACAGCACCTGTAAGCCGTCAGCTTTGCACCTGTGCGGTTGCGCACTTTTCCAAGTTCACGTACCAAGGAAGACCCAGGCCACAAAGGTGGGAGCGTAGAGTCTGTTGGCATCTGTAGGCAGGAGGATATTGGAGTATGAAATCTTGTCGAATTGCATCGAGGTGCCGTGGGAAGTGCCGTAGACTGGCATCAAGGCTGCCCAGGTGAAGGGCCATCCGACGAGACAGATGAGGACAATCGTACGGAAGAAGCGTAGGTAGAAGTAGGCGTCTACAGAGTGATGGTTGAGGACGTATTCGTCAGGAACACGCCAGAAATCGGAAATCCATCCCAGCTTGGACTGTGATGGCTTTGGCGTCTTCTGACTACAGAAATTTTAGTATGAGTATGGCCCAGGAACCGTTCAATGCTTACTGGTCTTGAAGGATGCTGAGGTAAGTACGCGGCTGGTAGATTCTCTTCTGCTTCACACGTAGGATGAGGAAGACGGAGACGAAGACAACGGCGAGAATGAAGGTAGGGATCAAGGTCGCGAGCAGGCCTGATGCAGAGTTGGATCCTGAGTCCTGAGCGCTCCCAGCTTTGTCTTCTTGTTGCTAAGATTAAACAGTCAGCTCACTTGTCGGCGCTTTCAGGACAAACAATGCCTGATGATGGTAATGCACAAACCCGCTTGATTAAGTCCATGGTAGCAGCGAAAGGCGACCTCATGCCTACCCCGCGGTTGCAGCTAAGTGGTTTTGATTAAGGGGAGAAAGCACGCTCGCGATGTCAATACAGCATCGTCGAGGGTAAGGTGAGTGAAGTCTCACGTAGGTATAAGGAGATGACAAGAGGATGTTTACATGAGGAATGCGAAGCAGGAAGTTGGCACAAAACAAGCAGATTTCGATCCTCGATTAAGGTTTGCCAAATTGGGGTCTAGGTGGGTCTAGACGCTGTGGCTGCAGGACCCTGATTGGCTCACCAGCCACAGCCACGATCGCGTGACATCACTCGCTCATTTCCTGCTTTCTCGTGATTGCCGCTTCAGGTATCACCGACATCATGCCGAGTCGTGCAGCAACGTCTCAGCTGGCTGTGGCCAATGCTTTTCCATTGGTGATAGTAGCGCTGTCACGGCATCCTATGTTTCTCGTAGGTGGTCCATCCGCTTGCTCGTAGGTCCTCAATTATCACATCGCCGATAGTTCAGGAGACTGAAGCCGTACTTGAGCTTGCCTAATCTGGCATTATCCTTTTGGCACCATTCCGTTTCAGTGAAATGAACGTTCGCTAGCGGATTATCAGCCGTCAATTAGGTCCGTCATTGACGTGTACGAATTCTGAGAACTATGGCTTAGTCATCACGCTCACATTCCGCCCTCCGCTGTATATATGTATCCCACATACACGAGTGCGCCAACCGGTAACATAGTCCGAACTCGTTATGAGAGATCTGATAGTATTCACCGTCTTGTATATCCCTATTCAAACTTTCGACAGAATAGGGTTTGGGTTAGACGTCTCCACGTCCTTCTTTGATGTGGAATCACGACATCATCATTGGTGGATCATGCTGAATAGACCAGGTCTTGAATGCTCTGACTGCTTTGAACAATGCGACTCCAAGACTGTGAGTAAATCAGAAGACCGCTTGAAGAATGACAACGGAAGCAACAAAGGTCTAGACCACGAGATCGTCTTCCACTAAACTGTTTAATCCTTGGTGCGGCAGAGCGTAGCGTGCTTGTCAGACTTTTAAATAGGAGCAAGGCTGAAACCTGCAACATCTGCACGACAGCGGCGTTTCATACAATGAAGTTGGTATTGCATTTCAATAATTCTTCAGATCTTTGTGTCTCACTTTTGCGAAAGCTTGTTGAGGTCAACGAAAATCTGCTAGCTCTAATGAAGGATCGATGCACGAGGAGCAGAGACGATCATGGTACATGCAGCGTCTGTGTACCTTCTTTGGCTGTCCTTCTCTTACAGTGCGCAGAAACAAATGCTCAATTCTGGACATATCTGTTGTATCTTGTTGACATCGTCACGCAGTTATCTGGGCTGGATTGCCAATTTCTTCATTTAGCCTTGCGCAGCGGAAATTGCGATCCCTCCCGTGTTGGTTTGACTAGCTCATCTCACTAGGAATCCTACAAACATCACTCTACCTATCATCGTGGGAACCGTGGAGACGCATGTAAGCTTCGTATTTTAGCCCGTCAGCTTGTCAAAGCCCCAATATAGGAGCAGTCTCCCATTTCCAACAGTTATATCTTCTCACCTTCTCGTTTGCTTCGCAATTTTCCTTTTCTTTTTGCCGACTTCGCTTCACGCCTTGGAGTAGAGGTTTGGGACATGATGTTTACGATGTCTTTTCACTACCATATCATTTTTTGCGCATTGTATAGCTTGTTCCGGCAAGTACTCGCAGCGGAGCTATGCGCGTGGGAAAATGGACGCAGTAAGACAGCAAACTACCAATCTCTTAGGAAACCCCCTCTAACGCTTTTCTGCAAGCCATCCTACTCAATGATACATTGTACTTCATGGGAGGCAACTATAGCTTTCGCAACAGCAACGACAATGACCGCAACCGTCCCAGTATGTCTCTCTCCAGCTGCTAACGAAATGTTCCTAAAATGTCGCAGAGGATCAACTATACTCTCTCAATCTCCGCTCGACTTTTCCGGTCAACGATTCTTTGAGTGACAATTCTATCCACTCGACAGCAAGCTCAGACACCCAGTGGGTTGCGGGTGGGGTCTTCTTCACAGATACACAAGCAACGACCCTCTATAGTTTCGCTGGATACCATGATGGCCTCACTAGCCAGGAAGATAACACCCTAGCATCCTACGATATCGCAAAAGATAGCTGGTCCCGTGCTCCTTTGTCTGGGGTCTCTTTACATAAATACGACGGCGGTCAGGCCATGTTTGCGACAGCCCGCTCCGGTGGCTCGGCGCTGGGGTTCATTGCGGGAGGCATCGATGCACCATCTTCTATGCTGACCTGCGATGCGAGTGACCCGAAGAACCTGGGTTGCAAGAACACTACGAGCGGTGTTCCTTACTTTTGTAAGCCTTCCTAATGCTTTTAAGGCCCACTTGCTGACAAATACGCTCTAAGGGGGCCCAGCTACTGAATACATTCGGTTCGGAGAGAAAGGAGTGCTCATTTCTGTCGGTGGCTATACCGTGAGTGCTGCGACAACATTCCAGAGGCTGTAACTAAGAGTGAACATTAGGCCCCTGGGAACAAGCAGCAAAGAGATATGTCAGCCGTCCAAGTCTACGACATCGCGAGCGAAGAATGGTTTGAAGTCAAGGCTGGTGGTGACATTCCAAAATCACGCTCTTCTTTCTGTTCCGGCCTAAGCTCCGCTCCAGACGACTCAAGCTTCCAGATGACAGTTTACGGGGGCTACTATGGCCCTCAAGGTGGAGATATAGGTGCTGACCCCAGAGCAGACGTATATGTCTTAACAATGCCAGCCTTTCGATGGATCAAGATCATTGACGATGGCACACACACCGGTGTGAGTTCTGGTCTTGGACAGAGGCGCCATCTATGCAACGTCTATCAAGATCGTCAAATGTTTGTTCTCGGCGGTGACTACATTGACGGCAACAAAGATGGCAATGGCACTGACCCTATTGACGGCAGCCAGTGTAATGCCAAATACCCAGCCCTCAAGCTCCTCGACACTACTACGTACGAATGGCAGTCGCAGTTTCCGGTCCCAGATGCTGCCTACAAAGTGCCGAAGAAGGTGTACGATGTAATTGGAGGCGGTCCAGATGGCGGAGCTAGAATGACCGCACCTTCTGATGGCTTCAACGGTTCTGCAGCAAGTATATTCTCGAAACGGGTAACCCGCCTAGAAAGTAGCAACAGCCCAGCAAACCAGAATGCAGCTGACGCATCACAAAATTCATCATCGTCCTCCTCTAGCAATACTGGAGCGATCGCAGGCGGTGTAGTCGGCGGCGTCGCTGCTATCGCTATCATCTCACTGATCATCTGGTTTCTCCTACGAAGAAGGAGAAGAAGGAATGCGACGCAGCCTAATCAGGAGCTCTACAAATCAGAGCTTCCAGCGGAGCAGAAGGAACCCTTCATGTCAAATGATAAACCAGCTGGCTACAAGACACTTGAGCTCCGCGGCGATGATCCAGAGGGATTGAAGGCGGGCAAGTCGTATGGGATGTCGCCGAGGGAGTTGGATGGGGTGCAGCCGCCGGGATATGATACGCCTCAAGAGTTGTCTGGGACGAGCGTTGCGAGATAGAATATGTAATATTGGTCATGATTTATGAATATTGAGCATCTGTAATATTAGCGGAGATTTCGATAATTAGGATGTTTCCACATGTGTTGTGGCTTTTACCGTCATCCTTGTAAAAAGGGCCTCAATACCGAGATCTTCTGATACCTTGAGAACAAGACACAGTTTCCTTGCCGGCTTGTACCCAAAGATCCTTCCGGATGGCATAGGCAAGGCTCGAGATAACATTTCAAAGGAGAACTTTGAGATACTAATGGAAAAGCTTGTTAGAATACTATGGAAGCACTGGCAGTGTAAGGCGGATCGAAGGGCTTAGCAATCCTAAGGAGGACGAAGGATTGTCTCTCCGAGAAGGATCATTCTCGCAGATACACCTCGTACGGTAAGTACCGATACTATTGCTGCCAATTTGGTGGGAGATCGAAGGCTTTCCTCAATGAAACACCGATATCACTGTTGATAGGTCTGGAACCTTGAGTTACCGATACTGATACATCCATTTTACCAATATAAGGTTTTTATTAGTTGCAATAGCCTTTTCGGATTGAATGAATACTTGATTAACAGGGCAAAACGCCTCATATATGGCGGATTTACCATCAAAATCCGGGCGAAATCTTGGCAAGCATGCCTTAGGCCCCATTAAGTTTTACTACACTCGCCAATCATCGCTGACACGACTCTTGTTATTCACAGGAAGTTACTACTACCAGTTCCCACACTTTGCATCAATTGTTCAGATAGCTCAAACATAAGCTGAGGTATCAGGACGCGTTCTGACCGTCACATAACAAACAAGATCCACCTTCAGATTGTGAATCACCTGTCCACTCGTAGTCCAAAAACGATGGCTCAGCTTATGGATCTCCCTCAGGAGCTCATACATTTGATATTGCTACAGACACAGCCTGACGACATAGAGGCGTTTACGCTGACTTCTCGGTCTCTCCATGCCAAATGTGGTCCAATTATGCCCGAACATCAGAGGCTCAAGCGCCAATACTCAACGATATCCCACTGTGCGGTCTTGCCTTTTGGGCAGGCGGGGAAATTGTCCCTAGTACACCACCTGCCGAACCTCCTAAAGGCTGTCCTGTATGATCGCCGCATAGGTCTGTATGTCAGGAATTTGGTTGTCAGAGGATGTGAGCGAGGATGGGTCAGCTACAATCAGCTATCAGAACCTGGTGGGGACATCGTACCAAACCCACCCATGTCTTCTGATGATATCAAACTATTCCAAGAGACTGTATTGGCTTGTCTGCAAAGCTTTGCAGCACCCACATTTGATTACTGGCACGAGCAAAGAATGTGGTCCCAGGATATCGAGAAAGGCGACATGTCTGCCATACTTAGCTTGCTGATGGTTGCCTGTCCAAACCTGTCTGCACTCGACTTCGAAGACCGCAGTGGGGCTAGTAGATCAGTCTTCACCCTTTTTGAACTTGCGGCCCAAACAAAAGAGCTTGATTTTTTCCGTTGCCTGAAGCATATACGTTTCGACCATACTCAGTGGGGCAACGGACGCTGTCATGAAGATATCAATCGCGTCAAAACAGTTCTAGCTCTTCCCTCTCTGGAGTCCCTAGACGCCTGCGAAATTAATGCCATTAAAGGAGAATCTGACATGGCTGGGCCAATGCCGTATCGAAGCTCCGCTATCCAGTCCATTTGTTTCACCAGCTGTAATATCGATGATAGGTCCATGTTCGAGCTGCTGGAAGCGACAAAGCATCTGCGGACATTCCGACTTTTCAATATGTCTACAAATCCTTTCTGGATCAGAGCCGCTCTTCTTGCTTCCGCGAAAGACTCCCTACAAGAGCTGACGCTGCAGGATATCATCACTTCGCCCGAGGAATACCCTTTCATTGGCTCCCTCCGACCGTTTACCGCTCTACGCACCATTGCCATAGATCAGGATGTTTTGCTACCTCCAAGATCCCACGATAAGATGCGCCTTACAGATCATTTGCCTGAATCACTTCTGTCGTTGAAGATCTTTGAGACGGATGGACAACTCCTTCAAGAAGGCAGGCGCGGGCATTGGAGCAAGCCTTACATTGAGGACTTGGCGGATAGCATGAGCGAGAGCAATATATTGCCAAACATGTGTACATTGACCATTAAGATGCTGGACATAGACCGGACAGAGGATCACCAGAATGCTATTGCAAGACTGGAGAAGACTTTCGCAAAGCGACAAGTAGCCTTCTCAATTTGCGAGTAGAAGAGGCTCAGGATGATCCATGAATGCAGTCTACGATAAGAACTCGTGGAGGCCTGCTATTCCCCGTCAATCCATCACTCAATACCTCGAAAACCGACACCCGACCACGCGGCATGCTGTTTTATGTCTCAAAGCCAGGAAGCACAACCGCTAAGCTGCCGGAAGAATGTGCACTGAATTTCACACTGCAAAGAGGATTTCTCCGGCATACCGCAGCCTGAGCACAATGCTTCCTGGAATTGACGACAACGGCCTTATATTACCTCCGCTCATAGCATGCCTACGTTAACGCTGAATGTGTTCCAAAGCCGCATGATGATGCCGACCGGTTTGTGTACCAAATGAGAAGCTCCATCGTTTCGATACGCAACCTATAAGCGTAAGGTAGTTTTAGGCATTACGACGACAAGTTTCGCAAAGCACCATCTTACAATAGTCTAGGGCAGACCCGTTTCCAATCCCCTCGTCCATTGACGAGCCACACCCAGCGCCCTGAATTTCTTCCCAGTATGATTACGCCGGCGCGGTCCGTGAGCCAGCAGAATTTGCCAAGAAAATTGACATTTAGGGGCAAGGGGGCCTCTTACCCTCAGTGGCAGGCTGCGCGGACCAAGCTTAGTGTCCTCAAAATCACGATTCTTGGTGAACAAGGACAAGAACCCGCATCGAGAACCACTCTTTAACATCTAGACACCAACTCACGGTCTAACGTCCGCCACAGATATTGCATCCACTGTTGAGATACCATTAGTAGGACGCAAAAGTGACGCCTAAACGATATCAATGTATTGTACTCTCAAAACGAGTTATTAAACCAGCAAAAGAGTTGGCAACTTGCAGGAGAGCATGTGGAAACAGTCAGTTCTGCTGTTCCCAACTCGCACCTTCTTGCAGCGAAACATTTCTATTGATTGTCAGTTATTGTTCCTGCTCCATATCGAAATGCCTCGAGAATATGGTCCGACAAATCAAAATGACAACCCCGAAGTTTGAAGTTTGCAGAGAGCAATCAAGTGGTCTCCCTAGGAGTGTGCACGTCAAGATGACATGTATCTTGGGAAGTTATTGCCAACCAATTGAATTCGAACTCTTGGTTTCGCAACGCTGACACAGGATGGATCAACCACACATTTCAAGGAGCCTAAGATTGGGTAAGAGGACCGAGAGACCATTTTTTCCTCCATGATTTTCCGAACAACTCAATCTTTCACCTGCTACCACTCACTTCAAACGCAGGTCAATGGGATAGTCCGAGTACAAACACAAACAGCATTTGTACATTATCCTTACAGTAAAAATGCCATCAGGAATTCTTCATTTCGACATATCCGAAACAGAGATAGCCATCTGATAGTCCGTCTAACAAACCTTGACAACTGCCAGAAAAGATCCTCATCGTAATAATACAAGTGAATTTTTCATTCCCCAGAAAAAAGCTGGTCGAGAACCGCTAATGAATTCTGACCATTGCTCCGCATCTTCACTTTTAATGGATCGAAAGATTTGGTTGTTAAAGTTATACTTGCAGCTCGGGTCTTCTGCGGAGAATGGTCCAGGTATACTTGCAGATCGAGTCTTCTGCAGAGATGGTGTTCAAGCAATCGGTACTTCTACCGTTGAAGCCGGCTTTTCTCGCTGGATAATTGTAGCGTAAACGGCAATCGTGGTGTCGTGTCGCAGCTGCTATTCATCAATAAGATCGCAAAGTTTACAGTATTTAGGACAGCATCTAATGCAGTGGCCGAGGGGATCGTCTGAATCTGTACTCCTGGAGTGTTCCCCCACCGAGTCACTACTGCCTGCTTCGTCCACAACAGTTGCATTCGTGGACCTACGAGCGGTGTCTCTCCTTGCTCTTCTTGCTTTTCTTGCCAAGTAACCGTCATCACTTAATCCCAGGTCCCTTCTGTCGATATAGGCAATCTCCTCGACAGAATCCCATTTCTCTCTGTTCAGTTCTTCGTTATTTCCCGGACGATCGATCTTGCTATTCTCTTGTGGAGGTGTGTGGCTACTTGACCCGTGCTCCGCATCCAGGCGACTTTCATCCTCGACAGTTGCAGTCGTGGACCTGCGAGCGATGTTTCTTCTGGCTCTTCTTGTGTAGTAGGGTTCTTCCTCGTCACTTAATCTTCGCTCTTTTCTTTCGAGGTAGACAATCTCCACACCAGGCTCCCAATATTTTCTGTCCGATTCTTCATCATTTCCCAGACGATCGATTTCTCCACTCTCTTGTTGGTGTGGGTGGCTATTTGACCCGTGCTCCGAGCCCTCATGCTCCGCACCTAAGCGGTTCTCTTCTAGCAACAAAATCCTTGGTTCGTTTGGTTTTTCCTCTTTGTTGTCCACATTCCGCCCAGTAGTCGCTTGCTTCTCAATATCCTCAGTACCCAGGAAATCTTTCTCAGCCCTTTGACTCTGTGATTCATCAGGCTGAGGTTTTCTTTCGTCCTCGTTTTGGCTAGTGGACGGTTGCTCCCCATCGAGCCCAGCATGGCGCTCAGGAGAGCGTCCTCGTGGTGCGCCTCTCTTTACTTGGGCCTTCAAATCTTGGACTTGGGCGCGAACGTCTGGAATGGCGTAGAATTGAAGGTCAGATGCTTTGACAAAGTCCCCTTCGTTCGTTGCGCGCTTTTGCTTTTCCGTGAGTTCATCTAACTTGCGCTCTGCTTCTTTGAGCCTCAATGGATTGGTGTTTGTGGGTTCAGCAGAGACGAATACCTCAGGCGAAGACACAGTGTTGTCGTCGGCTTCTCTGTTGAAGGTTGTGTATCTCTTGAGTGTGCTCGAGATGATGTTGTCGTTGTTGGGGCTTTTGTCGGACGTATATTGCGTCTCACCGTAAGTAGGTCGTGAAGGTCTTGTGTCGCTGTGTACGTGCGTTGGTGGTCTCGCGTTTGCCGAATGAGGTGGCGGACCAGGTAAATATTGAGGAACCGCAATCTCTCTGACGTCTGACTGTCGTTCGGTATGTGGGAACAAAGGCTGAACTGAGTGTCGATCATTAAGCTGTGCTGGATGTACTGGAGGAGGATAATATACTGGGGGAGGATAATGTGCTGGGGAAGGATAATGTACTGGGGGAGGATAATATACTGGGGGACCGTAAGGTGTTGGCAGATCATACTGCGGTCCTGGGCTCCTGTTTCTTGATCTGTCCCTTGATGATTCGCGTTCCGTAATCACGACTTCATCCGTATATCTGGGTCTATATCTATGTTGGTCTCTAATGCCAGCTTGCTCTTGGGCCTGACTCCTCGTTGCCTCCGCAAGTGGTGGCATAAGACTTAAGCTACGCCCGGAAGGAGTTGACATATATTTATCTGCTCGAGACTCATTTAGTCCGCGAGCTGTTGAGGCAGCATCACCCGTATGTTGCTTTGGCGGGTCATCATCTGAGACTAGACGCTGCCTCGGCTGGTCATAGACTATCTCTTTTGTCTCCAGCTTCCAGGTTGGTGGCTTTCTCCACGGCACTAATCACTGTTAAACCTTGCGCAACGTACGGGGGAGGTATTTAGTATACTCACACTCGCCCTCGATAATCTTTAATTTGGCAATGCGCATAAGACTTTCGATTTGATCATGGGTCAATGCTTGGGGAATTTTGAAGAAGTGCCGCGTCTCGTCAACTTCCCCCATGCGCAACCGTATCCACGGCAGTCCAAGCTCATCCAGAGCGCTAGAAGGAAGCAAAAGGCTTGGGATTAGCGTGTTACCTCCTTGTAATCTTTCGCCCACTTTTTCCGACTCAACTCGAACCGTAACAGTCTCGTCGGATACGATGTCGGAGTCTGAATGTTGAGCAAAAGTAGCCTTATAGGATTCATGCTTCGAAATTTCGTTCTGCTGCCCATTTGCTTGGGATTGAATGGTGGAAGAGCTCCCATGGAAACGTTGCACAATACCAGCCAGATCGGATCTGCTCTTCGCGTCACCCGTCTTCAGACTGTATTGGCGGACGGCAAGTCGAACAAGACAGTCTTCATGACGATGCCCAAAGAAGGCTAACTTGGGAACTTTTCGGGGCAAACCTATGAAGATTAGTTTCCAGACTGATTGAGACCTCTCCCTTGCGTTTCGCGATTTGACGAATTCCAGAACGGCGATCCTCCAGGATTGCTTCAGCTTCGCCAATTTGTGTGAGACTTCTTAATGCTTGCCTTTGCTTAATTTAGATTCTGCCTCTTCGTGAGAGAGTGCTGTCTCGATTCCATGGCCGGACATCAAGTCAAGAAGCCACATCTCTATGAGTGGCATCCGAAGAACATGGCCAGCTTCATGAGGCCGGCCGTTGGCATCATGCCAACCAGCGAGCTCCGAGCTACGCTGATGGAATCTGAACATCTTTCCCGGTAGCCTAGGTTCTGTCAGCCATCTTAAGAATGTGTTGAGCTTGGTGGTACCGAAAGCGTGGACTTACCATCGTCGTGAAGGAAGCAAAAAGCCACTGGTACCTTTTGCAACGGTCGTAGATCCTTCTTTTCGATCTGTGGGAGGTCTCTTTTCGCTTTCCGAGGCTAGCAGTTGCCGGTTTCGCGTTTGAACATGGTCTGGTGGGCCGTGTTCTAATGCTTGAAAACCAGCGGTGTCAATAATGGATTTTATCTTTTCGGGCTCAAGGCCAAGGCCCGTCAATTCCTTTCTAAAGTGGTCTTCCCTCTCTAATTTTCGAGCTTTAAGCGCCTCTTCTTCTTTCTTGTAGGCCTCAATTGCTTTCAGCTCAACCTTCCGCCGCGCTTCATCCTCTGCTCGTTTTTTGGCCTCTTTCTCAGCCTGAATATATGCGGCTCGTTCAAGTGCTTTGCGTTCTTCTTCTTCTTTGATGAGCTTCAACCGGTATGCAACAAATCTTTCTCGCATCTCAGCATACTCTTCCTCGGTGTCTTCACCATCCCTTGCGTCATCCCAATGCACTTCACGCTGAACATGCGAAGCACTTGTATTGGCGTTGTAGCGCAATCGGCGCCTCTCGTTCTCGGCCCTATGGGAGGTATATTCTGCCCACTTCTTTAACTTCGTATTTGCATAGCATACTCCGATTCCATGGGATTCGACGATCTAGAGATGTCAATCAATGGTTCATTGTATGGCACGAGTGACTCACGCATTTGCCATAGCGGAATTAGACAGGAGTGATAGGCTCGCCTTGACTCTTTCTAGGTCAGCTTGAGGACTAGCTAGCTTGACCCTGAGGAAAGGCCATCGAAGAGTCTCGAGTAATGAAATGTCGAGATCTTTCTTTTCCAAAGCCCCAGGTTCAGCGACCCATCCTCCTTTCGCTAATAGAGCGCTTACTTGTTTGATAATGTCGTTGCAATCATAGGAACAGCGAACAGCGCTTGCAATTCCGCCTTCACTAAACAATTGACTTGTATGATTTTTATCGATGAGACGCCCAATCTCTTCCAACCGTTCACTGGTGGTACAGAGATCCCTCCCAATGCAACGTATTTCATTTGGTGCGTCGTTGACTTCCCCAGTATATTCAAAGATTGTTTTCGATACTTTAATCCCAATCTGAGCAATGGCAATGATCGCACTTGCTTCGCCAATGCCTGCCATGCCCCTTCAGCTTTCAGCATGCCTATGGATGTATGAGGTTGGTGGGAATTCGAGGATATCCCTACACATCGTGAATGGGAGTCAGAGGCAGAAGGTGGATGGGTTCGATAGACGGCGCATATATGTCAGAGCAGCAGCCATGCTTGGCCGTAAGCCAACGGGACGCTGAGGCGGTGTCCCATCCTACCGGAGAGTCTGCAAAACCCTCCCAAATTCAGTAGTGTGACCTTGAGCTGTATGCGAGTGATCATGTTGTGGTAATCACGCTGTTGGTATTGTCTCCTGCCTTTTGGAACATACAAACAACTGACTTGGGCAGCTTCAGCATTGGCGTGGCCGTAGAAAGAGTTGACGGTCCACCGGCCAGTCTGAAAACTACGCATACGTCACTGCCTGCGAATCGATCCTGGCTCAAAGGGGCTTAGTCTCCGATATATCTGGTCATGCACGTGCATATTCAGTTCGTGTATATAAGATATCAACGACGCGCCAAGGGAAGCAAACACTTCGTCCTGGGACGCCGCTACCTAAAGGAGAGCCTCACGCCTAAGCAGTATGGTATCACGGCCTGTTTGGCAACCTAGTGGCTGTCTTCTCTTACCAACTAATATCCTTCTTCTGCAAGCTTGCGGCAGGAGAGAAACGACGATTGCATGTCACAAAGCAGGTTCAGACTCAAGTGATAGATAGTCTCCAGATTGTTCTCTTTGTAATTATCGCAGACAAGCCCTTATTCAAAGATTCGTTCGTGTATGTGCGGGTATTGCAATCTTCACAATAATGGCTCAAGGCGTTACTATTACAGGGAAACTGCTACGAGCTGCTTAGATATCCTTAAACTATATTCAGATCTGACCACCGACTATCAAAAGGCCGGCTAAGTCAAAGGTCCAGTTTGTATTGCATTGTCTGCAACGTCTTCGCTGTGGTCTTGTTTTATACGTTGACTGGCTAGTCAACGTCGTCGACTACTTACTGCATATGAAGTTTCTTGACCCTTTTTGAAGTTATTTTGTTTGGACTCAAGTTGCACGAGCACTTACATTAGGCAGTTATTTGGTGATTGGATTGTTCCTCGACAATACCTCAAGTGACCCTAAGGTGCATAGAAGACTTCCACGGCTTTCGCTGAGTCTACGACGTGTGCACAAACCACAAAAGGATAAGAAGGTCTGTCAAATTCATGCTGTCATCGACGGTACGAGTGGTCTTTCACGTCTCTAATAGCCCTTCTTCCATGGCTTAGGAGATGATAAGGTGGTGACATTCATGAAAGATTGATATCGTTTTTGTTGCTATCGTTCTCCACCGGTAGCATCGTCAGACGTCTTCATCACTACCTAAAATACTCACGCGTATGCTCCACTGGCTAAAACCAAGGCGTCGAAAGGTAATAATCTGTGGGAATGTTAAGCTCTGCTGCTATCTGTTTTGAAGTCTACAGCACTGTGCAAAGACGATTTTGCAGACTCTAGACTTGACCGCCTTCCACATCTCCACTGTTGCAAGGGCTATACCTTGTCCTCTTTCACCTTTTCAAACTGTTGTACCTTCACCCTCGGCCTCGGCTTCTTCACCTGCTGCTTCGGGTTGTTCCTCCTTGGCCTCTTCGACTCCTCCGTTTTCAGCATCTTGATCCCGGACAAGCCCCCATTGAAATAGTTTGTTGAGCAGAGTGCTTGTGTTTGTGACTAAGTAAGTGGGTAGTGATTTTTAGCTAGAATTACTGGGGAAAGCACCAGTCTGCTTAGTTATCCTTCAACCTCCCCGGCCACAAAGATTCCACGCCATTGTTAGAAAGAAAAGAAAAGAAACGAAAAAAACAAAGCATAATCATTAGAAAATAACCGTCATTATGCATCTATCTTCAAATATAGTTGTCGTGCAAGCACTCTTTTTGCTTGCTTTGTTTTATTATTTTATTTTCCTTTATAGCTCGGCATAGAAGTCCTTTTCAGCCTGTTCCTTTAATCCCGGTAATAAAGCTACTTCTAGCTTTGGCTGCATTTCTGCTTAGAGTTCCTTGCGAAAGATTGAGTCTGCTTTCAAAGTGTCGACACGTTTTGCTTAAATTTCAACATGCAAACGGGAGTATGCTTGGGCTTGAAGTTCCTGAATAATCTCCTCCCTTATTTGTTTACCGATCTCCGCTCGTAGTTGCTCCGTCGTCTGCTTTTCCTGCGAGAATAGCATACCGACACTTATAAAATCTTCGTGCTGTGCGTAAATTATGCCTTGGTTGCTGTTTTCTTTAAGAATTGTGTATCTTCAAGCAAAGACCCCGTAAAACCAATCAAGTTTCACCGGCACAGTTCCCGTCCTAATGTTGTCAATGACAGCCAGAAAAAAAAGCAATTGCTTATCGTGGACATCTCCTTTTTTTCTGTTGACGGAAGGAAAGTCCAGCCTCGTCCATGCGACCCTCCGTGAAGGCAATTATCTCGGCTCATACGGAGTGTAGAGCCCCTCGCACGAGAAGTGAAGTTGCCGTGGGAGAGGGCCTGGAGCAAAGAGAGCAGGGGCGCCATGAAGGAATCAAGGTAAAGAAGTAAGCGTATTCCTGCTAATTCTGTGGATACCCTCCAAGAATGTCGACAACGCGCACTAGTGCCAGGGCGTCCCTGTTCAGCTGAAGAATGAATAGAATTTGGCGAAGACGCTTCTCTTGTCGGTTAGCGTGATCGATATCTTGTCGGACCGTCGGCTAACCATGACCCCTGTACGCTGATGCATTCCTAGCTTTGTCACATTTGCATCTTGGTCAAAATACACTTATACGTTGGCTCAATGTGGGCTAAGTCATTGTGCAAGAGTCTTCTAAAGTTGCAAGTGCCTTTGATGAAGGGAGTGTAAATTATCCAATCTCGATGAGGCTTTGGATGCGTACAAGTGTAAGTTTTAGACTCGTTAGGACAGTAGGTGCGGAGGATGTCGAGACGTGTACGCCATCCTTGAAGCCTAAAGCCAATGGCTCTGCCCTACGTAATGTCCCAGTTCGTAAAGCGTCAAGCCTCAAGGACGACTTTCGCAGTCTACTATCCCATACTTTACCATGCCCATGTACTCATCAACGCACTTTATCAGAATTGTGGGACTCTCGCTTCCGCCCTTGTTGGGGTTGCTGTTTGGTAGATCGTAAGCAGATGTAGAGCAGCCTGTTAGCTCAGCAGAGATTCACATGTTGTCGATTGCGGTTGGCTGTGTTCGGATTGAGGTGACAATACGACTCGAAATACCCCCTTTTCCTTTTCCAATTTGCTCTCAGCGCCTCTTCGTGTTGAGAAGTTGGTTCGGTTGTTGAGAAGGAGCCATAAGATCTTCTACTATCCTAAAATTTCCATGGGATTGGTGAGATTACCTTTGTAACGGGCACCACGATCGGAATGGTACGGCAGGGATCTGTAAGGTGGAAGGCTTCAGATTGTGTCAGTGCTTGCGTTCTACGCATGGTGTGTTTTGATTACGTCGCTGTTCTTTTCAGGCTCTAGTAAACCTCTCTACGGACATCCACTTATACGCACTGTCGTCGTGGGTATCTTGGGAAAGATGTTAGCTACATGTTACCCTCTTTACAGGGTTGCTGTTTGGTATTGCCAATCCCTCGATAATATATTTGCGACTATTGGTATGTTGCAAACAGATCCACCAGAACTTATGGTTTCGTCCAGTCACTGCCGAATGGCACTTCGAAAGTCTCCGGATCGAATATTTTGTCGATGTGTTTTGGTTAAGATTTTCGTCAAAACGGAACCTCATTTCCATGTAGCACGATGTCACCAATTTTTGGGTAATACTTGTTGACATCCTGATTATCGTATGGATCCTTCCACTCTGCCCATTTGCCTAGCGGTTCATAATTTTTCCGAATGCCTTTTGATTCGGTAAAGTTGGACGGATACTTTTTTGTGTAGTTGGAACCTGGCTTTCCTTTTCATGAGCTCCGCCGTCTTTGTAAACGTTGTGGCCGATGAGCGAGGGTGTGCGGCTAGGGTAGACGGAGGGTTGATGTTGACGAGGAGGTGAGTTTGGTGCATCCCCCGTGTCGTTGGAGCTGTCCACCATGTGCGGTACCCACTTGTGCACTTCGGATGATGTTCAGGTTGGGTACAAGGCTTGAGATTTGTGTTCCATACCTCTTTTCCTTGGAACTGCAAGCTTTATGAATACGTGCCTCTTTCTAGCACCCGGACAAACCCCGACATTGTAAGTTGAGACTGAAGCAGTGCGCCTGAGTCCATGGAACAACACCACAGTCCATCAACTTCTTCTTCACACCAAAGCGAAAAGTAGCTATTCTAGTGCCCAGTGGATATTGCCGCTCCAGCATGGTCACCTCGACATATACTAACTATTCGGTCAGGGCCTTGACATAGGTCTCTGTCCGCTAGTACATGCTGTCGTCGCGGAGAGAAAAGTACAGGGTCTCATTAATGCCTGCCGTCTCCTCCCACACTTCAAGCTTCTTCCTCACGACCAGACCGGTTGACTCTTTTCTCGCTAGCTATCTCCGTAACTACCTGCACGCCAGACCCTTGTCTTATTCACAGTTCCGCCTGTAAGAACAACTTCCTAAACCCCTTAACCGTGGTAAGAAAAGAAAGGACAGTGCTCATGTGAAAAAGCCATCGATTCCTACCTTCTTCAATGAGAATCCGCGGTAGAGAGGGGAAGCTGTCTGGAAGTGTGAAAGAAAACAGTACTGCAGATTGGACAAACCAACGGCCTTTCACTGCACTATGAGCTCCACCTAACCATAACAGCGAGCCTTGAAGGGTTCTTTAGCGGGCAACCGTCAAATCCATTAACATGAAAACTAAGGTCAAAGCGCCGGTAAGAGGTACTTGATCGAGAATATACAGGAGATAATCGCTGACCAGTTTGGTGCCTTTAACACCCGGCGTGAAGGTCTCGTTTTCCGGAAAAGAGCCCTGGCTCGATGGTGGCGGTGCCCGTTTTGTAGAGGGTAATAATCTCTCTATTACGATAATAAAGATGTGCCACATTGTCGTCCATGATAAAAACACTCTCCCACCAAGCTGCCATCAAACCAATTGATGTACGTAATTGATCGTTATCCATCAACAATGAAAATGATGAGTTTCACTGATGAGCATTGCCATCACTATCTCAATATCTTTCGCAAGGCTGAATTCGTCAATGAGCAGTATTTGGGGCTCGACGGAGGTCCGAAGTGTGCTGGCGTCGGTGTTGGATAACATGCAGTGGACATTTGCAGCGTTCTGGAGGACATGCTTGAAAGTATCGAGTGCAGTGTGTCGGATGCCATAAATATCCGGGATGTCTTCTGTCGGCTTTGTTGTGTCGGCTGCTTCAGTAGCTTTGCTGTTGAATACTGGACTAAACGTCGATGAGAGTGTGGGTTTGTGCTCGAAGGTGTGGAGCTGCTCGGACACTGGTTACTTGAAAGAGGTGACTTCATCATTGAGACACTTGTAGGCAGGACACATCGTTGCTGGTGTACACCCAATGGTGATGCTGGCCTTTATGTGCGAGGCAGACAATAAGTCTTAACGCCCACCATATGATGTGTAAAATATTTAAAACAGCTGTCTCCTAAAGTCTCTTGCAAAGCTAAGAAGGAGGCAAGCATATGGGTAGTAAGGGAGCTTCTGTTCTTGAGGCGCCAGGGTAACTTGCTGAACTTCGAATCCGTACTTCTAGAACATCACTTCGACTGTGGTGATGGCAATCGTGCTCTTTTTGGTATTGAGGTAGCTCTTGACTGAGCGAAGAAAGTGTGACGCGCTACACAGTTAAAATGAGTTCAAAGATAAGTACGACCTCTTCAAAGCTGAGCGCGAAAGCTACAAAGCGCGTGTGAAGATATTGGGACTGAGGAAACATGTCTGGAGGGGATCAAAAGAATGCGCAAGATGCCTGTGATGGTGCATAGATTGTTCGGAAGAATCACACTGCCATGTTATGACAAAGGACGACTTAGATTGGGTTGCGGTAAGAAGCTTCGGTGTTTACGTTCTGCTCGCAAGGAGTCGATCCATAGAAGGCTTTGATGATGTTGATCTGGTGCCCTCGTCGTATATATTTATAGAGAAAGATGAACGCCATTCAACGCAAGAGGCGAGCAAAGAAGAACAGTAGATGCGATGACAATGTCGAAGGAAGAGAAGCAAGGAAAACAAGCAGAGATTTATACCACAATGTGAACACGCATGACATGCTTCACCATCTCCAAGCTGGATTGAAGCTTTCTTGTGACAGCAATGTCACCTCTGTGAAGCTCTTGTGGCCAGTGAAGGACATGATGATAAGGCGTGAATATTGTGGCGGCTCTGTGACCTGCCGGATTTGACGTTGATGACATTGCTGTGAAGTACAGCAAGGTGAAGGGAAATAGAAATGGGATTGGCTGATTAGAGCTTCAGATGAGAGAGTAAGCGATGATGACAAGGAGACCTCTGGAGAACCTTGACTGGCCGTCTGGTATTTATTTTCCTCAAAATGGAGAGGCAACTGTGCAACATGGAGCAGCAGAGCTGAAGACTTTGTGGTATAGAAACGCATGCAATGAAGTAAGCACACATTATCCACGAACAAGGCTCGTCGCCAATTCAGTAATGATATGCGATATTTATACATGAGAGCAGCCACCGCTGATTGCTAGTAGCCACATGCAAATTTTTAATGACTTTGATGTTACGGGTGCATCAGCCGAGCACCCTACTTAGTGTCTTGAGGAATCCTGGGTGAAAACCAGAATGCTTTCTTTCTTCAACTTTTAGGGATGATTGATGCTGCGCCGTGACTATGGGCTGACCAGACACAGCGCAAGAACTCGCCTGCGTCCTCAGATGGCGAAGCAACAATACACTTCAGCAGCTTCACAAGTGTAGATGAAGCTTGGGTGACTGAGGTATCAGCGGTTCGTTCACATGCCGTGCCGTTGTTGAAGGCTTTCGAGTCCTACAATGGGCGGGACGCGTTCTCAGGACTCGCAGACCCACCACAGCATTCTCAAGCGTCGGACCTGACCGGGTGGCTTGAGCTCTGGCGACTGTCGGTAGGTACAGGCGTCCGCAAGTACCCTCGAGGAGGTGCCCACCCGAGGATATTAGGGAGTACTTGCGGGATTGCTAAGTAGTACAGATTGCATCATTGGATGGTCGTAGGCTTCAATCCTGCTTTCTTGCACCGTTCGCCGGGGATGGTCCTCCGGACCGAACAGACTCTGGCTCCTCATCATCGGTAAGAAGCTCATCTTCGCTGTAATGCCGTTGTTCCTCGAAGCTGCTCTTTCTCCGCAGCGTCTGCATCGACATGCGACTGGAGGGACTACCGTCTGGGCTGAAGTAATGGCGTTGAGATGTGACTCGATCGTGCCATCTGCCTCGACTGGCGAGCTCTTCTTGATCTGCATCCAAAGCCGCGTCCTCTCGGCGCTGAGCTTCTCTTTCCCGTCTTTGTGCATCTCTGGCATCGAGCCATTTCTGGCTTGGTTCCCAGTTCCAACCGTCCCCAGATGTGTTACAAACAGGTAGGAACCAAAAAGCAGGCTTTTCGCCGAACAGATGCTCTAGGTTTCTGCGCCAGCCTAGGTCAAAGGCACTCGGTAGCTTCTCGGACTCCTTCTCGTCCAGGTAGTCCTCGTATCTATCTCGTTCTCTTGATTGTTCCATTTGTGCATAGTTCTTCCGCAACGAGTCATACGCATTTGAGTCATGGCTATCCTCAGCATGA
The DNA here is from genome assembly GCA_032158265.1 of Bacidia rubella. Taxonomy (NCBI): domain Eukaryota; kingdom Fungi; phylum Ascomycota; class Lecanoromycetes; order Lecanorales; family Ramalinaceae; genus Bacidia; species Bacidia rubella. The sequence continues at coordinate 1,365,391 of JAVTIF010000013.1, read as the reverse complement.
CCGTTAGGTAGCATGACCTCTCCCTCTTCTTCTCTTGTAACACCAGGCAATGCATTTGCATGAATCTCTGCCAGCTGCTGCCCGTAGTTCTGTTGCCCGACGCCATTCTCGTGCCCAAACTTTTGACTCCGCATCGTTTTTCGGAGGGGACTGAGATACCTCGTCTGCTCCAAGCATTCGATCGTCGTCATACCCCGGCATGCCAGGCTGACGTGCCATCCCGTGAACCCAGTCAAGACCAGCCCGATAATTCCGGATATGACGCAAAGAAGAATATAGTTGACGGGCATTAAGTCCTGCCCATATCGACTGTCATTAAGGGCTTCATTCCAAACCCAGACGCCTGTTACTGCGAAACAAACCCAACAAAATATGCATGTATATATGAGGAACAATAAGAAGGCTTTGTAATTTTTTAAACCCACGCACGTCGCTAGCCACGGGCAGTGATGATCCATTTTCAGCACACATGTCTTGCATGTCGAACAGTGATGCGCTCGGTCTGGTTTTCTTGCCTGGCATTTCTTGCAATACCGCAGTTCGCCCGTCGACTTCACAGTAAAGGACTGTGCGTCGTTGTGCCGCGGCTCGTGTGTAGGAAGAGAAGAGTAGCCGGCCGAGCCATCTCGGTCGGTGGGAGAGCCGGCAGGGGTAAAGACGGCGGTGGTATAAGACCAATTAAGGAGAACGTAGAATAGGACGCCAAAAAGCGTTGCGAAGGGATCTGAGATACGTTAAGATGCATTCACCATCAAGAGCCAGAAGATGTATACTCGTGAATTTGTTCTCGCGACCGTGCAGACTGAGACCCGACTCGACCCATATCGCCCAAGTAGTCAAGCCGTATACGAAGGCCAAAGGAAAGTAAGTCGCAACGGCGCAGCAGGCTCGTTCACATTTTCGGGCAAATGTCTTCCGCTTCATAGGTCTAGAGGATGGTGAGGGTGACGAGGAGCGGCTCATCTTGCTGGTGGCAGGCTGCTGTCATTGTTGAAGGCGAGGTCAGGCCATCCTCTCCAGGATTGTTCGCCAGAAAGTAATCGGGATGGTCGTCAGCCGGAACAATGAGGTCGACGATGAGGTGAGTCTTCTCAGAATTCACCAGAATCGTAGCTTCCGTTAAGAATAGAAAGTAAAAGGCCGTTCCAACAGTTTGTCAAGCTGTTGGAGATCTGCCTGCTCTGATATGATCTTCGAGGCTCGGATCTCCCTGTCCTGTCCAAATTTGACGGACGCCGCGTCATGCAGGGCAGGCTTGGCAGGCTTGGCAAAGGCTGGAAGCTGAACACGAGAAACACAGCCCTGAAACATCCTTTGACGCTGACCAGAGCAATTACTTCCAAGGTTGCTATCCTATTTTTGGTGCTGTGCATCATACAAGCCTCTGCGATCTAGCAACAATCATGTCTACTTCTTCGATGTGAACATTGACACTTCACCTTTTCATTGTTGCCATGCGCCCTCCTTTGCCCGCTTAACTACTTACGACCTCTCTCTTCCTGCACTTCCTAAACGCAGACTACGATAACATCTTCGACCTAGCAGATTCAAGGATGGCGGCCAACGACTACTACCACTCGTATACGCCGGACCATGCTGGCAGAGCCCACTCAAACGCACCTTCATCTCCCATCTCACAGACCTCACATCTACCTCAAGACTCCTACACCCCCTACAGCTCTCGACCACTCCATGAACCCTCGCCATACCCGGGATCTCCAGTCTCTGACACTAGCTATCGACCCTATCAACACAGCAACTTCAGCGAGACAGCTCCGTACCTTTCCTCTGGAGGCAAGAACCACGACTCGAACCCATACGCAGACGACGTCCCTTTACGACCCCATCCTCAAAAGTCAGATAATGTAATACACAATCACGAATATGACGATTCAGCTATCACAGATCGGCCACCGCCCGGTAAAGCAAAAGGCCGTAAGAAAGGCTTCTTTTCCAGGAAAATACCTTGGGTAGTCTACACGCTCACATTGATACAATGCGTGGTCTTTATTGCCGAGCTAGGGAAGAACGGTAAGCTTGCTCTCTTTTCCAATGTTACGCTTGCTAACCATCTCCAGGCGCCCTCACAAAAACCCCCATCCAGATTCATCCTCAGTTCAACCCCATGATCGGGCCATCACCCTATGTCCTTATAAACATGGGGGCGCGCTACGTCCCCTGTATGCGCAAGACCGAACAAATTGATTTCCCGCGGATGCCCTGCCCAAAATCGACCTCGTCAGATCTTGATAACGACGATAACTCCTGCCGTCTCAATGACCTTTGCGGCTTTGGCGCCAGCACCTACACGAACGATTCATTACCCCATCAATGGTATCGCTTCATCCTGCCTATATTCTTGCACGGGGGCTTCATCCATATTGGCTTCAATATGTTGCTCCAGATTCTACTAGGAGGGGACATGGAACGCGAGATCGGCTCCATCCGCTTCATTGTCGTGTACCTGAGCAGTGGCATCTTCGGCTTTGTTCTTGGTGGAAATTACGCTCCTGAGGGTATTGCCTCGACAGGCGCATCAGGCTCTCTATTTGGTATCATAGCATTACTACTGCTTGACCTGCTTTACCACTGGAGTGAGCGCAAGAGCCCATGGGTCGATCTCTTCTGGATCTTTGTCGACATTGTCATATCATTTGCACTGGGTCTCCTACCAGGCTTGGACAACTTCTCCCATATTGGTGGCTTCCTTATGGGCTTAGTACTGGGCATCTGCCTTCTCCACTCTCCTGAACCGTTGAGGCGAAAAGTAGGTGCCGACCTGCCACCTTACGCATCTGTGCAGCGTTCACGGCCTAATTTGGAATTTACCGCTCTGAAAGGCTTCATCAAGGAACCCACAAGCTTCTTCAAAGGCAGGAAGCCGCTCTGGTGGGCATGGTGGCTGGTGCGCGCTGGGGCCCTGGTCGGTGTGCTGGCGAGCTTTATCGCGCTGCTGGGCAACTTCTACAAGGAGACGCCTGATAAGTGTGACTGGTGCCATTATTTCACTTGTATTGTAAGTTTTATCATTTCTTATCCTCATAGCTTGAAAATAGAAAGTCATGCTGACTCAATAATAGGACTACAAAGACTGGTGCAAATTGGGTTCGCTGGACTTTAAGCAACAGCCAGCTAAGGAACAAAGCCCGTCGAAAAGGAGCTTCTTGGAATTGGCCATGCCGGTTGTGCAAAATGCCATGCGATGAGTATTCAGCATTTGAAGCGAGCGTCATGTTTAGAGTACCTAATCTATACCCTTTGGAATATTATCCAAATTCACATCAAAAAAGTCCTATCCAGCACAACACATTGCATTTCCGTGCGTCAGAAGGTCCAGTTTCGGTAACTACGCTGGTGATATACGTTGACGTTTTCTCCTTTTCCTTTGAAAGATTCACGGGTGCATAGCCCCTCGTAGGCTTTCCCATGCAACCAATCTAAACACCGTGCCCTATGATCATGGATCTGGAGCTGCTATGCAAGGCCAGCGTCACGAGCTTCATTCCAGGAGTCAGGATTTTAGAAGTCCACTCTCCGATACACGTTTTCCTATGCAATACACCCTCAGGACTTCCACCTACCATGCCACCAGCTTCTTAGCTACCTTCCAAACCGTCTACTCTGTTCACAGTCTACCCTTTACCCCTTGAGCTCGACTCATACACGGCTTCATAACATTCTCGTCCTCCTGGCCCCACTGCAAGACATACAACCTCACAGACCACCACCGCTACAAATCAACTTACCTCCTACAGCTTTAGCTCCACAACGATCTCGTCCTCCCTTTCCTTCGTTAGTCATCCAATCGCACAGCTATCGACTACTCCCATACATCCCCTTCCAAAAACCCAGAACATCCGTCCACCCTCCTTCCGACCTCGTCATTCCGCTCTAAAATCAGCAGCAATTTTCAGCAATACATACTTCCTGACTCAACAATCAATCCCCATTCATCTCTAAGTAATACTAAAACGCCCACTCATTGAAACCGCCACTGTATACTTTCCATCACCAAAGAATTCTCAGTACGGGGATACATACATACATCTTAACGCATATATCAACGTGAAAATACTTCCACTCCCTTAATCTCATCTAAGATCTTACTGCACGACGAGTTCCTCGGCTCCTTTCCCGTTTCTCTCTTCAGACTACCTCCCTATCTTCGCGACTGCTTTCCATCTCAAATCATTGTCCCCACCCAATATTCACTATCAGAACCTCGGCTCTTGGATCTATCTGTCTTAGCTAGCTGGTCTGGGGCCCCACTTATTATACTGCCTGGATCTAAACGCTTTTAAAGTGTTGAGCAGTCCTGTGCATTTAAATAGGTTGTTTCAAAAGGTAAGGAAGGGGATTAAGGGATGTTGCGGTAAATGACAGGATTTGGCAGATGCTTGAAATGGATACACAGAGGGATAGTAAGTGTGCATTGAGTGAATTTTTGTCGCTGTTTACTAACAGTTGAGTTGGACTGAAGCGGTAATTCTTGAGATTAATTTCCTTTTTAATGTAATGAAGGATCGACAGTATTTAGTACAGGTTCAGCGATGTTGGAATGTTATGCTCAAGTATGCTATTCGTAGATATGAGAACGGATTGAAAAGGAAGGTTTGCAAAGTGAGCTGCTTAAAACTTCGGAAATAGTGTGAATAAACGATCTGTTTTTTGCATTGAGACAAAACAGTATCCCAATGCAGAAGCGAAGAGAGTGGCACGTCACGCAAAGTGACCAAAAAACTTTTGTGAAACTTCTGCACTGACTCGCAGCTTTTCATCTGATCGCCACACGTCTCCAGTTCAAGCCGTCAACCGTGCCTTCCAACTTACTTGTGTGACGTCCAAGCAAGACCATACCACGTAGCTTCAGCAATCGAGTCCGACCCAGCCAGACGAATGTCAATGTAATACACAGTATCCTCCGTTCCAACGAACTCTGCAATCTCGTAAGAGTTATCAAAGCTAGAGCTCCAGGTCGCTGCTGTATTGGTATCGGCTTTCCAAATAAGCAGGTCCAAATCGATAGACAGTCTGCTCCCCCACATTCCACCGTGAGCGTCCGGCTTCTGCAAAGCGACGACCTTGGAATCCCAAGCGAGGGCAATTTTGAAAGTCACGTCGCCTGGAGGACGGTTTTCGCCAGCTGGCCGGTCCGCACGCATGAAGAACTTCTCCTTGAAGCTCTTGCCCTCAACAAAGTCGATCTGCGTTGACATAGTACCTCTCGCCCAACCGCAAGGCTTTGGCGCATCAAACGCCGTTGCCATGCTCATCGCTATACGACGAGATTCTTCCACATCAAGAGCACCAGCGCCATCATTAGCGTCAATCTTTCCTTGAACTTCCTGATACCAAGTCTTGGTAGTCTGATTGAGACGACGAGCGCCAGCGAGGAAAATTGCGCGCATGGCTTCCGGCCAGCTGATTACTGCCGGGTTCGCCTGCTGCAATAGAGCTGCCGCCCCTGCGACAGCGGGTGAAGCGAAGCTAGTCCCAGACTGGTTGACCGCTCCCATACACGTGATATTCATCCCATTGGCGCAGATCTCAGGCAGTTTGCGATCTCCATGAGGAGTATTTGGGTTTCTGAAAAGCCTGCCACCTGACACGACGTTAAGGTTGTCCATATTGTTGCCGACGGCGAACAAGTTGTAGCCCTTTGCAGTGACCCACTCTTTTTTCAAAGCGTCTTCTCCTTCGAAATTACCCGCCGACTTGGAGATGAATGGGAATGGGGATGTGGTTGCTAGGTGGTCCTGAAAATGATCCTCAATCCATAGATCCCCAGAATATACCTCTGAATCATGACTAAAAGATTGGCTGATGATTGTACAACCCTGTTTCAAGGCCCATAGAAGCGCGTCCCAGCTGGAGTCATTGGCAGCATACAGGGAGCACGATGGAGCATATCCATGGGGTCTGTCCGGCTCAGTATTCTTGATGATTCCGTTGGTCATTCTCGCATGGAAGCGCTCATCCTCGGGCACATTGACTTTGCCTATCAAAAGTTAGTGACTTTGGATCTTGCGACATTGTAAAATATGGCAGATAGCAAAGAAGAATCAGTCATCCGTTATTTCGCGATACGAGCCTGGGTTGCCCTAGTTTTGGGACAGAATTGAGCGCTTGATCTCAGACTGCACTGGGTATAGGCTCTTGATGACGTCGTGCGTGTAATACATACTCGACCGGTCTTCGTTTTGAACATGCCAAACGATATATCCACATACCTTTGGTCTATCTGTCTACGAAGACAATATCCTTCAGATCGTCTGGTCCCGGTCCTCGTTCCCAAACAGCAACCTTAGATCCGGCGCCGTTTAGATTGCCATTCGTCTGCGCTTCGAGGGCGCGAGAGACTTGCAAAGAGGTGCCCAGATGGAGTCTTATATTTGGGTCATCATAATCTATGCCTCCAATGCCTTCAGCTTGGGCTAGTTTTCTCAATTTCTCAATAGTCACAGTGGATCGAGCAAATGGAGTCCTTCCAATTCTTTCGTACGTAGCACCGATACGCTCTAGAGCTTCGAGATGACGATTCCCGACTCTGTTCAAACGCTCGGTCTCCTCAGGTGGAGGTGCCAATGGATCGGGGTGCAGAGGCTTTTGGTACCCAGTCAAATCGAAATCAAGGATGGGGAGTACATAAATTCCGATAGTGTCTTCATCTTTCAGTGATGCTGCCTTGTTGTACAAGAGCTCGGACAAGCGCCCAAACTTGTCGAAGCGGCGACGTTGCAGCTCTGTCATCTCAGCCTCGACATCAATGGGCTCTCCACTGGTATCGAACGCGAGCGATTTGATTTCGTTCTTTGACTCATTCCGGTCAATGACTTTGACTACCTCAATGTACTTTGTGTTGGCTGGCGCGTCCGACCCTAGGTCAAGTCTTTCCACATGAAGGTCACCGATGGCAAGGCTGACTGCATGAAGGACTGTCAGTTCAGGGGAGGTCCTACCCTTCAACGAAGCGAATTTGTTCTCCATATTCATGAAAAGTATCTTAGAAGTATCAGAGCAACCTCAGGTTTCAGGACTCAGATTTTGAATGATGCTGTAGTATGACGGGAGAACCTCATGCTGATTGGGCTCGAAAATAACTGCCCTTATATGGTGTTCCTCATCTTCCGTGCCTCAACCATTGCTTCCGTGATCGGTTTACCGTCTCAATTCTATTGCAACGGAACACTGCCACTGTTGCGCTTTCAACACGCTGCAGTGGCACATCACCCTTCGATACTTGCCCAATGCGGCGTTCGTACCTCGTTGCCGACATCGGCTTGATATCTACTACTCTATCTGGCGATGGGTGGCTCATGTACGTAGTCAGGCGCACCTCACCACCTCAAGATCCTTATGCCGCTGATAAGCGTCATGTCCTTTTAGCACCTGAAACACTGCAGTAGCCGTGCGATTGTGCATTACCTAGTTGGTCTGCCCGCCAAGAGCAGACTCGTCATGGTTCGCCAACAAGCAATTCGTGGCGTTTGATCAATGCCACCGTGTGATAAGCCACACGGCTCCTATGCCGTTCGTCGTTCCTGAGATCATTCGCTTTGACAGACTACTGGCTCGTCAACACTGTCGATGCTAGATACTGATTGACGATGAGTGCATTGCTGGAATCTGCCTCTCGGATCACGAAGCCATTGCGTAAGGGAATCTCGCCCTATGTCACAAGCCAGAATCTTCTGAAACATGTAAGTTCTCAGGATAGTCATCGTCTTCAAGACGCGAGCAATGGATCTTTAGGGTCGCTGACAGCGGCCTAGCCCATAAGGCTACCTTAGAACACCCTTGAATGGCCGCCAAGAAAGCCCCGGGCTTAGGCTAAATGGATCCCTGGGAATTCCCAAACGAAAGCAGGCCTTATCATTGCTCAGATCACCGCCCAAAGATCGAAGTTCGTCTCTCAATATGGATCAGAGAGCTCGCTTATGAGTATGCTTTCAATGGTGGACGATGCGTTGTTGAGCAAAATCAAAAGATGAAAATGACGCTACGCGACGCGCGTCTCAGGGCTCCTTTGTCGACCTGCGAGAGTCATATAGCCTCACAACTAAGGATTACTCCCAAACAGCTACCTCAATAGGCCTGAGCTTCTGTTCACTCTACCTCTAGCGTCAACTTCTGCTCATCCCTCGTCAGCCGTAATGGCTCGGCTCTCTGCGCGCTCTCCGTAATAATTGCATTTTGCCTCTGGACATGGATTTCCTACTATCTATCAGCCTCACTTCTTCCATACTTTCTCCCTTCTCCTGTAAAACAACCCGATTCCTCTGCGGAAACAGTGTTCGCATAGTCATAGGGTCTGGGGTATAAGGATTCACCTCCAACGCAGCACTAGCGCTCTGCCAACTCAGTACCAATTGACTATTCGCTGTCGCTGTTCCCTCCCCCTTCGCTATCCTATCGAACCACCATCGTTAGCAAAACCCCAGTATATCCCTTCCCTCCCCTTCCCTCCTACACCCTCCCTTCCACCCCCTACCTTCCTCCCCCCTCCGACCCTTCCCCACCCCAAACCACACTCCCATCCAACCCCATCAAACAAAGAAAAACTCACCTCCTCAACACCCCCTCCCCCCACTCCTCCCCGGGGAACTCATGCCTCAAATGCAGCTGCATAAGCGCCGGATGCGCCTTCAACGTCGCAATCGCCCTCATCATACTGAATTGATAATATCCCCACACACTGCAGGTGAAGCCAACGCAGGCGCCTGCCATGAATGCTAGGGCGCCTGTGCCCATAACTTTAAGTCCGCGGAGTTAGCAACTAGGCTTGTTGTGCCATTTGGACTTGAAATCATGCTACTGTTAGAGTGATAGAGCAGGATACACAAAGGGAATCGATGATGTGGAGATTTGTGAGGATTGGTGGGTGGGTGGGCAAAACAGAGCGTAAAAGGCAGAAGGGAAAGGGAAAAGGAAAGGGGTAAAACATACAAGGCACCACAGCAAGCGCACACGTAGTCCCCAGACAGGACGCGCCTGTCACGCCGACGATCATGGTGCGGAGAACATTTAGGGAGGGCCCGGACATGTGGCCCCAGCCTACGATGCTGCTGAGGATGGGTGTGAGGCCTGTTTGTGTGCTCTAGGTAGGAGGAGTTAGTGTGGGTGTTGGATGGGAGGGTTGAAAAGAAGGAAGGAAGAGGGGAGGGGGATTACGTCTTCGGGGCCCATGGTTGGGTGACTGGACGGCTGGATGAGTAGGTAGGTGCGTTGGGTTGGGAAATTGTATGTAATTTTGGGATATGGGAGGTAGGGTTGGATGCCATATGAGGTAAATCGATAGGGGGTATTGATTTAGGTTCAGCTAGATGATTATCAACCTTGGCTATTGTGGAATGTGATTGGTTGCTTAGGATTGGAAACAGGGGTTTGGGATACTAGCTTTGTTCCTTAGGTGCTTGTCGTGTTGGTGTCTGGTGGTGGTGGAGTGGCGGCAAGACGCGGGGAAGGGGGCAGGAGCTGGTGTGGAGCGAAGTCAGAAGATGGTGCAATGAGAAAGTGGTGTGGGGCTGAAACATGGAAGTTGGATTGTCCAAACTGAGATTGGGAAGCTATTCGTTCTTATGCTGAAGAGGACGATGACGACGTAACTCCTTCACTATATCATCGCTCGAGCCACCCTCCACACGGACCAAACTCCCTCACGACGGTTCCTTCCTCCCTCAACATCGCTACCAACCACTCCTTCGCCGGCTGCAGGGACGGAGCCACGAACTTCACAACCGTACAACCCCGTACTTGACAAGCACTCCAAAGTACCTGCTCTCTCTTCTCCTTCTCCTGCCTCTTCTTCCTCCACTCCTGCCTCCGCCCAACCTCTTCCCCTACTCCGTCCTCACTTCCTCCCCAATCCCTCCCGCCAATCCTCGGCAGCGCCGCAAACTCCTCAACAAACCACCTTCCTAGCACCTCAAAGAGCGGTCCTCTCAGCACCACCGTGCCCACGACACCCATACTATCCATCCTTCCCCTCAAGCCTGGCTGCTCAAATACCATTGCATCTCTGACTAGCAATCGCTTCTTACCATCCCCACCTTTCGTCAAGGCATAGACATCGTTTCGTCCCCTCCAGCTGCCCAAATCCCAGTTCTCACCCCTCGCCGTCCTGCCCTCAGTGACCCAGTCCACAAAGCCCACGCTCCCGCCTTGCTCAACTTCGAAAGATTGGTGCTGGGTGTAGTGGCTACCTGCGAATGGCTGAACGGGGTCGGGTACGAGCCATAAAGCTGCGTGTGTGCTTATCCTTGCGGTAAGGGTTTGCGAGGAGGGTTTCAGTAGGATAGGGGGCTTAGGAGAAGAGGTCGCCGAAGGGGAGGCAGGGGCGTAGACGCGCGTCATGCCTTGCGTGGTGCAACATAATCGCGTTCCTGGGTCGAGAGTAAGGGTGACGGCGATGCTGTCGCCAGCTAGGAGTCCGCCGCCGTAGTTGAGGAGGAAGAGGAGGGGGGATGTCGATGCTGTTGGTACGGGGATCGGAATGGCATTGTTTTGCTGGTCGTTGTCTTGAGCCAAGGCAACCCCGGGCTTGAAATTGAGCTTGTGAGGAACGGATGGAAGGAGCTTGAGTGGGTAGGAGTAGCTGAGAGTGGAGAATGTAGGCGTTGAGCCTACCAGGGTGAGGTGGACGGTCCCATGCCCCGGCTTGCTTGTCGAGATGGGGAAGGGTGAGGGCATGTTCTCGATCCTTGGTTGTAGCTAGAGATTAATGTGACCCGTGACGGGCCACTTCAGATCGTCTTCAAGACATTATCAGGATGTTGTTCGTGGTGGTGATAGCAAGTGCCTGAAGTCAAAGATACTTGGTCATAGGACCGTCCTCCACTTAGTGAGAGGTATTATACAGAGGTCGTGTCCTACCGTCAAGGCTGACATCAGGACTTTAAGACTTCTCACAACCAGTTCAGTGAGCAATCATTGCGGAATCCTTGGTTTGGTTGCATCGCGGATACACAATCATTTGGGGACTTTTATCAAGCTTCCGAGAGGACTCATTGGGATTTGCTTGCATCGGTCAGGATATGGAGGTAGGATGAGTTGTTTGAACGCGCGGCGGCATGAATCTATCCGATTACACCCCGACCATAAATTTCGTTACCGGCCTGCCATCGTGATAGCCGGCTTTCATCAGGCTTGTCAGCACAATACTTCTGGTCTCTAGAAGCACCTATATGAATGCGTTCATATTAACGATGCGAGTGCGTATCAGTACGAGACGACGTAACATTGCCACTAAAGAACGAATCGCGTCTTACGGTCACCCATAGGCGTAAGATCTGCTCATTGTTGAGTGAAATACCCAGCAAATTAAATCAGTCACTACACATAGCCCAGTGAACATGGCTTTGCCAAATGCAAAGTTGACGTGCGAGCAATGCCGGCAACGGAAAACAAGATGTGACAAGCTTGTCCCGTGTGGCTCCTGCAAAAAAGCAGGCCTTGAATGTGCTACTGTTCAACGTCAACGATTGCCTCGAGGAAAAAGTGGAAATGCGAGAAACCAAACTGGAGCACTCAAGGCTAGGATCAACAGGCTGGAAGGGCTCGTTTCACAACTGTCACAAGTCAACACCCCACATGGCTCGAGCGACATAACTAATAGACCGCATGAAGAATCCTCATCTAGCTCTATGTCAGGAAATGATACCCCGGCTTATGGGACAGATGGACTCCAGCAACAGAGACAACTTTCCGAGCCTCGTACACCAGCAGCTCGCACCCCACCAAGTGACTCCAGTCGCTTGATAGCGCCAGAATTTTGGTCAGAGCTCCTGGATACGGTATGGATTTTCTTCACAAACGTACCCTTAAAACGATCTTGTATTTTCACAAGCTCAGAGCAAAAGCTGACAGATCTTTAGGTCTCTGGCTTGCGTGATGTCTTAGACAAGGGTGACACAAACATGGGCGATGCAACAGCCTCAGCACGTGTCCCTTCATCCAGTGCCCCCGCCCCACAGATCGGACAAGACGTACTTTTGTTTGGATCATCGCAAGCCTTCCACACCGATTTTCGTGTTCTCACGCGTCCATCTCTCAATGAGAGGAACAAGCTCGCCGCTACTTACCGAGAACGAGTGGATCCTGTCCTCAAGGCTGTTTACTGGCCCACTGCTTACGAGATCCTCGTATCAGAGCCACGATATAAAGGCGAATATGGTCTGTCTGCTGCCGAGCAGGCACTGGAGTTTTCCATCTTATTTGTAGCCGTCTGCACTCTTCCAAATGAAGAGGTCTACGATAGATCGAACATGCTGCAGCGGTACCGCCTTGCAACCGAAATATCCCTTTCGCAAGCCAGATTGCTCAGTAGCACGGATATTGCAGTATTGCAAGCATTTGTCATCTACCTTGTAAGTCCATCGCGAAGCAACTTTCAGATTTCATCTTCCGTGAGCGAGCTGCAAGAACTCCCACTCGATGACCCGTGCCCTTATATCTTAAACTGACTTTTTGGCAGTACGGGCTGCGTTCTTGTCAGAACAGTGCAGAAACGTGGACTCTAGTTGCAATCGCGGTTCGGAGAGCAAGGGCTCAAGGGATTGACTCACCTGCCAAAGCTTCCGAAACTGTCTTAGAAATTGAGATTCGTCGCAGATTGTGGTTCAGTATTGCCATAACTGACTTACAGACCGCATTTGATAGAGGGTCGAAGCCTCTACTGACTGCAAGCGACCTCTCGACGTTGCCGCTCAATGTCAATGACGCGGAGCTATCTGCAGGAAGCTCGATCTCCCCAAATGGTCTCGCGCCGACCCATCGTTTCACCGACATGAGTTTCTCCTTGATGACTTACTTTTCTCTGATCTGCCAACATAAGCTTGCCGAGATCGATATGTCTTCCCAGGATCCACGAACAGAAAATAGGAAGCACAATTCTTGGGCTCAGAAAATGGATGTGATGAAAGAATATGAAGAGTATCTGGAAAGTCTGTTCCAGCTTTGTCGTCAATCACCCGATTGGTTCAGGGATTTCACAATTTGGTGTGCTCAAGACATCCTAGGAACTATGCAGTTATTGCTCCGACGTCCTTTGCACGGCGGACCTCAAGCTCCACCGCCCGAGGAAGATCCATATGATGTTATGAATGGTGCAACAGATGTTCTAGAACGAGACTTGACTAAGACAGCTGGTCCATCCAGTCGCTTCGCTTGGAATAATTGGGTCAAGTGGTATGCTTTGGCTGTGGTACTGGCGGAGCTGTGCCATCAACCTCAAGGCCAGAAAGCGGATCGTGCGTGGCCAGTTGCACAAGACTGCTTTAACCGATATGAACGACTGGTAGCTGATGGTTCTTCGGGACTGCTTTGGAGGCCTATCGTGAGACTGCTAGAGAAGGCAAAGAAGATCCGTCAAACGAGCATGCGTAATCTGTCACGTGCCCAAGCCAATCCTCTCCTGCACTCTTCCTTTCCTGGAGATGTCAGATCTTCCCACCGTAGTCCTGAGAGCGGCTCGAATTTTCGATTTTCGCAGACAAATTCGGACTTGAGCACTACGCCGCAGACGATGAGTGACAGCCCGTATAGCTCAAGCGAACCAGGACGGGAGCCAGGTGTCAATCCGGAGCCAAAGGATAAGATTGAGGAGAATACGGGTCCGACTGGAGACAACGACGTCAATTGGTGGCATAATTGGGAGCTCTTCGTCAACGACTATTACGACCCAGAGAGCTTTGGTGACCCTAATGATGTTTCAATGAGTGTGACCTAGCAATACCGCCCAACCTCACAATCGCTTTGGCGTCCAAAAGCAACATACTGAGAGTCTAATACGGGACACGGCATAGTAAAATATCCAGAGCCTTTCGACACGCGGATCTGTGAATACCAGCCGAAGCTGAATATGAAGACAGAATCAAAAGCGCCACGGTTGCGTATTAGGTGTAACGAAGAGGCTTCGATGAAAGTGACGTGCACATGAGATCAATGTTAGATACATCTGCATGGGCTGAGATAAATTCAGCTCAGTACTATAGAGGAAGCTCTCAGCTGCAACAACAAGAGCACTATATTTGTTCAGGTGCAAAAGCCGATGTTGATAGGTTGCCCCTGAACCCTGACGTCATGCATCGCATTTTGGACACACTTGGCCGCAGAAACCCCAGAAGCCGCAGACGCCGAGGTTTGAAACTCATATAACAACGTGTCTGCATTCAGTCCTAGCAAAACCGAAATTCATCTCTCTATCGTTGATATTTCTATACAGATCTGTTCCCGGCTCTTCGACTTCGAAAGAATTCCAAAGCGAGGCATCATCATCCTCTTATCCAATCCCCCCAAACATCCATTAACCATGCAAGCACCCGCCCCAGAACCTCCCAGTCTCCTAGGCTACTACCGCATCCTCTCCAAATCCGCCGGCGTCCGCGTCTCCCCCCTATGCCTTGGCACAATGAACTTCGGCGAAGCCTGGAAACACGGCCTGGGCGAATGCAACAAAGCGACCGCCTTCTCAATCCTCGACTACTTCTACAACCAAGGCGGCAACTTCCTCGACACAGCGAACCACTACCAAAACTCCGAAAGCGAGCTCTGGCTCGGCGAATGGATGGCATTGCGCCAAAATCGTGACGAGCTCGTGCTGGCCTCAAAATTCACCATGGGGTACAAACACCACGGCATCAGCCCCGAGAAGATCCTATCAAACTACCAAGGCAACCACGCCAAATCCCTCAAACACTCCCTCCAGTCCAGTCTCCAGAACCTGCAGACCTCCTACCTCGACATCCTCTACGTCCACTGGTGGGACTTCACGACCTCCATCCCCGAACTGATGAATAGTCTCCACCACAATGTCATGAGCGGGAAAATCCTCTACCTAGGCATCAGCGACACCCCGGCCTGGCTCGTCGTGAAATGCAACGACTACGCGCGCTTCCACGGCCTCACGCCCTTTAGCATCTATCAGGGCCACTGGTCCGCCGCATCCCGCGACTTCGAACGCGATATCTTGCCCATGTGCGAGGATCAGGGTATGGCGATAGCGCCGTGGGGCGCGCTGGGGAGGGGCTTCTTCAAACCCGCTGCTGAGCATGCTAAAGGTGGGGATGGAAGACAATTTGGGCCGCAGTCGGAGAAGCAACGGAAAGTCGCTGAGCGGTTGGAGGGTGTGGCGAAAAGGAAAGGGACAGCGATGACGAGTTTGGCGTTGGCGTATGTGATGCATAAGGCGCCGTATGTGTTCCCCGTTGTTGGCGGGAGGAAGGTGGAGCATCTGAAGGGAAATATTGAGGCGCTGGGGGTGGAGTTGAGTGAGGGGGATGTTGAGGAGATTGAGGGGGCGGTGGAGTTTGATGTGGGGTTTCCGATGAGCTTTTTGTTTGAGTATGGAGGGGTGCAGAGGTATAGGGCTGGGATGACGAGTAGTGATATTGGGCAGCTTATGGCCACGACGAGGTTGGATTGTGTGCCGAAGATTCAGGTGAGATGATCGACGTTCGTGGGTTGGTGATGAATGGAATGCTGACATTATTTGTAGCCTATTAAGCCCAAACACATCCAGAAGACTGGTGAGCAATAGCGACAGGATCACAAGTGAAACCGTTACATGCCGGTACAATGATTGGGAACTGGAAATCTGTATTCTAGGATGGTCCGGTTGAAGTATATATGAGGGCGTCAGCTGGCTTGGCTGCTAAGATTTCGCCACGGAGCAATGGGAAAAAATGTAAAGAGTAAAATTGGCGTCTTTGCATAGATGATAACCTCGTATCAAGCCTCCACATATGAAGTCCTTCTCAACATGAGTTACCGCATTTCTCTGGTACCTTCCTCGGCCCCCTATGGCAAGACGTCTGTCTGCCTACAGCACGAAGGTCATCTAGCTCATTTGCGCGATCATTTCATCGTCGTTTCTCCATCAAATGGCATAGCAAAAGCCATGGGGACTAACATTGATACTCTAGATGCTCGGCTTCTGGCTGTCTCTACGGTATATACAATAATCAAACCTCTTAAAAGGACAACCAAGACAGCGGGGTGAGTGGTCTTTGCGCCTAGAGACTCTGTCTGCATCACTTTTTCGTGGGCCTATCAACAGCGGAGCTCCCCATATATTTCCAAACAAACCTGGGTTTCGAATCGGGGGGAAAGCAGAAAAATAATCGAGACCGAGGGTAGTGATATCAGGCCGTCGTTGGCTAGAATGAACCTGGAACCTTGTAACGGAAGGGTAGCTGAGTAGTGCGTCCTGGATTTGCCACGTATGGCCTGGGACGTGTAGGTGTCACAGCCGAAGAAGTCCGATACCTGTTACCAAGCATGATTCTGATTGGAGTGGGGATCTCAAATGAAGTACGAAAATGCTTAGAAATCGTGATTGATTGTGAAGGTGGTTTCTTGCGGGTCCACTTGAGAGTAAAACCCTATTTACTCTCGGAGACGTAATCTCTTCATCATAGCCCGAGGGCCAGAGAGCGCCGGTTCAGAAGTCTCATACGGCTGTCATTTGAATTCAAATTCGGTAAGATTCTATTTCCACCTCATCCCTTACAAAAATTGTGTCCCAGGGTTTCGTCGGGATATCATCTCCCTCTTGTCTTGCCCAAGCGTTGGCTATTGGAAGAGAGACTGCTGTCGAGCCGTTATCGGCCTTACCTAAGGTGTAATTTTGGTGTTGATGAGGCTCATGATTGCGAAGCGGTATTGCCTCGCTAGGCTTTTGCGGTGAACGGCGCTTCCTCGCCTTATGCGTGAAAAGTGACCTGTAGGAAATGATGCATGCAATTATGATCGCTAACGACGATTTGATGAGCACTGGTTAGCTGAGATTATTGACAGCCGTCTCTCTTGGGGTATGACTTACAAATCGCCAGCTCTATAGTTGCGAGAAAAGTATAGAAGACAATGTCTTCTCGTATACCTCTCAAAGTGACCTCCGTCTTCACGATTGCGATGATCATGGTCAGAACCGTGAGAGAGAAGATCGCGAAGATACCAAGTTTCTGTCTCAAGCTAATTTGCACATTCCAAAGTATTTTTGCAGCGATAGTCATGACTGCCTGAAGTCAGTGTGAAGTAGTGATCGTAAGTAGTACCAGAAATCTTACTCAATAGATCTGTCGCGACGTCACATCCTAACTGTGTGCGATAAGGTCTTCTCACGGCCACACTGACTGTAAGTGTTTGGCAAAAGGCTTGGGTACGTCAGTCATTGATGTTAGGAGTTATTGCTAGATACATACACGCCAAGAAATCATGTGTTCCAAAAATACATGGGTAAAACATTACACCAATCGAGATTGCTAATCCAGAAGTCGTGAGTCCAAATATGACCCACCAGTGCAATTTTTGTCCGCGAACGTTGCGTCCAAGCCTTCGAAACATGGCCAAAATTGCAAACTTAACACACCATAGACCAAGCAGGTTGAGGATGATTTCGGCAAAGATGAGATGTATAAAGGTGGTAAAATTTTCGACGAAACCTTGGGATGGTTCGATACGTCCGGAACCGAGACGATAAGACTCGTAGGTCATGTCTATGAGCCGGTACACAGGCCAGAGCACATTGCAAGTCAACAATATAAGCCATGACAGAATGACAAGAACGTCATCGTCATATAGACGCTTGTACACTCGGAGGCGGACATATATTCTGAACAAGACGGACAGAAATGATAAACCGGTAAAAGCCCAGATCAGACCCTTCGCCTTACATGAGCTTCCTCAACTGCCGAGGAGTAGCACTTACGAGAAAAGTTGGCTTGGAGACAAGAGTCCTTAACTCGGGGTCTTTGTACTCTGCATCACTCATCTTTGAAAATCCGGTGGTATGATGAGAAAGAGGGTTTGAGTGAGCATTGGAATCGGGAGGGAGTCGTCCGGTAAGAGGATGTTGAGGAGTAAGGGGCTTGAATCGAGGGTTTGAAGAGTCTGCGCTGCTACTGTAGATCACTGATAGTGTGAGGCACATTCCTGCTGGGTCTGCATATGTGCGCATAAGCTCATGTAGGTGAACATCAGATCATCGAATCTATTGAAACTGAGGGTCCAGAACGCCTTACAGCCACATGGAGAGGCAATCGATCGGCCAATTATTGCTACCAGCGGCATGTTCCAGGCTACCAGGCCGGTACAAGCGCGTCAAGCTTTCTTCGATGCTGTGCTGTGTGACGTGGGTTACTGTATTCTAATGCAGACTCAGGCTGGCGCATAACCACGTGTGCATGAACCCCGCAGTTAAAAGCTGGCGCCTCGCTTAGGAGAGGACCTCCAGAGAGATTTATCGCATTGGTGCGCGAGTGGTCATTGAGGGTACCCTGGAGCTGTAAGGCTCGCGGGACAAGCGTTTTTATCAGCCTGTTCTACCATCTTCGTTGTGGCGTCCCGCAGGATCGGGCCTTGTCGTCGTTTCCTCAAAGCCAAGCACTAAGGTTCTTCAGTATCGTTTTATGGATCTGCCACGGTTGATTGATGAAGGCGATTAATCGTGCTGAGAACCCTATATCCAGAGATTCAGCTGTCCGAAAAAGTATGCTCCAAATGCGTGCTCGTGATAGGTCACATGCAGAAAAGTTATGCGCCTTTCGTACGTGCCATGTCCTTGCAGGTACGTCAATACCTGAATGCCCGCTTGTAGCGCTTTGCTTGCTCTCATTCGTCTTTCCAACGCCCTAAAATTATCCGTTCGCAAGGCAAGGATGATTCTGGAGGCAGTCTAGGGTGACGTTCTCCTCTTCAGAAGGTGCTCTTGTAGTATCACTAAATGGCTAAATGATTGAGCGACTACAACCAGATTGGGTCGTGGCAATCGAAATGTGCTTCACCTGGCTGGTGACTATAGGTTGGCTTTGTTGAAGACCCAAGTAAGAAAAAGTCGCCGTAGGCAGGTGACAACAATAGTAACAATGATAATTCATGGCGAGATTATGAACATTGGAACGGGTGCGCCTGGCCCCACCGCGCTGCTCTCCGTTGCTTGACGACTGTCCCAAGCATGAACCCTGGAATTAACTTCGGGGCTGGGAGTGTCGTCCGTCTCCTTCGATCTTCCGAGAAAATTGGATCTCTCGGTAGCATTGTTCTTTGAGAAGATCAAAGTGTACAAAGTCTTATACTGCGTTGTTGGTATTGAAATTTCGAGTCCTTGTCACTGTCATGAGGGTATTGTCGGATGGTTTGACGGGTGTATCACGTGACAATTGATTTGCATAAGCTTATGTGGTTCCTCGCCGCATGTTCGCTGGTGCTGAATGACGGTATGAGAGCAACAAGGCAAGTATAATGCCAATCCAGCCAAAGGTGCCATAGAGAATCTTAGCTGCATTTCCTATTGGAATGACCCCAAAATCCAGAAGATCGGCAAAGACGACTACGGCCACCATGAAGAAGCAGGTTCGTGGGTGCCTTTTGAGGAAGTCTCCCAGAGATATCCGAGCCAGTACAAACAGTATCAGAGAGAAATCACAGATGGCCCATAGGGTTACCGCCGTAGAGTTCGCGGTATCCCTAGCGCTGTACGCAGCTGCGTAGTATGCAATAGTGTAAGCAACGGCGAACACGATAAGTCCAATTCGCCAATAATTGCGAAGAGTAACGTATGATCGGCAGAGATATCGGAGCATTGGACCTGTAATCAAGGGTACGATAATGGTAACGAAAAGTAGTGACCCCGCGAGGAGAGCGAACCATCGGATATCCCAGAGCTGAGGACTGGAACTATCCAACTGGCTAGTGGGCTCGCCAGTCTCATATTCAGTATTATTGTTGGTAGTGTTGTAAGATCTGACATGGATCCAATCACGAACAGATTCGTCCGTAATGTTCATGCCTAAGAATGACTTCGGAGCTTATCAGCCTAGATTACTATTTGCCAAAAGTCAGATCGCTTACTGTTACGAAAGCTAAGGGCGCATAAACGGCTGCTAGGATGGCGACCATAGTGACATTACGGCTCCGCAGATTGTTCTGAATTTCAACCTTCGACAGGCTGTGAACACGAAATTTCTGGACAGGGAATTGCGAAATACCTCAGTCTGAAGCTTCTCTATGCTCTTCCCAACCTTTCGCAGCTGCTGCGTGATGCATTTAATATCGCGTCTAAGTTCTTGTGTGGTTGATTTGAGTATTCTTGCCGTTTCCGAACTATTTTGAATTGGCACCTTCATCTTCGCTTCTTCGGTGCACATCTCCAAGAGCTTCAGATTGCCGGCCATGTCGGTTTCGCATTTATTCCGACAATCGTTGAGAAAAAGGAGGTGCTGAAACTTCTCTTTGGACGGATGCGCCCGACTTTCAAATGTCTGGTCAGTGCGAAATCAGAATACTTCAAAAAAGGGCAACTAGGGCTTCACCAGATCGAAAACCTGCCGAGACACGTTGTTCAAAAATTGTTTGGTCTCGCTAATCGCAACGCCGTAAACTGCAAAGACCGTTTGTAACAGTCCAATGCCCGAGGATTGAACATGTGTGAACGTCTTGCAGGTTGCATTGTACTGCTGCCTGAAGGTGTGGAGTGACCGAGCATCCGAGAAAATCAGAAGCGCTCTTAGAGTTCTTTGGTCTTTGGTTGTAAGAACGGACAGCTGCGCATATGAAAATGGCGGCGGTGTGCGGTAAGGCTGCCATATGTAGGTATCAAGGTCACGCGTGTATTCGCGGACTGGACTTTGCCATCTGAGTAGCCACTCCAGCTCGGTAGCAGAGCTGTTGTGTTCGTCTGCAGAAGAAGTTGTGTCCAGCTCTGCAGAAGTGGTCAGCCCCGCAACCTTTGCCACCAGTAGCGCGAGGCTTTACTTGGCGATGATAGCTCTAGATGGAAATCAAAATCTGAAGGTTGTTCAGGGTGTGCAATTCTCTTTACGAGCGCCATCGACATAGGCCAGCCTGCATGAATCCAGCATGTTAGCCTCGCGATATTTGGAAGCCAACTAAGAAAATTAGTGGCAGAAAATCGTGTTCTTTGTAGGACTAGTGAAACCACACATGAAACTGTTGGCGCCTTTTTGGGTACCTGATGCCCAAGCTATGAGGCGCAACAGCTAAAGTGAAAGAATTTGTAGGTAGTTCCGTCTTTAATTCTTATAGCTACGGCATGTTCGAAGATTGGTCCAAAGAACTGGACAAAGCTTTTTTCCCGCACTTACCTGGAGTGTGAGCAAGAAGATAGATCAGAGCTCGTCGTGGAACCTCAAGACGGCGGCGGAGCTGTGATGGCAAGGGTCTCAGTAGACTGTACGTTGCCGCGACACTGATCTTGGGGTTTTCTGCTGTAAAACAACTACGTAGAATAAGTATTAGAAATCATTGTGCAACTGGATACTGGACGTGCCACAGAGCAAATGAGTGGACGTCAATGTCGTTTAACTTCAATCGTAAGAAACTGAGCCAGTCGTATATCTTTAGGTTTGGCGAGGGACAGAATCGTTCCTCTCCTGCTGCCACGAGATTTAGTGTTGATAGGAGCGGTAAGTGAACGCGAGAGGATACCCATGGTCTCGCTGGCACTTGAGCCTGTGCGGGGTAGGCGTATGAAAAGATCAAAGATCTCGTTGAGGCAGGGTTTCCGACGGCGGCTTATATGATCATAGTCATCTAAGAACGTTCTCGCATGGTGATCGAAGCGCTTCGCCTCAACCTCGATGGCTTGATCGACCAAAGCAGAATTTAAGCTTGACGCAATAAAGAAGCGTTGAAGTCTTTGTCGTATTCTTTGCCACAAGGGTGGTTCAAGATAGGCATCACATTGAGATTCCAATGTCTTTTGACGGTTAGGAGCTTCTGGTGATACGTTTTGAAGCTCCATGTTGCATCGGTCATGAGTTCCATGCAGTTGTCAGAGGCTCTCCAGAGGCTGTGAAATGGGGATCAGAAGAGGCTCGATACCAACACATATAGACAAGCGCGTCTGCACATGGTTGCCTGAACAAGGAAGTGCCACCGCGATCGTCCGAGGTGTAGACCGATGACAATAGTTGGAAGGACTCATAGCTCCAGCCTTGTGCGTCCTTCAAGCTGTGCCCCACCACACTAGGCATTGAGGAACCTTTGTACATCTAAGGAACTCGACCAATCGCCCATCTATCCATCCCCCCAACTAGACAAGGCTGACGTGGACCGACGATCTCTCGCTCCAAATTGCAGCTCATTCGTGGTCAATGCTGCGAAAGCCCATAGCTCTCCATGCGATGTGAGGTCGCTTGCAGATCAGAGATTCCCAGCAGCCATCACAGACTCCTCAGCTGAGGGCAATATGCGGGTTTCCTGGGATGCTTGTATTGACATAAGCATAAGGTTGATGGCATATGGCTGCGGCAGTTCCAGGGTTGAAAGTACCGGTCCTGTCACTAAGGAGCTGCTCCCGAATCGCCCGGATACCTCATACAAGCTTAGCGACATGCATGGACTACTTATTTGCACAAATAATAAATGCATGAAAGAGAAAGCATGACTCAGGCCCCTATGCTCAAGCCCCGGGGAACTTTTGTTTCGTCCAGTAGCAGGTTTGGAGTCTGAATATGTACAATGACTACCATACCCTCCAGTATTGCATCGGTACGCTTACGGCCCCAAATGTCTAGAGGAAGTATTCCCTTACATTGATACCTGCCGTCAATGCTGGCGGAAACGGAGACACTCTTTGGTAGAGGCGGTCTCCCTTCCATTAGAGACGATACGTAAACGCCCGCAATGCATTGCTGCAATTAGATGCTGAGAGAAAGATGCACTGATGATGCTGAGGTTTCGTTAAGCGCGTGTCAGTCATGAAGCCGTCAGAGAGCATGGCGGACGCTATGCTAGAAGATCATATGAGTCTACCAAGAGAAAAGCCCATGACGCCAGTAGCTCCGAGATGCATTCGCTAACCAAGAAGTTGGAGGTCTCTAGATGTGACGTGAATGAGGTTTTAGGTAAAGGATTTGATGTTTGAGTACAAATCTTGAGGTTGGGTCTCGTAAGCGCTTAAGAAAGCTGCCTGGTGTGTCTTCGTGATGCTGTTTGTGACAGGAAGGACCTGAAAGCCTCTTCGCATTTCACTTTCAGCAAATGTCGAAGCCCGCTTATACCGCCTGTCCACATACTTTTCGTATATGGCGCAGTGATGCTTTCGGGGGTCTTCGCAGCATTCCACCATTAACAGGACTAAGCTGTAGAGCTGGGAGTAAGTGTAGTTGGAGTAGTAGACATGGGCAGGAGACTGATATGGGTCAGTATAAGCCAGCTTGAATAGCCAGGAGAAACTTACCCAGTCGCCTTTCCTTAGCATCATTCTAGCTAAGCAATGGGCACCTGCCGCGACGAATGAGGGCGGACTTCCGACGAATCGCTCATCCATGATTGTTATTTCAAGGAAGTACTTCGCCAACGTCCTTGTTTCCAAATCGTAGTCATCAGCTTTACTGATTCTTCGCAGAAAGCTCATCGGTCCTGGCCATCCTAGCTCGAACTGGAGCATAGTCAACATAAAGCGCTCTGCCTTGAGAATCTCGTCGATCGTGTAGCCATTGTCGACCATGTACACAATCTCTTGGACTGATGGACAGTCAATTTCTTCGTATTTGGCTGCGATGAAGATAGCGGTTGCTCCGACTAGCTGTAATTTGCCCAAGGACACGACCTTGCAGGAAAGGAACCGGTCGATGTAGTTGACACAGAGGAAGAGGGTTTCTGGGAGGAGGTTGAAACGATGGTGAACCTGGACTATCCAGTCCATAAGGACAGCCCGCATAGACCATTGTATTTCAGCCTGGTTGTCCATGTAATGTGCGTTGGGCAACATTTTGACCTACAGTACACTTAGCAACGCCCGAGGAAAAATTGGGCCAGACGTACCTCCAGATTCCTCATATAGTCGAAAATCTCGTCACCATACTCTGCAACCATTGTTGTATCCCACGCCTCATCCTCTAGCTCATCGACAGTCTTGGAACCTTCTATCAATTCTCTTGCCAGAGCAATCTCCCTTCTTGCTCTATGAGAAACCTTGGGAAATAATATCGTTGTAGCACCACCCGTAGTATTGTCGCCCCTTGATTTGAACGACCTTGCCGTGACATAGCCATCCTCTTCGTAAATTTCCGGCACCTCATCTTCCTCCCAATACTCTTCAGGTTCTGAGACAGGCGGGAGGTTGTGCCTTCGCGCCGGCTCTGGGTAATTGTTGATAGGATGGAGACCAGAAACGTGATCAGACAAGGGTATTCGCGTCACAGTATGGTTTTCAGCAAGAGCTTTTCCGACATGCACAACATCATTGGCCCTATCAACAGAGCTAGTAGGCTCTGTATCCTGTTCGACCTTTAATTCAGTGTATTGGTCAACGGAGATACCGTCAGAGATTGGTGGAGGCGCTTCTAAGTTCTCGTCTTGATCTTCTGATACAGAAGTTGGTCCTTGCTTCTCCGGCGCGTCGATATACCTGCTCTTCTTTTTCCGAAGATCTGCATAGGGTCTTATGTCACAGGAGTCTCTGTGTATGTTGTGTACTGTGGGAAGCTCGCGGTGGACTGGAGGTACAGGGGCCAGTGAAGGCATCGACTTTTTGGGAGCAATTGCCTGCTTATCTGATTGGAAGAGACTTGATGAGCCAGCGTCTGTGAGCACTGCGACACTCTTTCGACTGCTGATCTTACGCCCTATTAGCTGCTCCGGTGCCAGCTGGTGGTCTGCAGCCGTTGGCAGCTTGACCGCGGGCTGGGTAGAGTTATTGGTCACATTACTTAATAGGCTCCGGATCCCACTGATAGTGGCCGGTCGTTGTGCAGGTTTTTGAAACGTAGTGTTTTTTGATTCCTGTATCGGTGGGAGGTTCTCTTTGAGCTTGTTTCCCGTCTTGGCGCCAATCATCGAATCATCTTTACTCGGTCGTAGGAGGTGAGCGGTGTTGCTCAAGTCGCCAAAAGCTGTCCGCTTTGCCGCAGCCTTGAGCGCACCAGCTTGAGAGAGCGATGATAATGCAGGACTCGACTTGTTGCGTTGATGTATTGTTTTTTGCGCTCCGCCGACAGGCAGGGCATTCTCATCATAAATTCTTAGAGGGCGGACGGGTCTTTGTGGCTGTGAAAGAACATGGATATCAGCATGTGAGCTTCATATTTGTAGCAAGCCTTGAAAGTCTTCACTCAAGCTCCACGCAGTCTGCGAATGCGGCTGTCTAAACGTCTCCTTGGGACTTTCGCCAACGATGAATTGGGCAGCAGCCATGGAGGCCCTTATCAAGCATTGATGGCATCAGGGATGAATGGTGGTGCGTACCTTAGCATCCATGATGGGAAACACGTGTTTACGATCTTGGGTAATGGCTATTGTGCAAGGTACAATCAAGAATGACCCGTGTCTCCTATTGGGCTGGTGCAGCCAGAGGAGTCAGGGCGGTGTGAGGGGTTCGGAGGTTGATGAATGCTGACATTGGTGAGCAAAGAGAGGTATCACGTCGGCATGGGTTTCAATCTAAGATGTTGTTGGATAATTGTGCTGCATTCGCGTGGTAGCTTCAGCCCAAACCGGTTTGTTGACAATCAAGTTTTCCCTGACAACCAGGATCGGCGCTAGGAGAGTAGCTCCCGCGGCCGCCGCGGCAGAAACAAACGTCGCGTCCTCCACAACATGTCGAAAAGCACACATTGCTGTCGCAAAGCATTACATGGGCGAAATTGCGAGAAAGAAAACTCACAAGTGACGCGAACGTAGGACTTCTAGCTTCAGATGAAGTTTGAGGGAGCGTCAGATCAATTCGGGCTCACTGTCACGTGAAATGAAGACCTGACCTTCGGCACCTCTCGGTAACGCGTAGATATAGCCGAGTCATGTGACTTACTTTGACGGACAATTTGTTGTTAATGTTTCATCAAAATCAAGGTCTGAATCATCATTTCACATCCAAGCCTGGCAATGCAAACCATCGAGCTCTCCTGGTCGCCTGCATATGGGAGATATAGGTAGTGTGACCAGTTCTCGCCTCGCGAAAGCAGAACCTTACGCCAGAAAATGCGATTCTCGAAGGTGATTTGGTCTATGACTATGCTCTTAGGACTATACTCAATCACCGGATCAATTGCTGTGATTTTCAAGGTATACTCAATGTATTAGTAGCTCGCAGAAGAATGACAAGTCAACGACGGAATGCAGCTGCAGACTACAACGCTTACACGTACGGCGCATGGCGGTCTTGTAGGCTCAAGGTCTATGATATGGGATGATGCGAGCTAGGGTGCAGCTATTGAGCAAGCGCAGGGAGTCAGAGTCGTTATCTTTACCCGGTCTGAGCGGAAGAGGGGCATCGAGATCTAGACTGCAATGGCAGCGGAAGCATGAATTTACGAGGCAGCACGTAGCGGAGAGGCCTGGGCGACTATCTCTATTGCCGAACACGGTGTTTGGCATGCTTAAAAACAAGTTGTCGATCACTGAAAAGCAAGCGAGAGAAAGTTCAAATGTGGCCTATCGCATGGATTCCGCCAAAGGGCTTGGGGTGGGCCGGTCTCGTCTTGCGACACCACACCAAGACCAAGGCTCTCAGCTAAGAGAATCACCAGACCGCGGCCAGTAATCGCCTGCATAAAGGCGAAGTCCTTTGCGGCGCAAACTAAATGCTGACTTTTTACCAGCAGGACGACTGAAGACTCCTTATAGACTGGGGTCCAGCGCCTCTTTGAATGATGCCATGCATGCCAATCAAGACGAAGCGCCGAGCCCGAAAGCGTTCACGCAATCGACGACCAAATATCTCTCACACAAGGGTACCCATTTGAAGACAATCCCTTGGACTTGCTTCGAGTACATAATCATCCTAGCGCTGGGTTTGCTAAATCAGCTTCTAAACTTGCTCCGGCGGTTCCCTTGCCAGCGATGCAGTTCCCCTCAGCAGAGGATTGGCCGATGGAACTCCGCCCCTTCAACCTCCCGCACTTCTGACACTGCTGACAACATCCAGTGTCTCTGTCTAGCAAAGTCAGTCGCAGCAGCATGCCTCAGGCCAATCGATACAGTCGGCCTGCCAATCAGTAGTATAAGATCTCCGCGTGCAACTGGAATGTAGAAAATATTCTGGAGCGATGCGATACCGCTTCGATTCGTTGAATGAGCGCAATTGGCATGTAGGGACCTTACGCATAGATGTTTCAGCAATGATGTGATGTAGGTAGAGTTAGATACAGTAAATGAAATTTTCACTGCCTTGCGTAGACTTGTGCAATCGGCACAAAATCGGTGCATTGTGGTTTAGAGTAGGGTTGCTTTTGCTGAAGCGTCCTTTCGCTTCAAACGGCCTCTTCCTCCAACTTCTCCCCCTCTCCATCATCAACCATTCATCTCTGTCGCTCAACGTGCCAGGCTGAACAGATGGCGTTGTGACATTCTTGACGCATAGTCCCATCGTCTTTACCGGTCTTGCGATCATTTTATCTGATTCCACACTCGTTACTCTTCGCACATACTTCTTCTCCTGCGCCGGTTGGCTGGGGTCGCATACACCGCAATCGCTCAGACTTCGGTCATAACAAAAAAGCTGAAGGCTCTCGATTGTCATTTGCATCAATACGTCCAAAGTAAGCGATCTTTCTACAGTATTTCAGCCTTCATTGCTTGCCGTCTCCGAATCCCCATTGCCCGCTGCTGCCTCTGGCCCTCCTTGATCAGGGTCCCGCCAGATGACCATCACCACCCCTAGATACTGTCTGGATCATCATTCATGTACATCGCTATCGTCCGTCGTACCCCAAAGGTTCGAGCGCTAACATTAACTCTCTTAGATCTACCCTTGAGCCCTTCATAGCGCCTAGACCAGTACCGCTTTTCACATTCCGGATCTGCGCAAAGATCCAGCATACACAAGTGTTGCAGCCATTAAAAGAGCAAATAGTCACAAAAGAAGCTTCTGGTCATTGTACAAGTATGGATGTGCGGAACCTCTTATCGCATGACCCAGCGCCTCACCACCGCTCGGACCCAGTCACCACCGATGGTCCCCAAGAAGCGCAAAGAGCCCACCAATATCCAACCCGCCATTCCGCCATGTACAACAACACAATGCAAAGCATGGATCGATATGATACACCTGACGCTAGTCCAACATACAATATGCAACCTACAAATCATTTTAGTGGTTATGACGGCTCACCTACTAAGGTAGACGCTAAACGTGTGAGCTTTGAGTTGCTTGTCGATGGAGACGCTCGGTATAGAGCGCGGCTTCCCATGACGGTGAACATTCGCCCCGACGATAACACGGAAGGTATTGTTACCACTGTGAGGAACTTTTATGGGATCTACGAAAGCGTTGCAGGGGTGAGTTTCGAAGATTCCAATCGCAACACACTGATCGCAAGCCCTCAAAACTTCGCCAATGGCATGACTGTATATGTGAGAGTCATCCCACGGCCTGAACAGTCATGGCAATGTTATGAAGCTATGAGCGACCAACAGCAGACTCCAGTAAAGTCTGAGGCCACTCCTCACCTTGAAGAGGGGTTTCAAATGCCCCCTCCTCAGAATAATCATCTACTTTATCATCCGCAGCAGGCATCTCGACCAGCGTCACGGCTTGCTCGCAGGCAGAGCAGCTCTCCAAAGCTTGGCGCACTTCCGCAAAATGGCTCCGTCAACAAAAGTCGAGCACGTCCCAGCATCAAACGGGACAGCCGGGAAGGCAGCTTCCAGGCACGCCTCGAAGAGCTGAATAGCGATACTGTCAAGACCTGCAACAGTAGTGACGGCGATGCTGCCTCTGTGACCAGCTCATTCCGGGCTCGCAACGAGGGACTTGCTAGTGCTGAGATTAGCGAAGCAAATATCGTCGAGGGAGGGCGACGTCAGAAAGCGAAATTTGAGAGTTCAGTAAGCTGTCAATGGCCGAAAGGTTCTAAGACCTACTAATTGTTCACACAGGAACTACCGTTGTTCGTTCCTCCACAAGTACCTGTCGCAATTTCCATTTCTTCCATATCACCACAGAGGCGTTCGAATGCCAACGAAAACGCTTCACCTTTCGCACACCCTTCCCAACGAGTAGCAAACTGGTATCATCCCATGCCGTCGCCACAACAAGCTGCCTATGGTAACTCTGGCCCACATTCGAACCTTGCTCAAGCGTCCGCGCCGCCCCATGGTCACCGCCTTCGTGACAGAGTTAACGCGCCTACGATGCCGACCTATATGCGCAGTAGTATGGCTCCGAGGGGTCTAGGCTACGGAATCTTACCGACTCCCGACCCTACAATTGCAAGCACAATCTCTGATGAGGATGTCGCTTTGCAGCTCATGCGTCTGGGCGATCCCTCAAATCTTTCCCATGGACGTACATCGGCTTCGACCATGGACGATGCTCTGAGCGGTCGCGCTGATATCGCTTCGTCTGCTACAAGCGATGGTGAGAGCGACATGGACGATGATCAAGTACCTTTACAGGAGGGTATGGTTGAGGACCGCAGTCATGCAAACAACAAGCGCACAGCGAGCATGGCACTCTCTGACTATAGTGGAGAAGAAAATTATAAAGACAACGGCCCATCCAGCAAGCGCCAGAAGTCTTTAATTGCCAAACTTCCTACCCACAAGCCAAGAACAAGCAACAGTACGAAAAAGGCCTTAAAGAACCCAAGGCCTCGCCTTCAGGGCCAAGTCAAAAAGGCAAAACACCCACTAGCTTCGAACGTAGCGAAAGTACCAATCTCACCTGCATCACTCCCTACCCAATCACGCAAGGGATCCACAGCCTCTGTCATGGGACCCCCACAACTGCCTTTCGCAGACGACCAAGACCTCTCAACCAAGCCCCGTTGCCAACGATGCCGCAAAAGCAAGAAAGGATGCGATCGCCAACGCCCCTGCCAGCGCTGCAAAGACGCCGGGATCGGCATCGAAGGCTGCATCAGCGAGGATGAAGGCAATGGGCGCAAGGGACGTTTTGGCCGCCACATGGGGGTGCCTGTCCAGAAAGACGGACTACAAGCACCGGAAGGTGACGGTGAGGAGCTTACAGCTGCAGGAGATGGTGAGGACACAAGCACAAAGCGCAAGCGATAGCCGCAATCAGGGTTGACAGGCTACAATGACTCGTTGGTACACGGAATGCGGTGAAACCTGTCATTGTGAAACACTGCTGTCGAGATACTCAAAATCCACATGTATGTTGAGTGACTTACGGCTACAGCACGCTTGGGGTTGCATCTTTACCTTCGGACGGTCGCCTCCATTTTCAGGACTGTTTGGACGCCCATGGACGGCACTCTGCTGAGTATCATGCTCGGCTCAGCAATGGATGTATAACATCAGCACACTACGGTGACCATACCGGTGGTCTTCCATCAGCGTTTTCGAGGCTTAAGACCTCTTTTTCACATCATGGTGTTTACGTCGGCACCTCTTTGACACTCGAACTAAGACATTGGAGGGTTACCATCGCATTGGGAGGTTGTTGGATACACCCGCAGCCTCAATCGCTTAAACAAAGCACGTTCATCTTCTCAAACGGTCACGGAGTTTACGGCGATCATAAAAGCAGTATGCGGTCCCTTTTTCCACATGATAGTGCACTTTCGGAAGACGGCGTTTTGCGCAAGGAAGGGGAGGAAAGCACTGCAAGGAGCTTAAGGATGGTTTTCTCTATTACTGTTGGTACGCAATCAGGTTTTTAGCCTTTCTACGGACTCGCCGCTAGATGTGGATGTAAATGAAAATCATGTCGTAGCACATCATGCAATGCAAGATTCAAACAGATATTCTCCATCCCTCTGTAGGGCAACCTGACTGTCTGCATCTCAGGGCATAAACCCATGACAACCTAGACTGGTGAGACTTGGCGGACGTGAAAATAGAGTTGTTAGCGGCTACCGCAAAAAGTAAGGCTGCCGACCCGCTAGCGGACGATCATGCACAAAACTACGTTTGAGAGCTCACGAGATGCCGCATTACTGCTTTAGGAAATACACTTGAAAGTACACACAAAGTTCTCAAATACAGTTTTATTCTTGCGAACCCACGACATCGGATGCGTTGCTTCCAGCTTGACTCAAGAATGTCGTAGTTGGCAAAAATATTCCAGCGCACACAGGCGTTTGGGCTGAACTTCCGATAAGTGTCATGGTTTCTGCCTCTTGCCGCGGATTGGAGGTCAAAAGGTGCCGTTGAAAAGCCCGAACATTCTGTTACATTACTGAACCTCAACTATCATGGCACCAAAACGTACTGCGCCGCGCAAACAACCTCTTAGCACCGCAGCTGCGCACGATGACTCAGATGCCAATATCGATGCAAGCCCCCAAGCAGAGCGTATCGCGCCACCCATCAGCAGTCACAACAATGATGGCATGGATGTTGACACCCCGGACTGGCATGATTCCACTCCCGATAGGCAAAGATCACCTCCTGCAGCGCAGACCACTAGAGATGCAGCCTCGTCGCCAACAAACACCTACGTCGACACTTCTAAACCTAAGCCCCTCAAATTTGCACCTAAGAAAGCCCAGCGGCGTACACAAGCGGAGCGCGATGCGCTCGCGAAGGCAGAAGCAGAACGGCAAGCAAAGCTACACGAAGCTGAACGCCGCCTAGCTGGTGGGCAGGACCGGGGAAGGGGTTCCTTCCGAGGTGGCCGAACGAGGCCAGCTTTTGAATCACATGCAAGTGGTGTTCTTGGTGGAGACTTTGCGAAAGAGAAGGGTGCAAGTACCTCAAGAAAGACACGAGGCGGTGGTCAGGCACAGGAAAGTGCGGAAGATGGAGCGGAGGGTCAGGATGCCGCAGATCAGGTGGCAACCACGGAACCCAGAAAGGCCACTTCGACTCGGAAGAACGAACCAACGAACAAAGCCACAGTGGAAAATGATAGAGACGAGGATCCTGTGGTGGATTCTAGCAAGAAAAAACGCCCAGGGACTACAAAAAGGACGAAAATCAAGAAGGAGGATCAAGAGCCTCAGGTTCTTCCAGACGATGTCTTCTCGGACGAGGATACAGGACCAAAGTACGACATCGCGCACATAAGTCTAATCAGCGACAATGAGGACGAGGATAGCGGTAGCCAGGAGTTGGAGGGCGCTAAGGGGAAGCAAAAGGAACACACACCACACGGTAACAGCTGGCAATTGCGGCCTGTGCGCTTGGAGAGAGAGGAGCATAAAGAGCGCAACGTTGGCATAGATACGGACGAAACCTCTCAATTAAGGAGAAAAGCAAAGGAGAGACAGGAGGCAGCTGGCGGTCTTTTCTTAGAACCAGAGGAGCTGGAATCGCCTTTACCAAAAGGCAAAC
This sequence comes from Bacidia rubella, assembly GCA_032158265.1. Taxonomy (NCBI): domain Eukaryota; kingdom Fungi; phylum Ascomycota; class Lecanoromycetes; order Lecanorales; family Ramalinaceae; genus Bacidia; species Bacidia rubella. The sequence goes on along the minus strand of JAVTIF010000013.1, from coordinate 1,333,192 downwards.
GGAAGGTTCGTGGACCAAAGGAAGAGAGGGAATGGAAGGGGGCTTTCCAATTTGAAGAGGATAAGGTGAAGCCGGAGCCCATGGGTGACAGAGCTGTGATAGACGTCGATGATTCCGACAACGCTGTGGATATCGATGACGAGCAAGCTACCGCGGGAGCGGAGGCGCCAACTTCGATTGAAGATCACAAATTAGCTCGCGCGAAAGATGACGCTGTGCAATCCGATGAAGGGGAGCCTACTGCGCCTCCACCACTTCGACGACCAAAGCTGCCAGGCTACCAAGACCCCGAACCACTCCTCCACACAATAGATATAGAAAATGACCTCGAATTCGCAGAGATGATCGACATCTGGAAAGACGTCTGCAACGATTCCGACATCGACGCTGAGCCTACCACCACCACCGCCCACAGCAAAACCCACCACGACCTCTCCGACCTGAAAGGCAACCCCGACCGCGAAGGCAAGATCTATCTCATCCAATTACCCCCGATAATCCCCAGCCTACGCGACACTTCCAAGCCCGCCCCAAAAATAAAACCCGAAGCCCCCAAGCCCCGCTCCAAACTCCCCACCGGCTCCAATACACACCCTACCATCAAACCCGACCCCGACGCCACATTCGCCGGTCTCGACGCCTCCTCCAAATCCGCCGACCTCTCAAACGCCCACAACGCCCTCACCTTCTCCTCACAATCCGGCTGTCCCGGCACGCTCACATTCTACGAGAACGGGCGAGTGAGAGCGGAATGGGGTGGGAGTGAGGGGTTGGATTTGGAGATCGCGCATTCGAAGCCCGCGGGTTTTGCGCAGGAGGTGCTGTTGCATGATTATAGCGCTGTGAATACGAAGATTGAGGATGGGGGCGGGTGGGAGGACGGGGGAGGTTGGGAGGAGGTTGTTAGGGTTGGGGAGATGGCCTGGAGTGTGGGGCCTGTTGAGGGTGGGAAGGGGGGAGGGGTTGCGGCACCGGATTGGGATGGGTTGTTGGGGGGAGGGTGATGGTGATGAGGGTGAATTGGTTTTGTTTGCATGGCGATGGATGCGTGCCTGGTGTTCAGAGAGGAGAGGTCTTGTGTGGGACTATCGATACCCCAGATACGACCAGTGAGTTTGGGTGAGATATTGCAAAATATCGGGAGATGAAATCCTTCTAAGAAGATCGCTAATGCCAAAAAGTGTTCCAGTAAGTAGGAGTACGCAACAGTTCAGTGGGGCTTGCTCAATATACTTTCTCTTACATGAAACCCGAAGAAACATGATGCTCTCTTACAGCTTTCCCCATCGTGGCTTTCACACTCTATCCCTGGCCGTGAACCACTCAATATCAGTTCTTCATCAGCATGGCACAGAAAGTAAGGAAAACTCTGTCGGCGTGGGCTGCGAGAGTGAGGGAGCGAAACCAAGGTCACTAACGCCAACGATCCCTTTTCCTGCACCAACGCTGACTATGCTTCCCAGACCTCCTGCAAGAAAATCAAGTCATCGTGTATTTCCTCGACGTGCAAGTTACTGGACACCAACGGCCAAGAGTGAGTTATCAGACCCAGGTAGGTGGTTCGCCAGTCACATTTCTTCTCAAAGGAAGTTGGATAGACTTGGTAGACGAGCAGAAACCATGAGCCATGAATGGTCCTGAACAGTATCCACAATCTCCGGGCAGGCATCTCGGATTTGATATTGTAATTTGATGGGCTTTATTCTCGAGCGAGTCTTCATGCCTCTCACTCAAATGACGAGCAATTCAAAGCGTCACCAGCGTATTCAATGTCATAATTTCCGAGATGTATGGAAGGGGGTTCTGAGCAAGGTATAGGTAACATCCTTTAACCCGCGTTGCTCCACGCTGATTAGAGCAAAGGTCTTCGAGCTCAGCGATCAAGGCTTCAGCAAACTTAGTCACAGAGAACGCTAAGAGAACGCTATTATACTTGAAACTCAGACTCTCACAGAATGGTTGTTTGAATCTAGAACTGCCTTCGCCTCTACCTTGTGTCTTTCGGTAGCGGTTGTCATATCATTCAACCTCTGGCCTCCTGTGATACTACCAGTACTACTATTTCGTACGCCTGGCTTCAAGGAGATGGATCTATAAGCCGCGTGTCAGCGATCCAATTGTGCGGATCTGGAATGATGACATCCGAATAGACGTTTGCTTTGGCTTGGATACGGGTTCAGAGCCATCTTGCAGAGTACCATTGTCTAATGCAATGCCACCTAGAGAGTTTATATGAATTCTCTCCGTGGTCTTCCTTCTCGATTCATGAGGTATCAGTAAGTTTACACCCCAAATCGCGTATAACTCAAGGTCTTCTTCAGGCCAATTTACCCGCTGGACCCGCGAGCGCAATCACCTAGAATGTAAGAAAATCCAAGACACATGTTCCGCGCATGCATCTCTAGCTATGTGCAAGCAAGCGCTTCCTCCAAAGGGGAAACCTTTCCAGCCTCGTACTCTACAAGACTGAGCACATACAGCTACCTCCCTGGCTTACCGTCTTCTGGAAAACACCCAACATGCACACCCTCACCTCGACCAAGCTTCTCACTCCTCTCTTATGGCTTCCCATCCTCCTATTCCCCCTCCCAATCCTCACAAGCCCCCCGCCAGCACAACCCCCATCCCAACCCACCACCACCACCAACACCACCCACAACCTCCCAGACCCCCTCCCCCAACCACCCACCCTGCACTTCGCCTTCACGCCCCCTCAACCGGGTCCCCCCATCCCCCTAAGCATCCTAAGCATCTACATGGCCGCCTTCAACGGGCTGTACACGCTCTCCCTCCTCCCTCTAACCACATCGCTCCCATCACAAGGAATCAGCCGGGATGACCTCAATGCCAGCACGGTAATCGAGATGGTCGTGCCTGGTGGGGGGGAAAGGCGCGTGGATGCTAGTATCTGGGCGTATGAGAATATCATCACGAAGCTGCCTGAGCTGCAACGGAGTGGGGGGGCGGGTGGTGTGGTTAATGGTGGTGAAGGGGTGGGTGGTATGGTTAGTGGTAGTGGTGATGATGGTACTGGTACGATACCCTCAACCTCCTGGTGGCTAGGCACCACGTCCTCACAACCGATTTTGAGAGGCGAAATCGCGTACGATGAATTCTTCAGCGGAAAAAAGACCACCGTCAACGACGAAAACAACGTCTTTCCGCTCAAAAGCGACACGACATCCAGCGGCGTCTACGTTTCCCGCCTTCGCCACCGCCGCCGCGCCCTCACAACCACCACCAGCACCACCATCCAAAACCCCAACCCAGAACTCACCTACAAATTCACCTACCCCTCCCAATCGCGCCCGATCAATTTCCACGCCTTCATGTCCTGCGCCGTGAAAATCTACAAACGGGTCGCCGTATCCAATAGCGTGGGGTCTGTGCCACAAAACCGCGCATTCACGGTGCCGAACAGCCCCTCCAAAATACCTGGACAGACCACATTGACGATTGCGTTTCGGCATGGTGGTGGTGGTGGTGGTGCCCGCCCGGTTACATGGACGCAGCTCGCGACGACGTTGTATGAGATGAGGGATTTTCTGCGGGAGGAGGGAAGGTGGAAGGAGTGTAGGGGCGAGATGAGGGATAGAGGGGGACGGGTGGTGCTGGTGGTTGAGGCGAGGTTGTATGGTGGGGGGGTGGAGGGGGAGAGTGGAGAGGGGGGAGTGGGGGTGGGTGAGGGGTGATTCGTGGGTGAGAGATGAATTGTGGAGGAGGCGAGGCGGGAGGGTTGAGGTGGGGGTGGTATGGTGGGATGGCAATGGTTGAGGTTGATTTGTATGTAGGTAGAATTTGGTGGCGGAGTCTCTTGAGAGATATGTATGATTGTGTTTGATCTTTGTACATAATGGCTTTTTCGTACATTGACGAGGAGGTGCCAGCCCGTCGTCGAGACTTATTCAATCCCAATGGTAAAATATCGAGACTGCGAGCCTTGGGTATCTTGCGCCGCTTGTGACACAATAGCGGGTGCGAACCAACGTCTATCACAGTCAGACCTCAGGTATACTTCGATCCTTTGATCATGCTAGTCCTCCATTTTGCGGAGAGGAAGACTTCATCTCCGGCTTTCTTCCTCTTTTCAATGGCTCTTCTCCGGTCTTGCAATCTCCTCATCGTTCCTTGCCACTGTGGAATTTGCAAGCTTTTCACGATACGTAGGCAAGCTTGACGCCGTTGAATCATCACCATACAGTTGCGCAGTCTTATCCCACTCATCGAGCGCATGATCCTGAGAATGAAGACGTTTACTGGAAAGCGTAGCTCGCCACCCTGTCGGTATACGATTAGTAGTCTTCTCTCTCTCTTGTTCTTCCTGTTGCGATCAGAGTCGCGCGATGCGCCAATCAGGGAAGGCCAGTAGCGTTTGATGAAAGGTCGAATGGCTATGAGGCAGCCGCAGCAGACCGCTACATTGATTTCCACAAAACTATTTACCATGATGCGTTAGCTGAGTCTCACTAGACAACAGAGGATTGACTTACCTCCAGACACCGGGCTTGTACTGGAACCAAGTCACATCCATGCTCTTCGGAGTGTCGACCCAGAATTTCAAGCGGACGATATTTATAATGCATGCTCTATAGGCTTATCGGCGACATTTTGAAGGGGTTGAGAGCATGGGTTTGTCGCACAATGATCCCACGCTGAATAGTGCGCCAATGAAGATCTTCTGACGGAGAGGCTTGTGGAGACCTCTTATCATTGGGATCGGCAAGATCAAAATGATAATGTCGGAAACCATATTCAAAATCACCGTAGTCATGTACACAGAAGCCTTGTCGATGCAAACTCCATTCGTCACTCGAATATCCCAGGCGGCTGCAAGGGGCTTGCAGCCAAAAACGAGAGGTAGAGTCGTGGCTATGGCGTACGATACCACGAGCGCCATGGTAGCGTAGACGGCAACCCGAAAAGTAGTAACAGGCGATATTCGAAGGTAGAAGAGGAGGATGGAGAGCTTCGCAAACATCATTGTTGGTGGGTACAGAACGGAAGATGCGAAAACATTATTGCCCAAGACGAGGGATCAACATGTCAGCGGGGATATCCCAGATGTGCCGTCCCATCCCATGTTTGCCAGCCACTGTAATTCAAGCATCAATGTATTGCCTCTCGCGATAAATAGGAGTGACGGACGTAGGCAACATGAGGCATCCACCATGGCAAACATCTTCCTTCGCGTCAGCTGTTGAGTACCAATGCCTGTTCGATGGGTCAAGTACATATGCTAGAATGATCGTGACTGCTGCTGTTTAGCACGAGCTATTGATTGAGACGGCGCACTTGACTTACCATCGTCCCAGCCAAAGCTACGTATGACGAATTGCTTGGTGTAAATGCGTATCAACAGGAAAAAGGTAGCGAAAGCGATTCCAAGGTAGCGAAAGCGATTCCAAGGTAGCCCATGGCAAACCCAATTCCAATATTGGATACATATTCGGGGTTGTCAAAATTTGCCACCACCCCTGGTGGAGGAGGCACTGCGCCTACACGTGCATCGCTATCTTGTTGTCTCGGCGCGAGGAGGTGAGAATACAGGTGGCTGCTGGCGTCCATGTTGGTTACATTTTTCAGGCCCAGGATGGTGTGATGCAGGATTCCTGCATTAGTGGGCCTTCAATGGGTAATAAGAAGATAATATCTGAGCTAAATTCGCACGGTCCTGAACCTTGACGCGATGGCTTGATCTTACGCTAAGATTGCTCAAACGATTCGTGGACCAAAAAGGGTAATAGTGTCAATACTACTGACTACGCGGCTCGTCGCATCTGAGGATGTCAGGTTAGGGTTTTGAAGGGAGACTGGTGTACCTTTTGTATCCTTCTTTTCGATGGAACAGCTCAACCTAGCAGTTGTAGGCGGTAAAAGCTCGCAGCCCAAGATCAAAATCGTCCCCTTCCAAGTTGTGCCTGGATAAAGCTACAAAGGATTGAAGATTGGTACTGTCCATGTTTTTGCGGGGAAAGTGACCATCATCCGCTAAAATCTTGGCTTCAGGGTTTCGAAATAGAAGAGTATCCAGCAAGTGAGAGATCATTCCGCAAAGGAATCTTTGGTCCCCTAGTAGATCGAAGCCTATGCAGGTAAGGCGCAAGAGTGCACGGCACTTGGTACGAATAGGGAGAAGTTGGGAATTATCTTGATTCTTCACATGGCTGTTGATCGACAGCTGCATCAGCACCGAATGCTTGGTACAATGGTACCGAAGACGCTGGTGGCTTGGTTTGATGTAGTCATTGCCAATTGGTGCGCATATTCAGATATCTGCCCAGGGATGCCCTATGCAGCGCTAGTGAGACACCAGTCTCAGCCATCCCGCCGGTACCAAAGTCTAGTACAAGCTTAAATTCGTCCCTCAATGCTCATTACTTGGACCGAAGTCTGAACGATGTGATGCGGGTCCCTTCCAGCATCGTCGAAGTCTGTCCTGACCTTCCCCTACAATGCATCAGCCAGTATTCTCTTCGTTGTACTGTCCCAAGGGAAACTCCCCAGGGACAGTAATAAGCACCCTGCTCCTTTGCTCTTGGTAGAGCTCAGGCGGCGACACTTGTTAGGCAAGAGTCCCTGAAGGGCAGTCGTTGCTGGTAGCATCCACGCTTCAGCAATCGATGTTGCTCTGTGCGCAATGAGTTTCGGCGCTGGAGTTAGCGCAGTCATTGAACCCTCATCCCCAAACATCATCTCATGTTCCTCCAGGCTTGGTGAAGTTTCAATCTTAGCATGTTTTCCTGTATTGATATCGCAAGGGAAGAAGAGCCTATGATGAATACCAGCGATCGCATCCCTCTAGTAAGGACACGCGGAAATTTTCATGTCTGCCTCGCATCGACAAGCAAACTGCTCTCGAGAACATTCACTGGTTGTTTCAGTGATTCTTACGGGCCGAAAAAGATTCCTCTAGCAGACGGAATCATGCGCTCGCCTTAGGTTCTTGAAGCGCGTATGATAGAATGATCGCATGAATTAATGCAACTCCACAGAATGCTCTGCCATGACTGAACCCAGGGGCTATAAACGAATTTGAGAGAAGAGAGCGACGGCAACATGCGTAATGAAGGCGAGTGAGAGAGACAAAAGATCGCTTCCACACTTGATTCGAGCTCTTAAATTGAGGCATTCACCTGCGACTGTGGCATGTATCATATGGGCGATATTCTTCCGAAACTCAGCTACTACCACTCATGTACTTTGCGCCACCAACTCTTCTTCGACTGAAGCCACTTCTGTCGCTCTTGTTCTCCTCCTCATGCCCTTCAGTGAGACATTCCTCGCATTCTTGATATCAAGATTTTGTGCCTTGAAAATGTAGAACCCTGGACTCGTCCTTGTGCTCGCACAGCGACAGATGAATACATTTGCTTCCTATGCTTGTATGGAAAGAAGTATTACATGAAACACTGGTAATTGACAGATCTTGCGTATAGTAATGAATATCCTGAGTTGTCGTACGTAGTAGTGCCTTGGATGACAAGTCAAGGGCTTAGACTATTCTGGTCTAGCCTAAGGGCTACTTCAGTCAATCCTTAGCGCCTACGCACCCTTGCCCATATCGCACGCGTCAACTTTTGTGTTGATTAGAACGCGCCTCACTGCTATTCGTCAATCGCGACCTTACACATCCCACAATAAGATCACACGATACGCAAATGCTGGCGGCGCGATCGTCAAGCATGTCTGCCCCCTCGCCGGTTGGCACACCTGATACATCTCTGGAACTTCAGGACGATGACACGACATCAAAGCGTAGGACATCGCGCCGCGTGCGATCCAAACCTGAGTACTTACAAGAGAGAGAGCAAAACTCAGTCAGCAACGGCGTCAAGAGAAAGCGTGCCGGAAATGCTCAAGATACCGTATCCGATGATGAAATGGATAGAGACAGCAGCCCCAACGAGGAGAGCGATCCAGACGAGGAAGAACTCAAAGAGGCGCGAAGGAAGGCTAAAAGTAGCGCAAAGAGACCATCATCCAAGAAACCGAAGACAACTACACTGGCGATACGACCGGCTGTTAATGGGGTGAAGAAGCCTGCCAGAGCTAGTTCTAAGGCCAAGAGATCCCATCCCCCGGCGACAGCGGTCACTGCAGAGGAAGACTCTGGCCTTTTCGGTACGCAAGCGATATGCATCTATTGTACATTCGTACTGACATGTGATCCTAGGCGAGATCTTTTCACAGGGCCACACCCTCGAGGGAGTCGCCGCGGACTGGATTCACCGCTGGGATCAGCACAACTCCCAAGCGATGACCGATCTTGTAAACTTCGTCATCAGAAGCACAGGGTGCAAGCTTTCTGTGGATATACATGACATAGAAGATCCAGACAATGCTGTCAGTAAGCTTACCGATCTACAAGAAGAGTACACTGCGCAAAAGCCATCGGACTACCCCCTGATCTCGAGACTCAAGTCGCACTCGTCTTTTCGCCCTACCATTGTTGGCTTCATTGAGGAATTGATACAAGCTTGTCACGCATCAGGTCTCCTTTATAGCGACCCCGCCATTATTGAGAATATTGAAGTTTGGATCTCTTCCATGTCCTCTGCGGCATTACGCCCTTTTCGGCATACTGCGACAGTCATTTCCCTCGCTGTTGGTACTCAGCTATGCCGCGTCGCAGCGGATCTCTCCGAGCAGGCCGCCAAGATACAACGGCAGAAGGAGGGTGAAGAGAAAAAGAAAACTGTCAATAAGCAACGGATCAAAGACTTCAACGACAAGCTCGCAGATCTGGACCGCAAAAGCAACTCAGCCCAAGAATACCTCAGGACGGTATTTGATGCTGTCTTCGTCCATCGTTATAGAGACATTGACCCCAAAATTCGAGCCGAATGCGTAGCTGCTCTCGGTATTTGGGTTTTGACTCTTCCTGACGTCTTCTTTGAGGCACAATACCTGCGCTACTTCGGCTGGGTACTCTCTGACACTGTATCGACAACAAGATCTGAAGTCATCAAGCAACTTACCAAAATGTATAAGAACAAGGATAATATAGCTAGGCTGCGGACCTTCACAGAGCGTTTCCGTCCGCGGCTGGTAGAAATGGCGATGCGGGACTCCGAAGTCGGCATTCGCGCGTCGGTGGTCGAATTGCTTGGGCTGATTAGGGAGACTGGACTATTAGAGCCCGACGACATTGACAATGTTGGCCGCCTGATCTTCGATTCCGAACCGAGAGTACGAAAAGCAGTCGCTGGCTTCTTCGCAGAAAACATTACTGATATCTACGACAACAGCGTGGAAGAGCTTGGAGGGGAAGAAGGTTTGGCTGAGATACTGGGAGAGAGTGACAATGCGGACTACGATGCGCCACAGAGGTCATGGCTGAAGCTGAAAAGCATAGTTGAGGCCTTGCAGTCCTATGACGCTGAGGAAGACGAGTTAGAAAGTCAAGAGGTGCGCGCCAGCCTAATCGCTTCTGACACCGAGTCCCGATATGCTTCCGCAGCGCAAACAGTATATGATGGCATCTCAGAGGCAAGGGAGTGGGAAGTGATTGCTGGATACTTGCTATATGACTTCTCGGCACCTACCAATGCCTTTGCGGAACGCTGTCAACTCAGTAGTAAAGAGGAAATCCTGCTGCTGGAGATTCTCAACATCTCAGTCGGCAAGAGACTTAAAGACGCCAACGAAGCCGAAAAGGAAGGGAAGAACAAAAAGACGAAGGCCAGCAGAGCTGAGTCTGAGGCTGTGAAGGAGGCGACTGCATTGCACCTAGCAAGGATCATTCTTGATTTGTTGAAGAAATTTGGATCCAACTCTTCTACTGCATCCGCCGTACTTCGCCTCGGACGAGAACTAGATCTCGAGATCTTTCAGGAGCTGCGACAAGACTCAACAACTTACGCTGCTCTTTTGGATGACATCAACAAGCAATTCTTGACCCATTCCGACTCTGGTCTGCTTGCAGAGGCCAGCACCGCGTTGCTCCATGCTCGCAGTTTTGAGGAACTTGAGGAGATTACGCAAGGTAAGGTGCAAGAGCTTTGGGAGGACACTATCAATGCTCTACGTGTCTGCATGTCGGGTGAGCTGTGGACCGAAAACATTTCTCAGATCTGCGACACAGCCCGGCGCATAGCACATTTAGCAGGCATCATGGATTGCAGGGGCGTATTCCATGCTGCATCTCGGACTGCGACGAAGTCGAAAAAGAAAGCACCACCCACAAAAGCCAAGAGTGCTTTCGATCTCCTTATGTACCTATTACACGAGCCTGCACTGGACCAACATGCCGGTCCAGAAGCCGATGAGGCCTTAGTGGAGACGATGAAAGCTTTGCTTTTGTTCTACATGTGGACAGTCAAGTCGATACAAGGCTCCAACATCACCGCTGAATCTGACTTCGAACCCCCAGAGTACTTATCTTTTGCCTCCGCTCTTATCACGGTCATCGAGATGCGGCCCCCTACTTCCCTCGTTCGTCTCGCAGCCATTGGTGCCCTACTTGACCTACACACACTCTTCGCCACGTTCCGCAATAGCAACGCACCATTACCCGCGCTTGCACAGCACATCGACGTTCAAGCTGGACCACTTATCTTGGCAACTTTCAGCGCTTTGGAGAAATCCTTTGCGCAAAAATCGCACCGCAAACTCGACATTGCCTTCGATGACGAGTTGGATGATGAGCCTGAAGATGTTGAAGATGAGGATGACGACCTAGACGATGACGAGCCTGACAGCGTACGAAGACAACAGGAAGCACTTTTAGCGGAGAAGCGGCTTTGCGAACTCACTGGCAAAATTGTTCTCGGAATCGTTGCCCGCGTACTAGACAATCAGGGTGAGCGAAGAGACCAAATTAGGCAGCGCATCTCGCGGAACCGGGTCAAGCTTGGAAACAATTTCAAGGAAGTCCTTGCATACTTGGACGAGCCACGCCCAAAGCAAAGAGGTGGAAGAGCGCCTAGAAAGGCAGCTGCTTTTGCGAAGCAGAGCAATGCAAAGGCGAAGAGCAAGGCTACGATCCAAGATGACGACAGTGACGGTAACAGCGAGCATGAAGAGGGCGGTGAGGAGGATATGAGAGCTCGGGAGCTAGTGGAGGACCGTATCGTCGACCCAGATGACGATGATGAGGCTGATGTGGTGGCGGGGAGGCAGCCTGAGGATGATATTGAGGATGAGATAATGGGCGATTGAGCGCCTTATATTCGCTTGCACCTGTGTATATATGGGATATGTGGTCTGGACAGGACATTGAATCGGGTTTGCTGGGCTGAAGAATCTTCATAGAGCATAGCTGTTGTGCTTCGAGGGCCTGCTCGTCGCCGCGGTCAGCTGTTACGTAAATAGCAAAATATTTTCTTCCTACTTCACAAAAGTTTCTACGTCGTGAATACTACAATCACTACGACATGACAATGCATTCCGAACCAAGTCCCTACCCAGCGTCATCATTGGGCACCTTCACATCCCCGCCGCCGCCACTTAGGCATCCTGCCCTACTGCCATCAGCGCCCTCCGCACCCTAAAACCACCACATGTCCTCTATCGCGTCCAATACCCCGAACCCAGCATGGACTTCCTGGCAGGCGTCCCTTCTCCAATCTTGCGTCCGCGGCGACGAACCTAGAGTTCGCGCTCTCCTACACGACGATCCTTTTTCCTCCACCACTTCCCAAACTACCAGCCGAACGACTGCGCCTGCCACTACAAATGCGCCTAAGATCCCGCCAGTGCATTTACTATCGGCTGGAGAGAAGTTCAAAGCAATAGCCCTAAGGCAAGCGCTGCAGAAAGTCGCAGGCCGCGGACATGAAAGACTCACACAATTTCTGCTTGAGCAGGGCGCTGAAGTCAACCCTCCCCAGCCCGTACTTCTCACTACCACCACATCTCACGAGCGTAGAGGCTCGTTTGGCAGCCCCGCTCGCACTCAAGCGCCAGCTCCTGCCCCTGCTCCTACCGGCAGCGGAACCCCTGGAGAAGCGCCCGCGCTATACAAAGCAGCCGAGCTGAACAAGGAGAACTTTGACGTGGTCAGACTATTGCTAGATCATGGCGCGGATACAGAAGGCAGAGAGCCAAAGACTGGGCGCACCGCTATCTTCCCTGTTGCCCAGAAGGGGCTTTGCCAGACTCTGCGTTGCTTGCTTGACGCGGGCGCGAACGTCAATGCTAAAGACGCAAGCGGGCAGAACATACTGCTATGTCTGGCGAGCGAGAAGGGTGAGGGGAAAGTAGGGAAGGGCAAGTGGGGCAGCGAGATTGTGAAAGTGCTATTGGCAAGAGAGGAGCTGGATTTGGAAGCTAGGGACAAGGATGGCAGGACCGCACTGTTGTGGGCCGCGGCGACAGGGAAAGAGGAGTTGGCAACTCTACTGCTTACAGGACGAGGACCGGCGAAAGGCGCAGAAATACAAGCTACGAACTTCCGTACGAAAACTGCTTTACATCTTGCAGCAGAAAATCATCGGGTAGGTATGGTGAAAGTGTTGCTCGAGCACGGCGCGCAGACGAATGCATGGAGTGATGGCGGGTGGTTTGCGCTCCACAACGCAGCGGAAAAGGGCCATGAAGATATCGCGGCTCTACTGCTACAATATGGCGCGGATGTCAACGCGACAACAAGCAGCGGGATGACAGCGCTGCATTGGTGTGCCCGGAACGGGCACCTACCCGTGGTGGAGCTGCTATTGCAGCAAAAGGGCGTCAAGCGAAATAGTAAAGACTCTTTCGACAGCACGCCCATGCTGGGCGCGGCGCAGAACGGGCATCTCGAGATCGTAGAGCGCCTGAGTCCCGCAGATGACGGGCGATTGCTTTCCCAAAGCGCGGAAGGTGCATGCAAAGGGTTTCAAGCAACGGTCGTGGATTTTGGGATGGAGCATCGGCCGATCAACCATACGAAGCACAGTGTTTTCGACTTATTGTATGGCTGGGATGAGAAGAGGGAGAAACCGCTTGTTACGACGCTGGTGAGGAACATACCTGCTAAACCAACATTTCGGTGGATTCACTTACCGACGAACAATATGACTTGGGTTGAGGCGCTAATGACAAAACATTTTGTTGAAAATCAGGCGAGAGATGTAGAGGGTTTTAAAGTGCTAGAAAAGAGCTTTGGGCAGCTACATCGAGGACCGACGGTGCATAGTCATTTTATGAGGCCGCTATGTCAGAGGATGCCACCTACAGAGAGAAATCCGCCCCTGACGGACGTCCATGAGAACGCTCCTGAGAAAGTGGTGAATGAGATACCGAAGATTGTGACCACAAAACCGGAGGAGAGTCCCGCGAGAGAAAAAGGCACGCCTGAAAAAGCGTCTAAAAGAGCGGGGAGAAAAGGAGAGAAGTCTGAGAAGCCGCAAGAACGGGTTGCCGACAGCAATGCGTCCAAGAAAGCAGCTAAGATCCTTCGTGCAGAGGCAAATGGGACACCAACTAAGAAAGGAGGAAGTAAGCAATTAGAACGAAGCAAGACACCAACTGGCAAGACAAACAGACAGAAGGAGCGAGCTGGAAACATCGTGCTCTTTATGCCTTATCTTCACTACGAAACCCACCCTAAACGCAAAGAAATGAGCGATGTCATTCAGAGCACGAAAGTGAATGCACACTACTCAAGTTTGGGCCGCTCGTGTGATGAGATGCTAATACAAGCATACCTGCACAGCACCCACAACCTTCAAATTCGGAGAACATTAGACCAATTCTACTACCATGCGATTTCCACAGATGACAGAGATGAAGACCAAGTTGTCTATCGGTATACCAAAGATAAAACCAAACACCCGGATGAAGTGAAAGTATTCATGGTGGATCAACTGTGGATGTGGATACTAGGCGGAGATTTGATCGTGACGAGCTTTCCTCAGCGATGGAAACAGCCGAAGAACGACCCATTGAATGTTCTAGACGGCATTATCGAAGATATGAGCTCAAAGACTCGGCCTCCAGTACGATCCATATATGACCTCGCAACTCTCATCACCGGCCGCTGTTCCGGCGTATTCGACCGCCATCGCGTCGGGGACGAAGATTACCAATTCCTCGACATGTTCGAGAGCTCCATCGGCGAAGTGGTAGGCCCAATTCCTAAATACTTCCCTTGTCTTTACAAAATTCTAATGAGAACCCCAGACCAACAAAGAAACCGAACTCTTCAAAAAATTCAACAACGCCTCCATCGCCGCCGCCGCCTGGCTCCGAACGCGCCAACGCGGCCGAACTTCCCAACCCGAACTCTCCGACCCCCCCACCTCCACCATCGACCCCAACGACGACCCCCTGCACAACCCGAACCCCTCCTTCATCGACACCCTCCTCGACATCGGCGCCGAAACCGGGTTGTTAGCAGAAACAAAAGACATCCGCGACGAGCTGAACATGATAACCATGGTCTTGAAACACCAAACCTCCATCCTCGACGACATGATGACGGCGCTCCTCTCCGAAGTAAGCGGCAAGGCACACCAACACCGCCAAAGCGAGATAAAGCGACGGTTCCAAGAGCTGCATAAAGTGGTGGAGGTGCATCTGAAGGATGTGGAGAGGATGGATCGGCAGGCTGAGAGTATCTACACGAGTCTTACACATTTACTTGATCTGAAGCAGAAACATGCGAATGCGTTTGAGGCGCGGTTTGCGAGGGATCAGGCGGCTTTTACCGGCAGGCAGGGTCAGACTATCATGGTGTTTACGATTGTTACGGTGGTTTTTTTGCCGATGAGCTTTATTGCTGCGTTCTTTGCGATTCCGATTAGTAACTTTTTGAAAGATGATGGGGATGGGGGGGCTACGCTGGCGTTGGGGCTGGGGTATGTGTCGAAGTTTGTTTTTGGGGTGGGACTTGCGATTTCTATCCCGCTCATTGCGGTTGCGTTCGCGGTGGATAATTTGGGGGTGTGGGTTAAGGGCCTGTTGGGGAGTGTGGGAAGGAGGTTTGAGAGGGGTCAGAGGGGTCAGGGGGCTAAGGGGGGTTATAGTGGAAGGCGGTTGAGGAGGAGTGATGTTGATGAGAGTGAAGGAAGTGATGGTGGTAGTGTGAATGAGAAGCCCGAGGAGAGGCGGCCGAGACCGTCGATGGGGCAGAGGGTGGAAAATGGGAAGTTAAATCCAGGGTGGCGGGAGAAAGACGAGGGCGTGTGGCGGGGGAGTGGGAGTAGAGATTTGGAAAGAGGGGTGGGTGTGCGATGACCTTCATCAGTCGTTGCAAGCTATGTATATTTATGTATATATTGGATGTCAACGATATGTAGCAGATATTCATTTACGTCTAGCCGAAATGTCTTCTAAACCGTGGCATATCACTCTTGTCGAGCCGAGGCCATTATTTCCCGTTTTCCCCTTGACGACTATCACGCACTGATCGATCTGGTCTTCCTAGCATTTTGTCGTTAGTGTTGAAAGATATATACGTCAATCATTAATCTAAATGGGTCACTTTCGCTCTGGCGGGGGCTACTCTCGCGGAGCAGATTAAAATTGACTGGAGCAACTTTGAACTCGTGATTTTTAGACAGCTATTACTTCGGGCAGCGTGGACTTGGATATTATTTCTCGATATATAAAATGTTTCAAACTCATTGAAGAACAATTTCTAGCAACAAAATTTTCTATCTAAAGGCTTTGTTATTGAGTTAGAGAAAGTTCAATGCTGCCCGGCTGCCATTTGCTTCGGCCAATTTCAACCTGCTCCGCGAGCTACTGTAAGATCAGCGCCGTGGGACCGCTCACGTGTGAGCATTGCTCATCATCAAAGACGTAGGTATTATCAATAGAGGACGACCATAGGAGATGCAAGTGCAAGGTTCCTTGCAAAGTACGTTCAATAGAAATTAACCTATATACACAGATCCAGGAAGTATAAATATATACATCATAATCTAGTATCAAAACGCCCGAGTTTGCCACTCTAGGTCCTGAGGCTGACTGCTCGCAACCCTCTGTGGGGGTCATGACGCCGGGAAAATGCACGATATACCCATAACGTCGTGAATGAAAATCTTTCGTCGGAAGGACTTTTGTGGTGATTACCATCAGTATGAATGATTAGGTTGGGTAACTGGAATAAAAAGAGAGATGTATTGAAGATCGGTGGTCACTGCTGATTCAAGCCTCCCAGTATCTTCTTGCCAAGTAGGAGCACGCTTTTCTTACGATTGCTACTTCATCATCAGCATCGATTGTGTGTCAGTATGCGGAGCTAGAAACTCACCTCTCGTCGCCATCCTCTACCTCGCCACCCGCTCCACCATCCCTACTCCGCACTCTCTCAGTGTCAGCGGTGAATCGTCTAGTCATATTTCTCCGCAGGTTCTGAAGTGTGTTATTAACCTCTCCTGCATCAGGCTCTACGAATGAGCGTGGTCGATTCGCATTAGCTTGGATAGCTTGTCCTTGTAGACTAGAAGCAAACGAGCTGGTTCTGCTCAGCTCGCTTCTGGGATATGACTGAAATGAGGACCGAGGATCTGTGGTTGGGCTCTTGGCGTAGAGGCTGCTGGTCTCGCTGTTCAGACCTGTGCTGCTTGGACCGTCATGGCCTGGGAGGAGGGATGAAGCTAACGAGAATTGCTGTAATTTGCTGCGCTGAGTCTTGCTTGGTCGCGGATGAGCAAACTTATTGCCGATGATGGCACCTGTGTGGGAGATGAGCGCACGAATGACGTCTTTTTTGAGGCGAAGGGCGAGATCTAGGTTGGACCATGTTTTGTTCCTGTACTCCAAGACCGGCATCCGAAAAACAAAGTTGTGAACATCTTGGATACTACGTTCGCCTTTGCCCTTGTAGCTGAGGCAGAGAACAACGCTTGGAATCTTGACATAGGCTAGTGTCATGTAATTGGAAGCTCGTGACAACATGAGACTGAGATCGTCCGAGGGTTGGTCCTTTTTGGTGGCTGTCTGTTGACTATCACTTCGCTTGAGTGCAAAACGGTTATGCTTGTCCTTGGTGCTGCCTCCCATAGTAGAAAGGCTGGTGGATGACCCCTCGCGAGACTTGTGGGGAACAGCCAGAGAGTTCCCTGGATTTTGGTTGAGCTGCGGTCTAGGCGACGGTTTATGTAGCTTTGTGGATATATTAGATTGGTTCGAATGCTGGAAGAATCTGAAATGGTGCTCCTTCTCTTGCTGAGGGCTTTTGTTCTTTGCATCGGCTACTGAGCTGGTGAAGCCTTCTTTGTCAGGATAGCGCGTAGTAGCTCGTAGGCGCATTGCAAAGGAGGGCGAGTTTGGTGGCCGGGCGTCTCCATTAGTACCATTAAGAGTAACCGTTGGGAGCTCAATTGATTCTGAAGCTGTATCTGCAGTGTCGTTGTCTTCATCCGAGTTGCCAGGCAAGCTTTGTTTGACCATGAACGGCGAAAACCCACCATCACCGCCGTCTTTCTTGTTCACTCCTGGGAAAATGTACTCAAAAAGCTTTTGACCAATATCCCTTTCCAGTTGGACCCTCAATGGGAAAAGATCAACCTCAAATTGATCCAGGACCGGTATACCAGCTATAGCCTCGAGGCTATGCCAGCTGACTTTGAGCATCTTAGGGTCTTGGCCATCCATGAACTTCCTGCCACTTTCAAGATATGGTCCAAGCATCTCCGGATATATTGCATCAGGAAGTAGATTGAGCCCATGCATACGTTCGATCTCCATGACGTTGTGATTGGAACCATCGCTGTTATCTGTGCGGTCATAGAGCGCATTGTTGAATTGGATCTCCATTAGAGGCTCTTCTTTCTGACGCATCAGATGCCACACTATCTCCGAGGCTGAAAGATACCACTGCAGGTACGGACTGCTTTGGGAGGGCTCAGCACGATCATCAATCTTCCGCTGGGAGGTCGTGATAGCTTTCATCATGAAGAACAATTCGTCCTCACAGCTAGCAAGATCCTGTTCGATAGATTGGTTATCCAACCAGCCTTGCCTGTCCAGATACTTCTTGTGAACCTGAAAATGGGTCTTGATCTCCTCAAGCTGGCGTATCCGCCCTTGCAAATTGGTGACCATTTCTGGGGCTCCTCTAAGATCGCTGAAGTCGGATGCGAGCATTATCTTCTCTAGTCTTTCACTGCGCACCTTTTCAAGTGGCTCATTGTAGAGCAAAAGGTCCAGAACGATCACATACATGGTGAAGTATTGCGAAGAGTCACATATTGCCCGCAAGTGGGGAAACTCGACCCAAAGATGATCGATACGGCTTTCAGGATTATCGGGTCCATGTGAGTGAGCACCTTTCTCTCCAGAAACTTCGTCGTTGTATTTCAAGCGTAACGTATTGTACTTGTCATAACGTAATGTTGCAGACGTTTTTGAGACTACACGAGCCCAACCAAATGGGGTATTATTGAAATCGAAATTAGCCTCGAAAGGTACCCAAGGCGGCCATTTCGGATCTTTTTTGGGCGCCCCGTATTTGTTGCCTAAATAGATTTCGTGATGATCCTTGAGTATACCAACGCTTGTAACAAAGAACTGAGCACCGTCCATGTCAACCGAGAAGCGGCGCTGGACCAAGCCGCTGACATCATCTGCCATGCGGTCCTTGTCCATGATCTGTATGACTTGCAGTTGCATGCTCTTCGCGGTGACGAGCAGCACTGACTTAGCATTCTTTTCGCTTTGGAGCTGTATCTGAGGGGCGATCAGGCGGACATGGTAGCTCTTGAGTGGTGTAAAGTCGTCCGATACGTCTTGACCGGGCTGAGCGGTGGTAGGCCGCCGAGATTCTGCTGTGCCTGGCCGCGATGTATCAGCATCGACAAAGCGCTTTCCGTCGTTTAGAAGCTCTTGTATGCGGTCTTGGACGCCTGAGTCATCCTCCTGTTCCTCCTTGGGTGGAATGCTGGATGCAGGGGTGGACGAGCCAGTAGTTGAAGAGTCAGCCTTTCCGCCTTGCTTGTGCTTTGACTTGTTCTGCTCCTCGACTATATCCAGAATGAACCTGACGGCTCTCCGTGTCATGTAGTAGATGAAGCCTCGTCTCTGACTCACTTGGTGCACATAGCGAAGTATTATATTCCTCAAAGAATTGTTCCACTTAAGCTGGACATTATGTATGATGAAACGGTTATTGAAGTCACTCACACTAGGCTCGAGGGGTTCACTTTCGACTCTGTGCCCATTCATTCCCCCATGTGGCAATGTTCTATCTTGATACTCGAGCTCAATTGGTTCTTCAGAAGCAGTGACCCATGGCGTATGGGTATCCACAGCATCACTTAAGCGACCCAGCATACGCCGAAGGAACTCCCTTTTATCTTGAAGCCTTCTTCCTTCACCACAAAGCTCATCGTAATGACTACGATGAGCTTTCTGGTCTTCAGTATCTCGAATGACTCTCAATTCTTGTTCGCCAACCTTTCTGTCGTGAGAGTGTATCTGTTGTTCTAACGTTTGCAATCGGTCGTTCACAAGATGGCACTGAACTTTGCGAGGATCATTCTCATGTGACATGACGCAGTGATGAGTGGGTTCATCTCCGAATTTACTTGATCGGCCTTCTTCGGCTCCTTGTGTTCCCATATGATCCGTTTGCCTAAAGTACGTAAACCGAGGAGCAAATGCTAACGGCAGTATGTGCGTTTCTGGATGGTTCTCTGCCGGCAGTATCCAGTCAAGCTCATTGAAATCGTCCATATCTATCCAGTCAAAATTTTGGTCCGGAATATGAAACCTCTTCACATCAGCCTCTAAGGCTGGTTCGTGAAGTTCTGCAAGCTCTTCATCCGTAGCACGCGTAATATAGTCGGACGAGGTGCCCTGAATCTTAGCCGATACAGCACGTAAATCTGCAGATATGAAGTCAAGCTGAACTTCATGAATCTTCATAGCACTTGTCTTGATTTGCTTCGCGTGACCCTTGCCTTGAGTAACAAACTCCTCGCGTCTTTGATGAAGGTCCAACATGAAGCTATCAAGACGGAGCTTGAGCCCGGTCGCAGACACGATGTCGTCACTATACTCTTCGACGTCCTTGTGCTTATACATGTGAGTGATAAACAGGGGCGATAGCAGTAGATTGTACTTGATGGTGGCCAAGTGTCGCCCAAATTTCTTACTCGATTTCTCTGGACCAGGGAAAAGCTTGCCCTGTCGAATAGGCAAAGACATTACGCCTGAGAACAATGACCACCATTCAAAGAAGTGCGTGAAAAACTTCGGCGTCAAATGAGTAGCGTTGTAGTAATTCGAAGGCTTGGTGTTAGTGGTAGTCCAGTCTCTATTGAGTGGCGCGATGACGGCTAGGGAGAGGTGTATGAAGTTGCTGCGAAAGCCTTTGAATGCATCGTAGTCCTGGTTTGTGAGCATTTTAGGCATATATGAGAGAGGGGGGTGCTTACAGGATTCTTTTGCAGATCAACGCCCTCAGGAGGTCTCAGTATGACATCGTAGTGTGGCATGAAATCGAAGGAACGGCCTCTATCGTCAAGACTCCTTTCGAAGACCAGACCAGCAAGCCATCGGACTTCCCCGCCAAGCTTCATCACCGTCTTTTTGAAGTGAGCCCTATCCTTGTAGCTACCAGCGCTCGAAACACTGTCCGTCTCGACGCTGGTCGAAGCTACGTTTTCGCGTGCCTGGCGGCTGAAATCTGGAATAGCCAAGACATATTCTCCTGAGTCGACGGTCATAAACTTCTTGTCGTCGTCATCGCGATGGATGTTCCACCGGACGTTCTGACGCCACACCATGACAAAACCAGCGCCATGACCAGTGACGACGTAAGGGTCCCGAGAACCTAGTGGTAAAATGTTAGTGACAAGATATCAAGCAGAAGCAGATCTCATACCTTTCAGATTGAGATGAACGTCTCCACCACCTGTCCAAGCCACGCTTACCCGAGAGTGGACATTTAGCCGTATTTTGTCCCAAAAGCCAACACGGTCCGATGGGTCTACTTGCGGCTTGCTGAAGCCTTCAATAACCATCATCATATCCTGTATAGCCGGCTGCAACGACGTTCCCCAAGTGATACTAGTTGGGGCGCTAGTATTGATAGCAACACTAACATCTGAGTATGTCTTCACAGGCGTGACTGTGCGGCGCACGTCCACGGCAAAGCCCCTCACTTGCTGCGGGTTTGCAAATTTTCCTGGTGGCACAATTTGGACCGGTATTTGCTTGGAACAAGCGTCGCCTCGATACTCTTCGGCGATGACAAAGTCAGTCTTCAGTGACCAGCTAGGCAAACGTGGCGATTGTCCAGCACGAATTGCGGGTACATGCAGAAGTGGCAGTGGGTAGTCCCGCAGAGTTACTCGAGCCTCGCCCATGTCGATCTGCACGCTCATTGGGATCAACAATGAATACTGCATTTCGCGTGGCATTCCTTTGCCGGCCTTATGAAGATACTCAGGATATTCGTGAATGGGGAATGAAGGCTTGTCGAGAACAATGTGGAGGTCGCTAATCAATGAAGCCATCAGCCCAGGTCTTTCAGGCATTGCCAAAATCTTCTCGGAACTGTCTTCGATGGGCAACTCATCGCTTCCCCAAAAGATGCCACGAATGTCGCGCATAGCATGACCAGCGATCTGATAAGACCCATCGATGCGCTTTTTCCAACTCTGAGCATTGTGTTTTTGAAGCCGCCGGTAGGCCTCATCCATCGATACTTTGGCTTCTTCTGAGAGTTTGCATTTGCCTTCGGGGTCATACCGCATACGTTTTCGTCGACCTCGCGGGGGCGAGTTTGAGAGATCCCTGATTGTAGACTCAGAATTGTTTTTTCTTCTTCCTCTGTGGTCTTCGGACTGAGACCTTTGCCCATTGAGATTTGTGTGGTGAGATGCATCGCGCTGTCTGGAGGTGCCTTGACGCATACATTTCTCGATATGCCTCACCTTCGCTCTATAAGCCTCTTCTCGAGCTAGTCTTTGCTTCTGCTCGATCAGACCAATACGATAGATCATGCTGAGCTTCCAGTCGAAAGCTCCATCCTCAATTTCAAACAACATGACCTTACTCCGCACCGAGATCCTGGGCAGTTCTTTGGGTTTCTCCGGTTTCTTCTTGAGAATGTACTCATTGGTTCCGGTTATGAAACGGTGTTGTAACTGCTGGGTAGCTTTCATGACATTAACGAAATTGTCAACGATCTTATGCATCACTAGCTGATGCGGCACACCGAATCGTATAAAGTCGGTTGCTAAATCGAAAGATTTTTCCAAATTGGTAATTGTTCCACGCTTTTTCTTGATCTCTCTTAGATCGAAACGCAGTGTCTTGATCACGATGATCCTAGCCCAGAAGGTTTGCAGTTGAGGAGCTTCCGCATAGAGTCTGACAAGTCGAGAGCGCAAGAAAGGCTTAGCCCATCGATGCTGACCAGTCTCTACACCGAAAATTTGAAGCATCATTGGAGGATCCGCAGGCATAGTGGCCTTAATCTGGATGAATTCAGACCGAAGATCCACACTGAGAAGTTCTCGCTTTCTTTTCTGCGGTAAATTCTCATCTGAAGGAGTTTTATCTTTCGTCGTTTGGTCTCGTGTTCTGCCCCGGCTTTCAACACTTTGTTTGTCTAACGCAAACGCTTCTCGAAGGACAGTACTGGCTACACCAATCGAATAATAGCGATATAAGGAGTACTGCACATAGAATGATTTCATATAGGTGTTGATGTGGAATATGGGTCCTTCATGATCGCTCGAGGTTGAAAATGCAACCTCGAAGCGCGGAAGTGAGAGGAAGGATTCGCTATCGGATGTGTCGCTGTCATCGATGACAAATCCCTCCAAACCATGAATGTGGACAGCCAGACGTCTACCATCTGTATCGGCCGGATTGCCAGACCTGGCGTCCGGTGGGGTCACGGTAATGACTGGCTCATTGACTGCAGTAGGTGGCTTTGAATGGTGCCTTCGTGATGGGGGTCTTTCGTTGGAAGTAGATCTTTGCTGTTTGTAGTCAGCGGTCCAGGACTCTAATTGCAGACCGACCCCCCTGATGTCCTCGGAGACATCACCATCCATTCCCGCGACTTCGACGCTGAAATCGGAGCCCTGTAGAGATAGCTGTACCAACCATGGCGGCAGGGGCCTAAGAAAGTCTGGGTCTTCAGATGAAGATGAAGAAGAGCTTGGGAGCTCAGTAGTATTGGGGGAATGCCTGAAGCGAACCTGCTTGACTATCTGACGGACACCAGTACTGATTTCAGGCTTGACCATGTGCATAGAGAACTTTTGCGCATGGCCGAATAACATGACGGAAATTTTGGGATCGGCTGTCACCTGAGCTCTAAGTTCTAAGGAATCAGCCAAAAGCAGGTCGTGTCGCTCGCCTGCCGCTGTTTGATAGTAAAATTGGTGTGAAGAGAGTCGCAAGCTGGAAGTCAAGCCGTAGTGCAAATCGCCAGCCGCAGAATGTGAGGATTCTGTATCGAGCGACATCGATGAAACGACGCTTATAAGCAGGTCGTAATCGTCAGTGTCTTTGAACTTAACGTTTGCTGAGGGAAGCTTGACACGAATGACAGGCTCGTGTACCGATAGTTTGATGCTGGCTTTGGGCAACAACCTGGATAGCAAGTGGTGAGAGTGAAAGCGATCACGCGGCGCCTGGTCGCGCTTCTCTTGCTGGTGACGAGTCATAGCAAGGACTATTGGCATGTGTTTCGGGTCGACATCTATTGACGGTGAGGTCACGACCAAGTTGGCGTAAAGTATGTTAGCATTCCTCTCGGCCGTGTTGCCATCCTCCGAAAATGCTACAGTCTTGGATGGCAAAGTGGTCTTCATGGTTGTCGTGGCCATTGGAACGTATAATAACCTGTCTGGCTTCTCTTTTCCATCGTCAAGACTGACGCTGAGCGAAATGGCGGCCAGTAACGCTTGATGAGCAACGTCTCTAGAGGAGAAGTACATACGATGAGCTGGGCTCTTCGCGTCAAGGCGATGGAGATCAACTCCGAACTCGTTCATCGAGAAGTTGAGGTACATGGGAGTGCCGGACGGCTGTACTGATTGTATGGCTTTGGTCATGCCGACAAAGCTGACAGCCATCTGAATTTCCTGGATCCCGCGTAGAATGGAGCTGATGAACTCTTTCGAATCGGACACAGTCTGCACGATGTTTGCTTCCCGACTTCCTGGCCGATCCAACTCCTCAATCATATCTGAGAAAGTAATCGCATCCGTATCAGCGTCATCCGGTATTTGGGCGGCCTGGCTTTGCATCTCTTTGGCACAACGATGAAAGCCCACAAAGTCATCGTATGGAATGTGGATTCTGCCTAGCTTAAGAGATATGGATGTATCTCTTAGCCCTGGTAGCTCCTTGTAAAGCAGGCCATGAATGTTGAGGGTAGCAATGTCGAGAACTTCTAGCGACCCTTTCCCTTCTGGCGTGAAAAGCACACCTCGAACGGTAAACATCCATTCTGCAGGTCTCTGGTCCCCAGCCGGAATCTTCTTGTGTTGGAAAAGACGTCCCCTGTCCACCGTCTTCCGCCTTGTATCCACCAATGCAATGACAGTACCGAGCTCGAAGGCGCCAACATGGCTGACAACGAAGCTTGAGTTTGTTGCAAAGACATCTACCAGCCGAAACCAATGTATTTTCTGGTGTAATTTTTTCAGCGTTTCTTTGACCCCGGTCAATCTTTTCCATGCTCGACTCCTAGAGGAGTCCTGAAGATTTCTGCGTAGGATGGGCTTCGGTGATGTCGAGGATGAGGGGCTTCTCTCAGGCTTCGGCGTTGCATCTGGTGAACCTTTGCCCGCTTTTGAAGATGATGCCGCGAGCGCCTGGACATCTACGGTGACTTTGAGCTCATCTAAACGGAGAGAGATCCATGTTGGCTGTGCGAATGACGGGCGATGAAGGTGGAGCCCCAAGCCACGGATGGTGATCTTTATTCCCTCACGCGGAGTGTATGCGATGCGTCTAAGCGAGAAGTAACCGATCCGTTGTATCGAAATGCCGGTAGCTATTCGCAGTAGAGCAAAGACTAGGAAAGAAGCAAGGTAAAGGATTATAACGAGCCCCAGGAGAAAGGTGGGGTCGAGGATGCCCATTGTCGTTCAGCAGCCATGAATTGTTGGCGCTGCGGGCATCTTCAAGAGATGCTCAGGTAAAAGCCACAGCGCCGGCCTAGGGAGCTGCTAGGGTTGTTTGATAGTTATCATCTTCACTGGTACTTCGCGAAAGCCACCAGCAAAGAGCGTGGAGGGCCTGATATCACAAAGGCTTGATCCGGCGTAATCCACCATTTAGTTGCATGTGGCGCTAAGATTCTGACGGCTGAGTGGGCCAATCAAAGCTCTCTGTTTCAGCCCTACCTTAGCTGTCTTGTCATTGCCAAGACCACCAAGAGCTCAGCTCTCTTCCGTTCCCCGCTCGAAGTTGATCATACCTTTCCATCATCCCTATCGAACCGAAGATAAGACCAAAACACGTTCATCCAGGTCGCAAACCCCCGGAAAGCGATCTTCAAAGTCCTGACAGCATCAGTGGCCCTTTTGAAGGGGTCCCAGCTCTACACAATATTAATTACAGCTCCAACGGTCACCTTAACGCCCAACCGCTATGGCTGAGAACCCCCTCGCCCCCAACAACCCATTCCATCCGGGTCCTGGGACAGGTCATGAGATTGGGGTGATGTTCGCCTTCATCGTTGTTTTTATCATCCTTACAGCCGGCTACTTCGTCTTCTGGAAAATGGGCAACAAGAAGAATGAGGCTAAAGAGAGACAACGGCGGCAAGATTTGCATGAGAAGATGGGCACCACAGACAGTAAGCCATATGTTGATCAGCCTGTGAGCGACAAGAAGGGAGACAGGGACAGCGCTGCCGCGGGCTTCTAAACAGCCAAGCGATCTAGAGTTTACGGGACAGAGAATCGACGAGAGGATCAGATCAATACTGACGGGCGTTGCGAATGTTATGGAGCGAGCGGAAGCGAATTGGAAGTAGGGGGTGTGCTTCGGCGGACTGCATGCGATATATGCGGTTTCCACTGTACATTCTTTCACTGGACGGGGATTTTGACCTCCATGGCTGTACACTAGCAATTGACGATAAACGACTATCTCCTAATGTGAACAGCTTATACTCCAAATGCTTTCCTCTGCAAAAGCAAAGCGTGACGTAGTTTAGTAAAAATACTCTATCGTTATTCCATCGAATGCCAAACTGTTCCCCACTTTTGAAAGAACATGAACGCCGACACCACTTAGTCTCCCCTCCCCCACATGATCCATTCTCCAATCTTCACCCGCGAAAATGGCCTCCACCCTCCCTCGCAATGTCCACATCTCTCAGCACCCTTGCCTCCAGGCCAAACTCTCCCTCCTCCGCTCATCAACCACAAACGCCCGAGACACCAAATCCCTCGTCCACGAAATCAGCCTGATCCTCGGCTGCGAAGCGCTAGCAACCAATCTGCAAACACAACAAGGCGGTATAGTAGGCCCGCTCCCTCACCTTCACCTTCTACCCGCTCAACCTCCCCATACAACCAGAACACTAATCCCCCTTCTCCACCCAGGATAAAACACCTCTCAACCAACCTTACGCAACAACCCACACCACTCCCTCCGTATGCCTCGTACCAATCCTCCGCTCCGGCCTCGCAATGCTAGATGCATTCCAACTCCTCCTCCCTGACACAGCCTCCGTCCACCACTTAGGCCTCTACCGTGAACCCACGACCCTGCAGCCAGTTGAATACTACAACAATTTGCCCTACCACAAACCTTCGTCCTTTACAGATAGCAGCGTACCAGAAATAGCAATAATACTAGACCCTGTCATCGCTACGGGCGGCACTGCTGCGGCCGCTATACAGACGCTACTGGAGTGGGGCGTCAGGAAAGTGGTGCTGGTATCTGTGTTGGGGAATGAGGATGGCGTGAGGAGAGCTGCTGGGGAAGCGGAAGCCTTTAGCGCTGCCAACGGACAGGGCGGTGGGCAGGGAGTCGGAGGAAGTACGAAGGAGGTAGAGATTTGGGTGGGCGCCGTGGACGAGGGACTGAATGATCGAGGCATGATCAGGCCGGGTGTGGGTGATATTGGAGATCGATTGTTTGGAACTCTTGGAAAATAGAGACACATGAACTGGATGCGTCAAGGCTGGTGGTTTAGGTTTGGAAACGAGGAGGTCACGAGGCCAAGGTTACCATGTGAGGACTGTCGAAGGTAGTCTGACGGATGTTGATGGCATGTACATGCGAGAAGATGTTATAAATGCAATTGACATCGACCGGCGTTCCTAAGCCGACCTCGCCGAATGAGCCAGGCTTCTGAGCTAGAAAGCCGCTCCATCAAGCCTTACGACACACTGATGCCCCCAATGTATATACAAAGAGGCTATGCCAGTGAATCGTCTGGGACTTCTGATTCGCTGTCACCGGAAAGGGGGCTTAGTAAGTCGCCTCACCAAAAGTAGTCTAGCGTGAACCTGATGTCGAATTCAAATCTCACGACGAGCCAGTGGTCGTCCAAGACCCAGAGGAAAAGGGTACACTTTCAGAATATATATCGAATCTGATCATTGTCCTATTTTCTACTAACGCCTATCTTGAATCAATATAGGTCAATGTACACTTCGTTCCATGTCGCAAAAGAAGATGAGTGAAAGTCATGCCTTTTCTTAGCTTCTCCTTGTACAACCCACAAGTTACCAAATTCTCTCATTTGGCCGACCGTATCTATTCTTCAGAGCCTGTGCTGAAGTTGTCTTGCAACGTGATAGTAGTCTTTCTCTTGTCCTTCATCAAATGATACCGCTGTCTGACTTATCATCTCCTTACGATATTCGAACGCTTTCTGCTCTTATGCTTTTGGCCTTGTTAATTTGACGTTGTGGCTGTTCATGGCTGCGAACACCTTTGAGTTTTTCTTATGTCAGCAAAACTATCTTTTCCGCACCTCAAAAAGAATTTGCACGTTCTAAATTATAGCTCAGAAACAGGTCTGTGATTTTTTTTGTAGCATCATCGTCACAACGAAGAACCATATGGTGTGAACGCCAGGGTTCTACGATGCTCCTCAGCCATTATAAAAAAATCAATCATCATAGCTGTACAAGTACAGGACAAATAAAAGTAGGTGCACTCGCCTCTGTTGAACTTATTTCTTGCTGCTAACAAGTATTCAAGACACTGCGGGTCTAGGGTCAAGTTAAGGGGTTCCTAAATTTGGGGATGCATTAGCATCATCCGTGCGAAACTTCGTTTTGTTAAGATAGAACGCAGCACAGTTCAGAGATCCTTTGATGTTGGCAATCGGTGATACAAGTATCATTGTCCGAGTGGTCAAGCACGAGGCAGCATTGCAAAGAATGCTACCATCTGCTATTGCACCTTTCCTCCACGTCACAGTCTTCATCATAAATGCATTCAGAGAAAAATGAACGGAGACACTTGCGCTACTAATGTTGTGCTTGTCCCATCTAAGCGGCGAGATACTGCGGGTCTGAGGGTCTGAGGGTCTGAGGGAGGGTGGCAAAGTTTGAGGCATCTTTGAGAATTAAGCTGCTAAAGCTCAATATCAGCAACTCGAAGCCACAAACTTGGGTAGGAGCAACAACGCTCCGATTGAAACACGGACCTAGGTTCACTCTATCGCACGCACTGGTGACCATGAAGAGGATGAGTGACGTCCCCTCTTGTGGTGTGCTGTCTGAAGGGGTGAGCCAATGAGGTCAAGACCTCTCAAGGCGTCAGCATCCAATGAATTCGATATACAGAGGGCGATTAATTCCGAGGGAGACGGCAAGCTGGCGTTCATCGCGGCCTTGATATGTATCGGCTTAGGTCTGTGAAGTCAGGGCTAGCAATCCAACACCTGAGTGGCTTTACCAAAGGATCGTTTTCCTTAATCAACGGCGACGGCAAGCATTCCAGATCAGTTGAAAAGCCAAAAGGAGGGAGGGAGACACTGAGGTTTTGGAGTTGCGTACAGATACGCACCTGTCACAAGCTTACTGCATCAGCTTTGCCTTTTTGGGACTTCTTGAACGTGCAAGGCAGATTGTGCGGGGCTCAGAGTAGTCGTATGCATATTTTGACCCTCATCGTCACGATGGGGCTGTGGTCAAGACCACAACTCACCATTGACTGTTGGAACTGAGGGCGTTTGTCAAAGTTTCAATCCTTTCAAACCTCGTACGAGCACGGGCAAGTCCATGTAGATGGGTCAAGCGAAGAGTGCCCGCTGTTCTTGAAGGTCGAGCAATTACAGCTCACCAAGCTGAGGCCTTTTCAAGGGAGGAGGATCATGTCGAGCCATCTGGATTCATGATACGACGTGATTGGGTCAGTAGCTGGTGAGTCTGCTAGGAGAAAGACATCAGTGAGAGAATGTGACAAGTTAAGTGGGCAAAGCGTACAGGTCGATGCTGAAATACGATCAACTGTATATCAGGAGAGCGTGTTCCATCCCACTCAGTCGTTGAGTCCGTTCCCTCCAGAGCGGTGTTCCAGATGGCTCAGCTGCGTGCTGCTTCGTGTAAGCGTTCCCGCGTACGTTAAGACCCTCTCGACAGCAAAAGACTAACTATATGGCACAATGTACCGACGATGTACAAAAGATAGCAGAGCAAAACCGACCCCGAGAAAGGGATAACCGAGAGACGGAAGATCATTCGTGGTCAAATATTGTGGTGGAAAGAAGAGAAAGAAGAAGAAGAACGAAAGGTAAACAAAGCATGTTTTGGGAATAAGGTGTCCCGACCCAACGGTTTGATCGCCTAGGGAGCGATTGCAAGGAAAGATCGACCCGAGAGCGCTCAAGGTTAAGCTTTTGATATCTTCATATGCCAGGTGGTCAATTATTCGTCAATCTACTATGACCTTCACAAGATTGGACGATACAAAAGTCTGGTCTAGGAACATCGCCCTTGAGCAAGTGCCAGTATCCCTCCAGCTCTTCCTATCTCCCGGGATCTCAATCACGTGAAGGTCATAAATGCCTTTCTCTACTGCTCAGGAATCTTTTAAACAAGGCACGGCGAAATCAAATCATGCTAGGCCTGCAAGCTCCAGTACGTCTCTATCTGCCTACATTGCGTAAATGACAATGGCAGCAATATGCAAAACTTGCTGGGTTGCGAGAAGCTTTGAGCGTACCGCCATAGAACGCTAGACCACTATTACTAATTCTGATGTACAACAGGTCCTCAACTTACCTGTGTTCAGCATACCAAGTCATGACAACAATTAGCAAAAAGCCTTCCAGCTCTACGAAAATCGCTATGAGCAGCTACTCTCTACCATATTCCATATAGGTGAACGGCTGACGACTTCTGAATATTGGATTAGTACGGCAAGAAGCCGCAGACGCTGTGGAAAAGATGGCATTCTGATGGCAAGACTCAGATTCACACAATATGTCCACCATGGCGGAAAACCAGGCAATCATAGTAGAGGGCACGGATTTACTACCGTCACCTCAAACCGGCTGTTGAGGCACTATTCTCCAGCTACAATCAAAAAATGTGTCCTACACGCCCAATACTCAAAAAAAGACTAGCCCGGCCTACAGCTATTACGTCCTCAGATCCGCGAGCTACGTGCCGGAAGAGAGACCCGCTTGCAAGGCCAAGCTACCGTTACCATGGAGAAATGTGCAGAATTGTGACCTGGTGTTGGAGAAATATAGAGGCGTTCTGTGCCAATATGATGACTACGAGTGCAAAGTAAGTTGGTACAGAGGTGGTGATTGTGGGGGACCAAATGGGTGGTAGAAGTCAGAGGGAACGCAGGAGCCAAGTCGCCTATTTGAACACCAGATCTTGGCTTACAAGATCCTGACTGTGAGGCTTCGAAGGACATTTATGACAGGCTCAAACGGGCAAAGTATGATCAACATGTCAACGGGCTTCGTGGTATTCTCAGCGATCAGAACCTGAACTGGATCCAGCATGTCTTTGTAATTGGTACTATGCCAAAAGATCCTATCTCAACCAAACAATCTGGCTTGCAAGAAAGGTCTTGTCGTTCCTCTCCGATCCAATGCGAACAGTCTTGAGGTCTTCAAACACTCCCCTTCAACGGAACGGAACCTGCTCCACAGCGCCACATTAAATCAATCCGCCTCTTCGGCCTCCTTGTTCGTGATTCCTGTATCTGCGTTCAAATTATCCCACCGCACTCCGCCCCTGCATCTTCACTAATTGACCAAGCTGGCATATTATCCTAATACTATGCGCATGCAAGCATCAAAACAGGTCCAGATCCAGCCAAATGAACAATCATCTGCGTTTTCCGATCGCGGATCTGCGAGTTGGCGAGCCTTATCTCGGTATCTGAGAATAGAAAGATCCACATACTCGCTTGAGTCGTAGCTCACATCATGGTCAAGGCTTTACTCAAGATATATGCGCTTAGACAAGTTAGACCCTTGGACAACAAGGAGAAGTACGAGGGAAGAGGTTGAGGTCTCAATACGGAAGCGAATATCATCAATGAAATAGGAGACTGGCCGCGCTGCTCCTACAATTTTGCTTAAAAGCCTGGACCAAGGAAAATCATCACCTGCTAGCCACAGTACAGCAACCTCCGACGTGCAAGAGATCTGTCTCGTATCATTGAGATCCACCGAATTACACTATGCTCCCCTCTAAACCAATCGATCGAGACTCGAGCTCTGCTCACATTCTTATTCTGCTAATCTCTAGCACCACAGACCTTGGTCAAGCCCTTGGATCTCAGGACCAAAAACAGCATGACCCTACCCATCCTCCTGGTTCATCTTTTCCAAGCGTCGTGTCTCTTTCAACCAAGCTCATCCCAGGCATATCGCGAACCGAGGAAAAATGTTTCACCCCCAAAGATACCACCATTTTCAGACCAAACCAGCGGGAAAGTCAGCCACTACACCAATACATAAATCAAACAAAGATTCAAGCACCCCATTGGTAGCAGCTCAACACAACATCATTAATTTCCTAACCCTGCATCTGCTTATCAACTACCAACCCCTCTCCCTCCCCTAATTCTGCACCCCCTTGTCCTGCCCCCTGTTCCTATCATACCACTAATTCCTTCCTTCCCTGCCCCAAAGCACAACCCCCAAGCTTCCCTAACCCTACTATCCCCATCCTCCCTCGCAAAACCCTCAAGCCTCCTGATCCTCCCCAACATCCTCACTCCTCTTCCTCTTTTTCCCCGCCCCATTTCCCGCCCCATTACCCGCCCCATCACCCGCGCCCTCCACCTTAATCTTCCCACCATTCGCACCATTCCCACCACCCCCACCATCTTCCGCATCAGCACCACCATCCTCATCCGCAGAGTTGGGCTCGAGCGTGCGTTTGGTAGGTGTTGCTGAACTAGCTTTCTTGCCGACACGTCCGCGTTTGCTGGGTGTGAACGTCTGGGCTGTTAAGGTGGCGTTGGCTGCGGGGGTGTTAGTTGAGATGGTGGGTTTGAGGAGATTAAGGAGGGAGGGGGTGGCAGGGGTGGATGAGGAAGGCGGGGTGGAGGTGGGGTTGTGGTGTGTTAGCGTAGGAAGGGTGAGGAGATGGGGTGTTAGGCCAGGGATGGGGGGGGTGAGGTGGTGGAAGTGTTAGGGAATGATATGGTGGCATTCTTGGACAGGAAGGGGACGTACTAGTCATCGGTACATCGGCGCCTTTTTTGAGTAGTTCTCCGTACATGTATCTGCAGGTGCCCAGAGTGCGGCCTTGTGGGATAGGCATTGCCGACCACTTTGGGGTGCCGCCTAGGCTTTGGATGGCGCCGATGAGGAGGGCGAGCTGTGCATCTGAGTGTTAGATTTTGTGTACTGCGGGGAGTCTGTGCGAGTGTGGTGGGGGAGTGTAAATGAAGACTGGGGAAAGTGGTCTGTGCGGAGTCGAACATTTGGGGTATCTTAGTAAGAGTGACATGGGGCGTCGGTGAGAGGCGAGTGAGGAGATAGAGGCTGTTTGTAGACAGCTTGATTGTGGGTTGCGAATTGGATGGGGCAAGAACAGGTATTTTGCTATGAAGAAGACGAAGGTTGTCACTCACTTTCTCTTTATCACTCCACGGGCTGCCCTTGGCTGGGGAAGAAGTAGCCATTGTGTGAGATATATGAAGTCTTTCGCGATTGTTCGTCTGAGATGACGATTTTGTTGTGTTTGAACAGGAGATGTGTGGAAGAAAGCGATGAAGCCAGGAAATGAAAGAATATTCGCAGGTGTTTGGGTAAAAGGTGAAGTGTCGATGTGCTAGAAATAAAGCAGGGAGAGCAGAGTGATCTCACCTATTTGATACCACCATGAATTGGTAGTGATGATGAGGGGTTGTGAGATCGGAACCACTGCTCTACTTGCAAGACTTCGCTTCTGTGTCAAACTTCCAGCATGTGCTGCCCCCTACTTCACTTTCGCTGGCTACGACACTCTCGTTTGCGTCACTGATTCAGCCTAGACTTCCGCAATTCATCGATACAGAGCATTGTAGAGATCGGTTAAGCTGCGACCATAGGCTCTTGGTTATGTCACAAATAGCGGCTGATCATCAAAACGACTACGCTTTCTCTTTGCGTTTACCTGATCACCACTGAATCCTGGCGGCGCATTTGACCTTGTCGAGCTTTCAGCTGTCTGGCCAATCTGAGAACAATCCTGACTATGACAAGTCACGTCAATCTTAAGACTCTTCACAACCACAGTCTCGAGCCCCCTAGGGGGTCTAATTGCGCCAAAATACTGGACGGTATGATCTAATTGCCAAGTCATTTTGTACGTATTGGAGCCTGCATCACTCGTACGGCTCAGGATCTGAAATGAGAAGGTTCGCGGCATACACGGTTGCCCTACTGTCAGTTGAGTGCCGACAAAAAGAGCGCTACATGTCCCTTCTTTCCCAGGGGTTTCCGGGTCCTTGATGGTGAAGATTGACAAGACTTGAGGGGTGAAATAGTCGAGCTTTGGAGCTGGTGAGTAAGTCAGAGATTTCGATTTGTCTAGACTCACGTTGTTCTGACCTGTGGTCGAGGATGATGAGCTAGCTGCGCTGCAGATACCTGTACTGAATCCTGGTTCATTCGCTACCCCTGTGTCGACACCTCCAAACGCTGCGAAGGGACATTCTGGTGGGCATTCAGATGCGTCGGTGGTGTATTGTCCACATGCTATGTACGAACTTGGCTGAGCTTGCATCCGAACCGATGGAGAAGCAGTTGCTGTTTGCGGAGGGTTGCTTGAGCTACCAGCATTGGATTCTGTTTGCGTGGCAGCCATACTTGGTAAGAGCTCGGACTGGGTCTGATTCGAAGCACACCGGCTACCTTTTCTTGATCTGATTCTTTCCTCCATTTCAGACGCAATACCTGCAATACGAGGGTCTTTCTCATCACCACCAAGTTCGGGTTCAAGAAGGTTCTCGAACGTGATGTATGATGCATTGGCTGAGTTTGTTGCACTTGCTATCGTAGTCATACTATTTTGAAGGCTGCCGCTGAAAGATTGTAAGCCGGAGCTTGGGGGGACCCCTATTGTTGGACTTGAGCGCGCATCGTTGAGGCTCGAGCTTGAGGACATCAAAACGTTCCCGGTCTGTGGTGGCATGCTGCGTGTGGGGCTAGGCTCTGGGTCGGGATGCGGGGGTTCGTCATCGTCAGGATCATCATTGGATGAGTCTCCTGTATCTGGAGATGGCTGACCAGGCGGTTCTGCAGGGATTGGTAGAACAAGTGATGGTGGCACCGCCCCAAGACCAGCCAATATCACACCGGCGGCCACCACAGGAATGACTACCACCCCAACGCCTGTACTATTGATAAGGACTGGCAAGTCAGTTGGCTGTCCATTGATACATATATGTGTCGTCATGGATTGAGTAAGATTAGGGTCTTTGACGATTTGTATCTGCCAATTGCTATCCAGAGGACGAATGTCCGCATTTTGCGGTTGACTAGACGAGTTATCGCACTTGCTTTCTGATGATTTGGGAGATACACGCTCGGTTTCAAGATACTGGAAGCATATTGTGACGGCTCGACCGGCTTAGCGACCCGAAGATGTTGGTGGCAGTGGGCTAGCATGATGACCCTATCTCATCAATTTTAGTAGCCGCGACATCACGCGAGCTTCTATCGCGAAGCGACTTCGGACGGGCTTGACCCGCCAGCAATCTCTCGAATGTTCTCAACAGGCCAATGAGATTTGAAGACAGTCCAACATCGCTTCGTCCCGCAATTGACTGCTTCAAACTGTTTCTCTACAAGCCAGGCCAAGTCCGTTTCGAGATGTCTTAAAACGAAACACACGTTTCGTACGGATCCAACACTGATGATGACTATTCTTTCAATCCGTCTACAACTTACTCGTCGTAAGTTGAAGTGGAACATTCTCCATCACGCACGACGATGGGTATCCACTTTCGGATATTATTAGCAGGAGGACGTCCAGATAATATACAACATGACCCCTACAGTTCTTTCTTGTTCTGTACCATGAAGCACAAACAGTTAATCATCCACCGAAGAAAATATGCTGCACGGTATCTCTCTGCTGGTCTTGGCATGGGGTGCCGTCCTAGCTGCTGGACAAGGTGTAATTGTGGATCAACAGTCCTGCAACAACGAATACATCACGCCAGACGTGGCGCAGCAGATTTTGAACGAGGCACCTGCCATGGCTGCAAACGTCTATTACTTCAAAGACACACCCATTGATTACTGGGATTACCGTGTCAGCGAGACATTTTGGGCGGTTTTCGGGAAAGACCATACTTCAAGGAGGGCGAGGAAGGTCTTCGGTGAGTAGGTTGTATCGGTGATAAAGACTTTGTTGACATATATACCACTCAGACTGGTATAGCAAGATTGTGGATTTAAAGACGACAGTACAAAGCTCCACCGGGGTGATAACACTCAAATGCGATGAAAACTTCTTACAACAACCTGGAGGTCCTGAAACCCCCTGGATCAATATGGTCACTGGCAATGTATGGATTTCTGATCGTGGCTTCAAAGCCCCGTATTGCAAGAGTGCAGAGCTGTTTCCCGATGGACCTAGAAGTCCTAGCGCGTATCTCTGGACAGAGCAACGATACATTGTGATCTGTCGGGCGACCTTTGAGCGTTTGCGTAATAGGAACGCCTTGGTCATAGGTGGCAACCAAAACGGGAACTTCACCGGAGCCAACCTGAATCGAGCCTGGGCGGTGAGCGCAATTGTCGTTCATGAGCTATCCCATGCTGTGAGCATAACTACTAATAATTTCTATGAGGGTGAGTGAGATCGCGCCTCCAAACATAGCTCTTGCTCTGATACGTCTTGCAGTCCAGGACTTCGCGTATGGTTGGTCGGATGTCTCTAACCTTGCGCGCAACGATGGTGAAAAGACGGTATACAATGCGGATTCCTATGCGTATTTAGCGTTGTGTGAGTTTTCTGATTCTAATGATTTGAGAATTTTTCAGAAAGCTGATTGACTCTGATTTCTCTCAGCTCTTAATTTCATTAACACTGACTTTCGGACCGGCGTTGGGATGAATTATGATCCAGGCATGACCATACCGCCAAAACCAGCTAATTCAGAGAGACCGTTCGGTTGTTGGCATGCAATATTCGGGTGACGAAGAGGCACTTCATTCTGTTCCGGCTTGCTGCTCGTCACCGATTATGCAACAAGCGCTGGGTGAGGGGGGGATCCAAGTTTATTGATACCAGGCTCTAAAGAGTTCAAAACCTACTAGATATGAATAGTTCTGACCACTAATGATCTATCTGTACGGAATAACAAAAACGAGCAACATTGTTCTATTCTACAAGGCTAGGCAAAGATTTGCTCTTGCCCTCTATGCCAGCCCGGCTCCCCCATTCGAAGTCCGCGCACAAATCTTGAAAATTAGTCGTCGGAAGTGCTGAACTCTCCTTTTCTATCACCATAAGCCTAGAAAAATGACACCTTAGACAGGCCAGTAGGTACAGAACCTACTAGACACCATTAGCAGCTACCCCCCACTCCTCCCCTCCTTCTCCACCCCCTTTCAGTCCGATTCCCTCCCCCTAAACCCCTCGTCTCGTAACCTCCGGCCCCTCAACCCTCACCGCCCTCGTCCGTTCCCTAACAAGAAACTTCCCCTCATCCTCCGCCACCTTCTTCGCCACATCCTCTCTCGCCAAAACAGCCCCATAGGCCGCAAACGCCTTATCGTCCTCGAAAACCAACTGCGCGACACAGTCGAAATCAATATCAACTTGAGTGCCCATGAGGATTGTGGCTGGATACACTGGTTCCGTTGCGTTGGCCGGGGCAGGTTCGGGGTTCCCACCCGCCACGGCGGCGGCTTGTGGGACAGGAGAACCCGAGGGGATGTTGGCGGGGTTATTGGGTGGGATTGAGGGTTCCAGACGGGGAACGTAGTAGCGAGTATGTGAGAGGGGGAATGCGGGGCCGGTGAGGGATTGCAGGAGGGGGAGGTGGATTGTTTCGTAGTGGGATTTGAAGGCTGAGGGGGTTATTAGGGGGGAGGCTGTTAGGAGGACTAGGAGGGTGTAGACCATGGTTGATGGATGGGTGTTTGGTTTTTCGAGATGTGTGAGGGTGAGATGAAATTTGGATTGCCGATGTGTTTGCAGTGGGAGGAGAATACGTCAGGGGAATAGTAGTAAGTGAGAGTGAGTTGGGTTCATATATAGTATCGTGGCTGAGTCACTTTAGTCGCGTTGCAGCGGTAGGTATTTGCGCTGCCGCATTGATTTATTGTTGTCTTTCAACCTGTGCACATTCCATGCGTTCGGTCAACTATTCTACGCGGTCAAGTTGTGTTCGGGTCGTGGGTATCGCAACCACGACTATCCCCAAAGCTTATTGATCAGACGCTTTGTCTCTCTTTGGTTTGGCTACGAGCTTCGATATATCATTTCATTGTTATATATACTATAAACGAGGCGCTTAAGCGAGTAATCGCATGAATCAGGCATGCAGTGCCCTTGAAGGGTGACGCGGAGTATTGATCACTTGAATATCCTTTCTCACGCCAATACCTTTGGGTTCGGCGACATCAGGTAGAGGTTTATTTAGATTACTCACCCCAGCACTGACGTGGGACTGAGAGTCTTGGTGCAGGATCAGTTTGTTCAACTCAAGATCTTGCTCACCGGAGCCTTCGCGGGAGACAGCAGAGAACAAGCTTTCATGATTACCATGCTTGCGCGCTGAGTTACTCGAGTCGCTGGCATATGTCTTTTGCGAAGAGAGATGAAAACGGCGTGGGTTGAACACTGGCCTCAAGGTTGGGACGCAGGCGACGAGGATACCAACGGCCATCTCGGCAACTGTGAGGATAGCGGCATCGAGTGTGCAATAGGTGAAGTCCTCCAGGTCGCAGACGAGGACTTTGATGATACGACCGAGGTTGAGCCCTGCTATGCTGTGCTTGCGTTAGCCTCTTCAGGGGGATAGATCACTCAAGATCAAATAGAGAAGTTTGATAGGGAACGAAAATGACTTACATTAGACCTAAAGCAAAAGTAGCTAGGACTGCGATCTTTTTCTGGGTCGGCATTTGAAGCTTCCAAACTACTGGTATTGGGAGCAAAACCGTCACTACGTCCAGAACCATGTTGATCGCGGCTGCAGCCAGCTCTGCCGTCCCGATGTTACCACATGACCCTTCTATTACTTTGTTCCAATTGTAATTGATCGGCTGGCACAGTCTCAATATGGCGGTAATGGTGCCTATGTACCACAAGCCGATCACGCAAGCTACACCGTATGCAAGCCATCGGAAGTAGCCCGTCGAGAAGATTTCAGCGTATAGGAGGAGGATTGATATCCGGAATGCTGCGATCGAAGTAGCCCAGAAGAATTGAGATGCGAAGAATGTCTGGCATGATGTATTAGCCCCGACGAAGAGTCCATGTATTATGGGGAAGGCTCTTGGAGATTTTGGTACCTTCAAGGCAATCGTCAACCGCTGAGGCGTCACTTCAGTCATATGCAGCCCAATGCCTCCGTCAAATGTCCCTACCACACGGTCAATGAATGATTGGGAGACATAATGTGGTCTTCTACCAATAGAAAGGTCAATAACATATGCAACTAACAAGATCTGCGTCCATTAGTTTTCGGTATTGAAGTCCATGGCAGATGCTTACAAAGGATACCACACAGAGGATATCATGCGCCATGATCTGCCTTCTAAGGATTCGTATGGAGATGAATCGAAGGCTTACAGCCAATGCGCTAATGAATATAAGGACGATATAGGACGCAAGTGATACCGGCCAAGGTCTTGTAGGAGCCATCGCAGAAGGCAGCCGGACAAGTTATTTAGTCGACGTTGCTTGGAAGCACTGCTGGGAATAGAGCTTGAAGACTTATAGTGGAGAAAGCTAATATGACGACGGGGGCAGTAGGCACAACTGGGGCCTTATAATGACTGTTATACCTCGCGGTAGTCAGATGCTATAAGAACGCTCAGCTCAGACACTTTGCTGGACCTCAAGTAAACATGAGGAAGTGTATGAGTGAGCAGGTTCATTTGCCATCCGAGATGAAGAGTGGTTGAGAGACACCCTACTATTCTTCCTTGATTCGAAGGATGGCATCCCACTGATAAGAATAAGGATGGAAACAAGCATTATGACGCGCTGAACCCATACCAGAGGCTGAATCGAGATGTACATGGAGGCTGACACGATATCGTACTTGCACTCGAGCGGGGTGACGGGTTGACAGGCCGTCTCTGCATTAGTTTGTGCGAGGCATGCGATCCAATGATCGCTCTGAAGCCTTGCGTTTCCCTCTCTTCATGTGCTTACGGGACGTAATCAATCTTCAAAGGAAGATGAGTAACGATACAGTTTTGATACAGCATAGGTATCTAACCTATGATGGCTTACTTCAACGTGTTTCTGAAACGATATCTTCCTTGCATTCTCCCCTTTCTTCCGAGAAAGTTCATTTTGGAAAACAAAAACGACTATATTCGGCTATAAAGCACTTAGTCGCGTTTCACCAATGCGAGCTGCATATAATTGGTATCAGATTTGGTGAGTAAAGACGCGGGATATCGCTGATCTTTCTTCTTTGTCTTTGTGTGCGACAGTAGCTTCGCTTGCTTCCGTGCCGTCTCTGTCTGATTTATGCCGACCAATCCTGGCACACGCTGGCACCATGTTGCAGCAGGGTTGAAGTCTAAGATAGCCTTAATGCATCGTGCGGATTTTCTGCCTGGGCGGCTCAACTTCCCTATCCTGGGGTTTCAGCCCATCATGATGCCATCTCGTACAAGCTTACCCTTTTGGGAAAAACCGGTCAAGAGTCTCATTGTGCAAGAAACAGTCTCAAAGTATTCCATGTTTTCGAATGTGGAGATGGGGCTGTATAGTTTTCCTATTGAAGTATACCATGGCTCGTTGCATTCTCGATTGCCGTCCCATCGATCTTGCATTCTCCAGGATGAACAAGACGAAGAGCTGGAACTCAAAACCATTCAGATCCCTTCAGAAGTACACAGAATCATTGACTTTCCACCTGTATTCAATCTGGCTTTTCACGTTCAGCGATCTCAAAACGATCGTCGTCCCCAGCACAGCTTTTGCTCTTTTCAACAGCCTTGCCATCATCCTGGCAACAGAATCCCCCTCTTCTACACAACACAGCCTCCAGTCTTCTGCATCTGCAATCTCCGCCAGGGTACCCTCAGCTGTTCTCTGGGTCTGGCTGAATCTGCTGCCTTTTACGATCGATAACCAACGGCAGCCTTCCTCAATAGAGGAGGATTCACTCAACAAACCATGGCGCGTTTTCCCCTCTCGCCGCCTTTCTCCAAGTACAGCAAAGGGGCTAATCCTCATTCTCTACTCTGTCGCTGTCCTCACCAGCATTTTACTCTCCACGATACCTCAGTGCCTAATCTTGATCCTGCTCGGCATCTTGTACAACGACCTCCATGGCGCAGACGCCAGCTGTCTGATCCGCAACTTCATCAACGCGTGCGGATTCCTGTGCTTCACGACCGGCGCAATGCAGGTGACCATCACTGGCACCCGAGAAAGAGAAAACGAGAGCAGCGGAGGAGGGTCGGCACTGCAGTTGCTCGGCAAATATCCCTTGCTGATCGCTGGTATTGTCTTCACTACCGTGCAGACTCAGGATATGTATGATCAGCGCGGTGACTCGGCGCGGGACCGTAAGACGGTTCCTCTGGTGATAGGCGATGCGCCCGCGCGATGGTCTATTGCTCTGCCCATGTGCTTGTGGTGCTGGCTGGCACCTTGGTTCTGTGGGGGGTCGCTGCTTGGATACGTTGTCCCTGGGTTGCTGGGGTTGTGGATTGCTGCCAGAACGCTGAAGGTTCGGAATGAGAACGGAGATCGGGTAACATTTAGGCTCTGGAATGCTTGGATGATCGCTATGTATGCAGTGCCGTTGATCAGTGTGTTAGAGAGACGGTTCTGGGGAACGATGCGGCTGAGGCCTGACATTTGAAGAATCAGTCTATCATAAAGAGGCCGCAGGCGGGGCATGTGTTTAGGCTATTGAACATTTTGATATCAGACCGATGGTCAAGTCTGCTGCTGTGATCTTTCGTGGTGAAGAATAAACCACAAGTGTAACGAGTAATTAGCTTTAGCCTGTTCATGATCCCACGTGTTTAAGGTATCTTATTTACCGTTATGATCCTCCTCTTCGTTCGATTATCTGCAATGCCTCCGTGCGTGGGATCCCTGAAGCCAATTGCTGTTCTTCACGTCCTCTCCTTGAACAACAGTCTTAGTTGCCCTGGCTGGGCTGTCAGTTGATCTCTCATGTCTGTCAATACCTCTCTCCCATCTTCACCAGGTAGGAATTCAATATGGAATCTCTTCACGAGGGAAGCCAGTACTAGACGTAATTGCGTCGTAGCTAGTCCTTGACCAACACAGCTTGCACGACCTAGTAGCCAGAAAATTCAGTGGTTAGCCTCAGCCTGGATCTTTAGACAAATGTGAACATGTTGAAGTCTGAACGTTGGAGAATTTGTCGTCGCCGATACTTCTGTGTATAACTGCGCAGAGAAGAAGAGCAACATACCAATTCCAAATGGCGCAAAAGCGTCCTTGTTCTTGGCCATCTCGGGTCTGCTGTACCAACGCTCAGGTACGAATTCATTCGCACGCTCGAAGCAGTCTTCCCCTGCACACAA
The DNA here is from genome assembly GCA_032158265.1 of Bacidia rubella. NCBI lineage: Eukaryota > Fungi > Ascomycota > Lecanoromycetes > Lecanorales > Ramalinaceae > Bacidia > Bacidia rubella. The sequence goes on along the minus strand of JAVTIF010000013.1, from coordinate 1,291,143 downwards.
AATTCGCATCAGAATATGGGACTCCAGAGGGATTGTCTTCGTTTGTCGCAATATCTTGGGCATGAAGCCCAAAAGATCAGCTCGGAGAGAGGCTTGGATCTAGACTCACGCTTGAATATGACCCACCGAGGCGCGAGCACCTTGGTGTGTCCTGGGACGAAGGTCTCGCCAATAGTGGCACCTTGTGAGGGTGTCTCCCGTGAGACAACGGTTGGTGCTACTGAATAGAGGCGCATAGCCTCATTAATTGCGCCGTTGAGGTGAGGAAGTGTAGAGATAACGTTTAGATCGAGCGGGTCAATATCGAGAAGTTCCTCATGGATTGCATCAACGTCCGAAGGGTGTGAGGCGAGGGCGTAAAGGAGGAACGTCAGTGATGGGGCTGTGGTGTCGCTTCACTGGGAATTAGTAGGATTACAACGAAAAGGGATTGTCTCATCTTCCAGAGGGAAAGGATAGGAAGAATCAAAGGCAGTGGGAAATTCTTTACCTCCCTGCCACCACAACTGTTGCTGAATCGCCTTTCAACCAATTCTGCATGGAAGTAGTATGTCCCTTTTGGTCGGCCTCTTCAATGAAGAAGCTAGAGATGTCCTTTTCTTTGGGCCGTGTCTGCCTGTCATGTGAGACTGATGCCGATTGATCCAGGAAAAACATCAACAAGACGGCAACGGAAATGTCTGACCTTCATTCGAGCCTCCATTTGCCCATGGCAGAAAGCCAGCATGGAGAACCAATCACCGATTTTCCAAAACCATGGCACAAACGCAAAAGCGAGTCTGATCAGCCAAATTGTAGGCTGAAATGGTCCAATGACTGAAAGTGCTCTCCGAAACAGCTTCACGGCGAAATGCCATTCTTGACTTTGCATCATGCCGAAATCTTGATTGAAAGCAAATTCTCCCATTGAGTCAAATGTAAACCAGTACATGACCTCATTGATTACGACTGGTCTCTTCGCTGCGGCCGAGTCCGATATCTTCTTCACTAGTACATCGATTTGACGATTTATTCGATCTTGGTATGATACGATAGCTAGTGCTTCAACTTCAGTCAAATCCCCTGACTACAACAGAGTGTGTAGGTTCTGGTCTAGAAGCTGAGATAAATTACCTTTCATGCTCAATGCCCGGCTCCAAACGTTGCGCCTGGCATTATGTACCCCTTTATCTCTTGTAAACACAAGAGACAAATCTGGCATTAAAAGGTCATAGAAATCCGACTTTCTGCATTGGGTTCCATAGCCTTCCAAGACTGAAAATGACTCAGGATGAAATGAGGCAATTTCGCTCGGCCCTGAGATGCTCAATAAGTAATTGTGAGAGCTACGGAGTAGTGGTTTCTGGAGACCACTTCTCTCTTACCAATCCGAACAAAGTCACCATACTCCTCATGCAGCCGCTGCATCAGCTCGTGATTGCGCGAGTCTCGACATTGCCACACGTGCCAAAGCTTGCTCACAGCTGCCAATCGTGGACCAGGGATCTTGTACAAGCGGTGAAAAGGTGACAGGCGATATGTCAGAATGCTGAAATAAAGACCTAGCAGATAGCCTGCAAACACCAAGAATGCCTTCTCAACAGCTAGGTACGTTTCCTCTTCTAACCTATGACCCAGAAAGATTGTGCAAGCCAATCCTAAGACGTGGATGCCCAAGATCGCTGGGGCATGCATATGCCATTCACCTCGAATGAAGAGGCCTGTGTGAGCCACGATACCTGTGGCAAATGCTACCACAATCTCGGTGCTCAATTGCCATGTCATGGCTCAAAGACGCACAGAAGGTCGGAATAAATGATTGATACCGATGAGGCTACTGAATTGACAGCTTAAGCAGCAGAGAAATGCGTATGATATTTTTCGATAGGGAGCGTGTATGATTGACCTCCTTGTAATATTCTATGTGAAATTTACAACTTCTGAAACAAGACATGCACAATGACGCTCGGGCTAGTTCAAATTCGACTTTGCGCAGAATCGTCGCATCTTTTGCCGGCCACATGATCTGCAATCCGCATTATTCAGTCACGGCAGAAGCGTGTATACCTTCAAACCTGCCTTTGGAACTTTTTATGTGGCCGTTTGAGTAGGGAACCTCCACTTTTGCCCTGTTTCTCCAGCATTTTGCGTTGTCGTCAGCCGACAGCACCGCGTTTCTCGGTCAATCTTTGATAATAAGCAAGATTTCATGTTTCAAGATCAATAGGTGTTTAATTAACTATCTTGTGCTAAGCTTTTAGCTGTTGTATTGAGACGAAGAAAGGAAGAGGAAGGCTCTGATCTCGTGAACCGTGATGATCTCCGTACGCCTCCAGTAAGTCCGGTAAGTCCGACAATGCCAAGACCTTGTTTTGACCGTAACTGTTCGTGGGATATTACCCCTATTCGCTACGAATAGCTCCTGACTTATCACAATGACGAGCTCCAAACGGTAGAGACGGAGACAGGGGCGATCGACGTTGCTCACGTATTAACATCGTGTTGCTTGAAGTTGGTAATACACTAGCAATGACGTAGTGTAATGCGTGCCGTTTCTTTGCGACGTAATACATGGGAGGAAATGCCATGGAGAATTGGCGATGCTCGTAAGCCTGTCTTCGCCCAGAGGATCCTAGTTCGGGTTGGGGAGGCAAAAGTGTGATGCTGCGTAACCTGCTTGTGAAGTGGATGCGACTATACCTCAGGGATGGATATCGTTGGCGTGTCAAGGACGGGCAGATGACTCTGAAGATGTGTCGCGTCTGAATGGAAAGAGAAGTACTTCACTAGGTGATGGAACATTGGTAGTCTCAAAATTCTTCCGATCATTTTAGCCTTACTCGCTTGAATAGCAGGCGCGATCATGGCTCGATATGAACGAAACAACCTGAAACCCGACTCTGCTCGCAGCTCTACTTTTTGAAGCAGTCAAGAAAGTTGCAGCCACACAATTTCATCCTTCTTCCAGCTCCTTACAAGTTCTCCCCGGATAATGCAGCTGCACCGGCACCTTATACAAATTGTCTCCCATGGGCAGAGGATCTGGCCTCTCCCACCTCTCCTCGCCGTTATCTTTCTTCGAGGCTCCCTCAGGCCACACTTTCGGGGGCGGATAAGTATGATCCATCCCATCTTTTGGCGCCGAGCCATTGGTCGGCGTCGGATCTCTCGTCCAGTCCCAGCACAGATACCCATACCCACGATCAGCATCGAGGTTGAAGCTAGAGAGGAATTTCGGGTTGTTTGCAATTTGACCCATAAGGTAGGTTGAGAAGACCACGGGGTCGCCCAACGGATTTGTCCCCTTGAAATTGTTCTCCCCAAATTTGTTGCGGCCTTGATGGCGGATGAAAGCTTTAGAGCAGGTATCTGTGTCGTGTGGACAACCAGCGTCCTGGTAGAGCGTGCGAGCGTGATTACTCACGAGGTCGTGTGTGTTGAGCATCTGATTTGGCATCATATCCGTTTGGTACGGCCCTGCGATAGTAAGTGGAGTCTCCAAGAAGTTACCAGCTTTTCTTGGGTCTGTCTCATTGGTGCGGTCTGGAAATCCCCAAGGACGTTTATATTCTACCGCGTCACCTAAGAGTGTTGCGAAGATGTCAGGCTGAAGACCCTTGGTCAGGCGTACTGGTAACCATGGACTCAAAGCTTTCTGTACATTTCGCACGCCAGCGCCCGTCAAGTTCGGATCTTTGTCGAGATGACCGTATGGATCAGCGACTGCTGCTAGAGCTTTCTGGAACTCACTGTCAACGCTATGACCAAGTTTAACGAGTGTCTCGTCAATCTCGTTTGGATGCCTGAGCTCGCCATTGTCCCAGCGCTTCTCCGACTGTGGCTGCATCCAGCTCATATGCACCAGCACATTGCGAATACTCTGCATTCCTTACCACAGGGGTTCGATAATCAGAAGATGCTGTGCCTCTCTGGTAGGGTAAGTTGCGCCTGAAACAACAATTTTGCCCACATCATGTGCAAGCTGAGCCATCTTGTTGAGCATTTTAAAGAGCCATTCAAGCAAAGCAAGAAGCAATCCACACGATTGTGTGACTGGATCAGCATCAGGATCAACACCACCGAAATCAGGCGGCCCAAAGTCAAAATCAGACGCTGGTGGCAGGAATATTTCAGGAGCTTTAGGCTTGTCCATTTTGAAGCCACTCACATAAGTTCGTTTAAACCAGGCGAGCATGAAGCCATAAGCAGCCGCAATTTGCCAGGGTTGAGGAAACCCTTCCGGAATATTGCTGTACTGTTGTTATTGTAGGGTAAAAAGGTAAGAATGAACTTAGCTATGAACGCAGAATGAAGCCGCTAGATATTGTCACACCATCTTCATGAATACCTTATAGGCCGCTAGTAGTGTTATCATTTTTTCCTAGGTCTGCTTTCCGGTCGAGCTCTGAGATTTGAGTCGCTCCTAGATGTAGAGACCGCAAATCGCAGGTGGTGCCTGCTCTGCATCCAATACCCATCAAACCTGTCCTCAGAGGATGGATCTCGGATCAGTGCCGGGCGGACGTGCGTTGCACTGACAACATGACCCTCACAGCGTTCCTATCAGTTGACCGCAGCCACCTTAAAACAGCCATTCCGCGAAGGAGAAGAAGCTCTTAGTTGGACATCTATCTCGCCAGCTGGATGCGCATTCGCGTCCGGATGTCCACACTTAGATAGCAAAGGTGTACTTGCCCAGTCTTGAGCAGCTTGAGTGGTCAGCGCATCGTGCATAGCAGCACTCAAGTTGCCTCTACTCGTGTTCGGTGTCCCAATTTCCTCTTTATCCCACTGGTTTGAAATGACGCGCAAAATATCCGTGCAACAAGCTCCGAGGCAGTTTGGACCTTGATCCTTTTCGAAGCCTGGGACTACTTGCCAATAGAGCCACGGAATACCTGTCTTGCTGAAATTTGACGACACGGTCTTATCAAAGGTTCGGTCACTGTCGGTGGGATTGATACCCAATTCTTCAACGATCAACAACTTTTTACTCTTAGCAGCCACTTCCAAGAGGCTCTCAGCGGTGCAATATGGTATCTTCAAATCGTCGATGTTCTTGGCTTTCGCGTGAATATGCGTCGTAACGATGTCCAATTCGGCACACTCCAATGCGCGGTGATGGAAATTCATATTACTTTCACATGGACCCCCGATACCTCCGGAGGCTACAAGCGGACCGGTTGTCTTACTACCAATCAAGGAGCTGATATGTTGCGCGATGTTGCAGATCCAACCAGATTGGTCGTCAGTATCTCTAAGAACTTCACGTGGCCATAGGTATGGTTCATTTTGGAGGTCAAAAGCAGCAATAGCCTCGTGCCAATCCTTCCACAGTTTGTTCATACTGGGACTTGTGAAGTTCAAGATATGGGTCAGGCGGTCTTTGTACACTTTCCTCGCTGTTAGGTTTGAGTAGAATTCGCCAGACCACCACTCGTAAGTATACGGATCATATCCATTGGACTGCACACCGGCACCGAGAGCTGGGTTGGCTGTATAATTCAACTTGGCAGAGTCATGAGGTGAGATGATTGCTTTTATTCCTGCTCCAGCCAGTCGAGCAAGAACATTATCGAGAGCGATAAGGACTGAGTCTGATGTCATTCTACGTCAGCCATGAAGTGAAGCTCCATCATCTTGACAATACCATTGTAAACGCCTAAGGTGGTGGGCTCAAGCTCGTAGATCTCCGATAAGTTACTTCCTTTTGTGCAACCAGCTGCAGTACCCTGAACTGACAATCATTAGCGCGCCTAACGTCTCTTGGGATATAATTGATACACACCCCAGAGTCGAGCAAGTTTTGCACCATCATCTCTCAAGGTATCAACCCATGCTTGAATGGTTTCATTGTCTTCTCCATGTATGAAGTAATTGTTTACACCTGCGAAATTTGAATTCATTAATTGACAAGCCCCAAAAGAAGTAAAGGCATGGATCAGTAATGTGATAGCTACGAGAGGGTGCATGTTCAGACTGAATTGGAGAATGACAGTTTCCTCGCTAGCAATCGTACCTGAAAACGACTTCTATCTTGCTTGCTAGAAACTTGTTATCTTATATACAAACGGTAGAGGCGGTCCGGCCGTCCTCGACAAGTCAAGGGTGGTAGAAGGTGGTTCGCTTGGCTAAGGTCTGATCATCCAGGAGCTTCGTACTTGGAGGTAGATTGCCAAGAATTTGATCTAGACACCTACCTTACACATCTTACGATGCGGTTCTTCTACTGGACTAAGCGCCTGTGTGCAATCCTGTGTCTGTTTTGATCCGAAACGTAGCTTGCGCGTAACCTGTAGCAAGGTCTTTGGGGGCCAGATCTCTCTTTACCTCACTCCATAACCATCCCAGCATTTCGCAAGACAACATACATGTAGATCATTTCGGTCGATAAGCATAAATCTCCGTCAACTGGAAGGACTAAATTGCGTCCGGTGGTTCTGTCAGTCCGGGTCGCTTCCATCGAAACCTTCAAGGAACGAGCCTTCGTATAAATCCGAAATACCTTCGGCATGAATCTGAGCAACTCCTTCGCTCAGGCATCGATTCGAAAGATTTGAGACAAGGACTAGTATGACACTTACGCGATAGATTGTGCGCATGGGCTAGGCATAAGTGAGTTTTAATAGCCGATTCTGCTTGAAGTGGCTAGGCACTGAGCTATCCGTAATTAGCAACTCGTGTCCGGACAAACCCGTTGTACGGGTTCAAATCGCATTCGGTAAATGCGTTAAGTAGCTGTAATCCTGCTATCATTGTTTTTTGCCGACAACACCGCGTTTCATGCTCAGCTCTTGACTATAAACAAGGCTGTACACTTCAAAACTGGTGAATCTTCGGTCACCTTAATGGTTCTAGGCCTCCAGAGCGTGTCAGCTAGAAACACTCGGGACCTCGTTGCTTCCTGCTTCAGACTGGCTCCATTGACATTGATATGAGAACGAAACGCACTGGCAGACGCTATCACGCCTTCTCAAGCCAGAAGCTTTGCTGTCAAGATGCCCCCTCCAAACATCGCCATGACAGTTACGATGCTCGAGATCGAGAAAGTAGACATGCCACTGATTCCATGACCTGACGTGCACCCACCGGCGAGTCTGGCTCCGAATATCATTGTACACCCACCGAGAATCGCGGTAAGGCTCGATATACTCGCGGACTGTGCAGCTGTACTCATCGTTTGCGACAACATGATGCTACCAATCAAGATACCAAGAGCGAAAGTCATTGCTTTTGTAGCTGGACGACCTGCCTTCTTTCCCGGTGCAATGAAATACCAGAAGTAACGGCCCGCCTCTTCGTAGGCCCCTGAAACGCCGATAGCATTTCCTGTGAGAAGAAGAGAGGCCGCTTGAGCTCCGCCGATCAAAACACCGCCTGCCACTGGATGCAACAAAGAAGCAGAACGATCAGGGCCGAAGATAGTAGAGATGCCAATCATTCCGGAGCACATTATCTCGTACATCAAAAGAACTTGATCTTGGTTCATGTCGAACTTTGCCTGTATGGTGCGTGATTGTGGATCTGGCGGAGACTGGCCTCTCTGAAGTGCGCCTCCGAATTTAGCGTATAGTATACCGCCAAGGAGCCCACCAAGGGCAGTCGGGAAGCCAGAATTGATGCCTGTCGCCATTTGTACGAGAACGGTACCTGGACATGCGCCAGTCAAAGCCATGCCAACCCCAATACCTAGACCACCGAAAATGTTGGCATCATAGGGTCCAAGCCATCCGACTGATGACGCCTTTCGAGGCTGACGCTGAGCGATGTTGAACCGCTCGAAGGCAGCCATTACTATGCTAAGAGACTATCAATTCTGGACAGGCATGTGGGTATACATTGCAGAGGGAAAACAGGGTGGAACATTGGTCACTTACGCGCTGACCGCGCTCGCAGATAAGAAGGCCTTCAGCATGTGGTAGTCCTTCATTTCCAATTGAGAAACAATGACCGAAGGTAAGTAGACGCCCGAAGCGGTTAGTGCCATGCCAAAAGTCAGGCCTGCACCTGCTGTAGAAATCGAGCTAGACATCGCGGACCTCATAAGTGTGCAGGCGCCGTAAAGAGTAGATATGCAAAAGCGGATTTGGGGTTCGGGGGCAGAAATCAGCTTTATATGAATGAGACCAAGACTCAGAGGAAAGCTTGGGGAATTGCAGATCGAATGGCGACGTGGTCAACAATATCGCTCTCAATACACCCAAAATATGCACGGAGGATGCAATCGACTGTTGAAAAGCGACGTGGCTCGTTAGTTTCGATGGTCGATGCGCCAAACCTTCTTCATCATCCCTCTGGGCTCAAAGCGGAATGCTTTTTATGCATTCTTTGGTGCTCTTTTGCTAAGAAGATGGTGTGAGACGACATCACGTCACTGGGAGCGCGATAGGTGCATGAGACAATAATCTGAATCCGTGAGCCTTAATAGACTCCGCATGAGGTAGAGTTGTATAAGCCGCACACAATTGGAAGATGTTGCAGATTTATGCTTCGTTGCATAACTTATGCACGCCAAGACCTCAAGCTCCTGAAGAGACAGACACCAACAAAACCTCGTAAAAGCAACTCCATTCACCACTACTTTCTTTTTCTTGAGGCTCACCATCACCCCTGCCTATAGACTTCTTCGTTCTTCACAACACTCTTTTGATGATCGATTGCCAATGACTCCGGGTCCTCTATTGACAAAGACTCCAATCTAGAACGCTTGCCGAGAGTCCATTGACAAACACGCCATACCCTCATTGGTGACCCTGAGATTTTGCATCAACAAAAAGAGTCAGATACATTTGAAAGCGAAACAATAGAACCCGCACGAAGGACTCTATCAGAATTGTTTCCTGGGATTGGGATAATTCTACACTGTCGCTTCAACGAAGCGCCCGTTGGCTACAGTTGCCATTTCTGGTCCCAACGATCCTAACGGTCTCGTTCGACCCTTCAAGCCGGTCTTGGAGCTTCACTACATAACACCAACACATAATGATAATATTTACAACAATGCAATTAACGACCGCCCTCCTCCTGATTCCTTATCTACCATCGACAATACTCGCTTATGAGTCTAATCACATCGGCCGTCCACGGCCTCGATCACTCGACGCTGTCCTCGTCGAGCCACAAGAGACAGAAACACAATCCCTTGCAAACCCTTTTCTCAGAAGTCTAGACTTACGGAGCGTTATTCCAAAGATACCACACCTCAAACAATTAGACATTCGACAACAAGCTCCTGCCGCCCCAGTGGCACCAGCTGCCGGACAAAATGCTCAAGCAAACGCAAAAGCCAACGCCGGAGCAAATGTGGCAGCTCCGAATAAAGGTACCGATCCCGACGCGCAACAGGTCGCGGGTGGGCAAGCAGCAGGAGGTGCGCCTGTGGCACCAGCAGCCAATGCCCCAATCGCAGGTGTCGGCGGCGGAGGCGCACCAGCAGCACCTCAGCCTGGCGCTAACGCGGGACAAGCGAACCCGGTCACAGTCATCACGGTGGCGACCGTGGTTGGAGGTGTGACGAAACAAGTCCCACAGACATTTACGCAAAGTCAAGGAGCTGGTGTATCGGCACCGCAAGTGAAGACGGGATCGATCGGTATGGGTACTCTGACTGGCAACGTGGGAGTCGTGAAGACCGATAACGCGAAGAGTGAGGGCGTGACTGCAAGAGATGGGATGTCGACGAGATGGGCTATGCTTGGTATATTGGGATCGTGGACTATTGCTCTGGTAACGGGAGGAGCTGTGCTTGGGGCAAGATTAATATAACAGACTGGCGAGGATATTGCTGATTGTGTCGCGTGTCATGGCATACTATGGCGTTGAAGACGTGGCAACGGTATGTATAGATATGACGGATTGGTAAGCATACACTGCTATCTCCAACAATGAAGCGTTTTAACTATGTATTATCTTTGTGCCTTGTGGATTTACCTCATTCGCAGAAAGACTTGGCCTAGATCCAACACCGGCTGCGTTTAGCGTTAATCTTTACCTACGTCATGTCAACACCCCGCGCTATTGCATGAAGACCAAGTTTGCTGTTAATACCTATCGGCTTTCTTCTTCACCGTTACTGTTCTTCCCCAACCTAAGCCTCTTTCAAAATATCAACTGACCTCAACTCCACCACAATAAAGCCTGTTCAAGCATTCTCCACATTGCACACATCGAAATGTCGGAACAGACAGAAAACAAACCACAAGAGGGGCAAAGCTCCTACTTATCCACAGCAGCTTCTTACGTGCCAGGCTTAGGCGGTGGTAGCAGCAACGACAGTGGCGACTCAACTTCCAAATCAGCAACCGAGTCTGTCACCGATGGAGCCAAATCAGCAGGTGGTGCAGCGCAGAAAGGTCTCCATACAGGCGGGTCCGTCGTCACCTTCCAGTATCCCACTGCCTCTCATTGATCATGAATGCAGGACCACCCTTAGGGACAACACCTCCTCCCTCCCCATCGTTGGTGGCGTAACAGAAGGCGTCGGCAACATGCCAATTACCCAGAAATTGGGCGGTGCAGAAGAAGAAAAGGGATACCTATCCCAAGCATACGAGTATGCGGGCGAGAAGGCACGTACAGTGTACGACGCAGCTGGCAACGCTGTTAGTCTCCCTTTCTCCCCCACATCTCCTTCTCCACCCCCATTAAGCTTTCCCTCCCCTTTATACTAGCTAACCCCCTACCCACTAGATCGGCACCGTCCGCGAAAAAGCCGGCTCCTACGTCTCCTCTTCCAACAAAGACTCTTCCGACCCTTCAGAAGCCCAGCCCGCCCCCGCTGACGACGGCCAACAAAAAGTCCTCAACCAAGCGACCGGTGCCGCAAAAGACGCCGACGCCAAAGCCGGCGGACCCAGCGAAACCGTCTCCTCTGGTGCCTCCGCCGCGACCGACACAGCCAAGGACGCCGGCTCAAGCGTCACGGGCGCAGTATCCGGGCTGACAGGCTCAGAATCCAAACCCACCCCAGATAACGCACCGAACCCAGACGCTGCAGGGGAAGCCCAGGAGAAGACCGAAGAAGGCGCGGAGAAAAGCAAAATGACAGCCGCAGAAGCGAAGCAGCAAGGCGAACGCAAGGCAGGGGAAGCTCAAGACAAGACCGAGGAAGCAAAAGAGAAGACCGAAACCAGTGCGTCCGACACAGCGTCCACCGCGCAGCAGAAATACAGCGAAACGACCGAAGCGGCCAAGTCCGCCCATCGTGACGTGGAAGATAAAGCGCAGTCCGGCATCAAAGACACAGTATCGTCAGCACAGGACGCCACGGGCACGAAAGACGCCACCGGCGACGCGAGTGAAGGTCTAGATCAGACGGCCGATGCGGCGAAGGGGACGGCGAGGAAGGCGGAGGATCAGGTCACGGAGACCGTGGGTGGGGTTGGGGGTGGGGTTAGTAAGGCTGGTGAGGGGGAGTATTCTCAGGGCGCGAAGGATGCGGCGGGGAGTGTGGGGTCGGGAGCGAAGGGTGCTGTCACTGGGGCGGGTGAGGGTGTGAAGGATGTTGGTGGGGGTGTGGCCAGTACGGGGAGTGGAGTTGCGAAGGGGGTGGGGAGTGGATTGGGGAGTGCGGGGGGTGCATTGGGGTTGGGCGGTGGAAAGGAGGAGTAGGGAGCTTGTGAAGGGATGGGAGGGGGGTGATACCACGTTGGCTACGAGATTGTATTGATACTTTGGCGTGTTTGCGAGCGGGATTTGATACCTAAATGCTCAATTTGGTCCAATTATTTGGGATGCTTATCCAACCACAATGCTTCATTCTTTCTCCGACCTATTGGTTGCCCTCCAAGTCAATCCAAACGAAGTGACCTAAATAACCCTATCCTCCCCTTTCCCATTCATCTCGATGTCAACTCCCTCACTACTTCATCAACGCCGCAAACTCATGATCTACACACCCAAGAATCAGCACCCGCTCCACTCCCTTAATCTCTTTAAAAAAAACAGAAACCTTCAACTTCAACATCACAAGCTCGCTTTCCCCCTCCTCTACTTCTCACTTCCCCGCCTTCAAACATCCACCCCTCCAATCACTCACCCCTCCCCCTCATCCATAAAAAAAAATAAAAGAGATAGAAAAAACTCACAATCAATCTCCCCATTCCCATCCCCATCCGCCTCCCTCACCATCTCCTCAATCTCCTTATCCGTCAAATCCTCCCCAATACTCTTCATCAACTCCCTCAGCTCATCCGCACTGATCGTGCCGTTCCCATCCTTATCAAATACGTCGAAGGCGGCGCGGAGTTCGGCTTCGGTGTCGGTGTGCGAGAGACGGGTTGCCATTATCGTTGCGAATTCTGTGGGAGGGGTGGGTGGGTCAGCTTGGGATGGGAGGTCTGTGGGGGTGGGATGGGGAAGGAGAGAGAAGAGGGGGGATGGAGGAAGAATATCGACGACGAGGGGGTTGGGGAAAGGGAAGAGAGAGAGAGAGAGATTGAGAAGGATGCTGGTTCAACGACAGGCATGAGGGGGTTAAAATAGGGATGGAAACACACCTTCAAAACTTATCGTGCCACTACGATCGGTGTCGATTTCGTTCATCAGATCTTCGAGTTCTGTGTCTGAGGGTTTGAGGCCTAGTTGGCGCATTACGGCGCCGAGTTCGTGGACTGTGATCTCGCCTTCATGGGAAGAGAGGAGGTGTTAGTGAGGGAGTCAGAGGTGCAGAGTAATGGATGTGAGGGTTGCTTGGGAGGGGAAGCTTGTCGTTGAGGAATTGGGGGACTGTGTTTGAGATGGGATGAACGATTTGAGTTAGGTTGCCCTCCTCAGAGCGACATGAAAACGGTGGCTTACCATCGCCGTCGTTATCCTGGTGAGATAATTAGTGTCCAAGAGTAAATATAGCTTAGTGGGTTGAAGAGAAATATAAGACTTACGAATAACTTGAATGCTGAGCGCAGTCCATCCATCTGCTCTTCTGGGAGCGGGGACGCTTGTTTGCTCTGTGTTACATTTTAGCTACCTGGCACTCAGATCTGGGCGTGTGTAGACCAAGGTGGTGAGAGACAGAGTAGAGATGGGCAAATAGTAAACGTCATCATGTACCATGTTGATTCTGTTTGCGTGATCCTTCTTGCTTGGAGTGGGAGAGCGAGGGATGTTTTTGGGGCTTGATTGATAAGAGAGTGCAAGCTCATTTGAAGGTCAGACCTTGTGGAAATACAGAAGTGCGATTTTGATAAGAATATGAGGAAAGGCACAACAGGTGGTCCAACGTTCCTTAGGGCGTTTGTAGTCGTTGGAATAGACGTTGTACGCATGATGTCAAAGCTTCAGCCTTGCCCCACTAGATCTAGAAGTGGGATGGATAACAGACGGAGGAGGTCTAGACTGTGCACCAGATAATACATAGAAGATCATCTGAACGCATCCTCATGCTTTGATGTACAAGAATGAATAGAGTATGATTTAGGATAAATCCAAAAGATAGGAGACAAAACCCATCGTCAGTGTTTGAGGCGCAGCAGAACTGTGCATAATATTCCGAATACTTCTACTCGATACCCGGTTGCTCAGCTTCATCTATCTCGCGGCATATATCGTACAGATTCAGAAAACTCAGTCAAGCCTCCCTCCAGCTACCCATGATAATCCCGCTTCATATGTGTTCATCGTGCGTCTCTGCTACTCAAAATCCAAGCGCTTCTGTACTCTTGCAGACCTCGCAAAAGTGGATAAGGAAAATGCTACTGCTGGCAGGCAGTGTGGGGAATCTCGACCGAAAATTGAAATGCCAATGCTTAGTTGGCTAGTATGAGAGAGGGTAAGAACTCGGTATATGCATCCATGAGCCATGATGAGAGTGCCGCCGGATGATGTATTATTTCTGTCGTCGTGGAAAAGAGGCCGTTGCTTCAAGTGTCGATGGTAAGAGCACGCGCGTGCGAGTGCACGCAGATGGTGATAAGTGAGTGAGTGCAATAGCCGGCATCAAGCTTGCACTGGTTGGAACGAGGATGTCATGTCTAGGTCAACCTCCTGCGAAGACACGGTCGGGGTGGTGCCGCCAGAACCTGAAGCGACAGCATCATCGTAGCCAGACAGGGTTTGGGAGTGCAGCTTGAATGCTTCACCCATGAGTTTAGTGATCCTGGAATCGTTAGCATGAATGGCAAAAAGAGAGATCAGTAGACCAACCCCCAAACAACCACTTCTTCCAACATTCCACCCCACAATCGAGCCACAACAGAGCCGAGCCGACCGTTGACGTCGAAACCTTCGTCCTCAAACAGTGTACGAACCTTGTTATACATCGAGATCTCTTGTTCAGACGCTTGCTCCTCATCGTGCTCGAGTCGATACAGCCAAAGACTGAGAATAAGAATAAGATCAAAATTACAGAGAGGATGTTCGATGCTCCAGTTTGTAGCGCACGTTCTCCCCACCCATCGGATTCCCTGTTGCGCCACGATTTCGATGCTGTTGAAACACTCCTCTATAACCTTAATCATCTCCTGTGACCGTTTGACGTTATTTCTTGCCGCGGTCATGGCGCTGTTGACTTCATAAGCGTTATGATATCGCATTGCTTCCTGCACGGCTTTCAGGTCAACTTCCAGCCGCGCACGTGTGTTGCGGTAAACTGCCATGGAATTAAAGATCAGTGGGTGGCCTTTGTCTGGCGCGTTGAGCTGTACGATCATCGTCTCGGGCTCACACATGTCGAGCGAGCTTTCCCAAGTTTCCAGACCAAGACGCAATTTGTACTCAGTAACGACATCTTGCAGAGCGTTAAAATTACCCTTTTGACCCCACACCTCTAATGACAGGGCATTGATCATGACTCGGGTGGCAAAGGCACTATATTTGACTGGTTCTCCTTGAAAGAGGCTGTCATAGGCTGCTTTGACGGTGACGTTTGTCGAATGAGACAAGCTTTCTTGCCAGACCTCCTCGTCAGCGACATCCAGGTTCCAAAGAGATTCGGAGGCCGGCAATATCAAGGATTCGAACTCGCTAAAGTTGATCGCGGGAGTATGGTTGTACGTCAAAGTAAGCATGCCGAAGAAGATGTAGACAGCATAATATGTTCTCCGGCCACCTTCATCTTCAATCCATTCCTCGTGCGTCGGTTGTCTTCCTTCTCGAGCTTCGGTCCGCAGATTGAGCTCATAGCGATTGCCTGAGACCATCTAGTATACACAATCAGCGACACACTTGCCTAGACGACTCTGGGATACTTACGCCTGCAACAAGACTCTTGATGGAGCAGGTCCATTCCAGCCCCTTTGCATCGCCGCTCCAGCTAGCAAAGATCATGTTCAGAAGAGTGCTTTGCATAACCCATAGGGGACAATTTCTGGAACTAAAGTCCTCACTGTTCTGCACATATTGATTGTTTAGGATCTTAGATCCCACATGGAACATGAAAGCCTTATCCGGGTTCATAGAATAAAGCGATCCAATTGACAAGACTGACAGGAGGAGAGGAGGGGAGATTTGTCGAGCATTGAAGGAGTCTGGATGCAAGAATGGAAGATGATGATGAAAGAGCTTGAAGTAGTGTTCGAGGTGCGTGTTTAGGTCCGCACGAGTCTGCTGTTGAAAGCTTGGGTATGTCTGACCCTCCGTGTCGTAAGCCCTCATGGCCTCTTGCATGACCCGATAGTCATCATCTGACTGTATCTGCGGTACTTTTGGTGTAGTTATAGGCTGACTTGGTCCTGGTGATCTTCGATAATCTACCGGAGAAACTGGTCCAGTCATGAAGGGGAAGGGTGAAAGCCCGTTAGGTGTGGCGGGCCCAGATAGTGGCATAGTACCGTTAAGATTCTGAAGGGAAGGGGCGAGAGCGTCGTTGTTTGATGGATACCGTTCCATCATCGGAGGAAGAGGGGCATGTGAGGCGTGAGGTTGCAATGTGCTGGCGCTATTAAAGGAAAGCTGTGACAATTGAGTATCTTGCGAGCCAGAAAGACTCGCGGAAGAAATGGAAGAAGCTTTAGGTTGATTTACCGAATTGGACATGAAGTTTTCCCACGGCATCTGGGGCAAGGGCACGGCACTTGACATGAACGGATTCGCGGCATCAAACATGGTGGTATGGTCTGGTGAGTACGGCGTCGCGTGCTCGTCGAGGTTATGCTCCTCTTGCGAGGCCATCTGTGCCGTAGCTTTGTGATGAAGGTCGGTCATCAACATTGCGGCAGTCTCAAGGTCAACCATACCATCACTGCTTGCCTCTATCTGTTCCAGCGCTGCTGTATCCAGTCCCATAGCCGGCTTGTTCGGGGTCGCTTTCGGCGTGGTTTTGGTTGTGGTCCGCCTCTTGACTTCACTGACGAGTGGCACGCCACCATCTTTGGCATGAACGGTTCGGTCGTGGCGCAAAAGCAGGTCTCGTCTCACGAAGGTACTCCTGCATTTCATGCATTTGAAGGGTCGTTCTTTCGTGTGTGAGCGCTCATGACGCGATCGATGTTCGGAACGCGAGAAGGCTCGAGCGCAATAGGAACATTTGTATTTTCGATCCGGTGTTGATGTGGGTTTCTTGGGAGAGGCTTCAGAAGCCGTCACCGCAGCAGCTGCAGGCATGGTGGCTCTTCAGCAGTATGTCGACGACCAGCGACTTCGCGCAAAACGAATGAAGCCAACTGATGCGAATTCGGATGGGTAAAAGCCCATCAATCGTTGTCGGAGAAGAGGTGGGAGATGTGGTGAGGGAGGCGGGGGTGTAGTTGAGTTTAGCGGGACTTGGCTTCGGGTTTAAGGGTCGATAAGAGTAGTATGCATAGAGGTAGGGAGCTAGGAGCTGTCGAGCGAGGTTTTGGAGGCTCTACAACGGTGCGATGATGGTTGAAATCGATTTGGAGGTTGACGATGTGTCTGGTTTGAAATTTCTGGAGGGACAGCGAAGTGGGGCGGATTGCTTGATTTGGGCCAAAAAGGGGCCAGAGAGCAGAGGGGGAGGGGGGGGGCAGAAAACGAGCTAATTTTGCATACAAGATTACGATGGAACATGATGAAATAATCCGATTCACGGACGCTTTATTATTGCCCTACTAAAGCATCTATTACGACAGGTACCTCACCTTTCGTGAACGACCTGCTATTCGAAAGGTACGCTCTTGTGAACTGTCGGTCAAAGGGCGCCACGCTTCACTCCCGCCTAGTCTGTTGCTTCGCTGGCTGGCAACATAAGCATGCAGTGGACGGTGTGCGATCGCATTACGGACGTAGTACAAAGTAGAGAATGACTTTATGCGAATGCTTGGTGTCGGTTGCGGAGTCTTCGGGAAAAGGCAGGCTATGTCTGTATAATGCGTAACGATTATACTAACCCTCTACCTTTTTCCTCACAGCGGCCAGATTTCAGTACCAGAAGACGGCACGGTGAACATGTCAGAGATGTTTTGTTACATCAGTAGCGAATCCTGTCCGAAAGGTTTCGCTGGCGGTAGCTCCAGGAAGTTGAACATGGGGTTCCCCCCGTATCGATCAGGTTTGGTCGTCACAAGTGAAGTCATCACTCTCGCCATCGCCCATCACCCTATCGATCAAATATGTAATCTGGCCTTTTCCAAAACAGACTTTGGGGAATTTCCCCGGATGCCGGAGACAGCCAAGATCTCGCTAGATCACATCCCCATCATCCCTGTCGTTGCCTCGTGGCTGGGCTGGCCCCTCTCGTTACGCGTACACGGCGACACTCATGGTGCACAAATACAGGTGGGAAGGCCGGCAACAAGATGCGATAATATTTTCTTGTGGCTGAACGTCGTTGCAAGCCTACCGAACGTTATAGCTGCAGCTGATAGACCCAGCAACGGCATGCTCGCCTACCTACCCAGAAACACAAAGTTCATAACGCTATCTTCTTCCCCGGGCCGGTTGCCGCAGTCATCTTCCTCTTGCTTGATCGAGAATTTTTCACCAACGCTCCTGTCGCTTTCTGGCCCACTACCGAGCACCGAGCGGAGGCAAGTGATTTTTGGCATAAATCTTTTAAAAAGCTCGAATGTCGCTCTTCGTCAGTGTTGTGGCCATATCGCATCGGTTGTTGTAGCTTTTCATTGAAATGGTGTACCAAATTGTAGGCTGTCCCTTAGGCCCCTCCGGCGCAAGAAGCCCCGCAAACAAACCAATTTGCCGGAAGATGATCGACATAGAATGGAAGATCCAAATCTTTCGAGAAGCTTCAGGGGTCGCACGTGGCTTTCCTGCCGCATTGAATATGGATCACGGGGCGAAAGAGAGGTGGTCCAGGCTTTGATTAAGAAATCGTACACGCCAACTGGATTGGGTGTATCTTGCAGGCGCAGTACACAGCTCGACATAACAAACTGAAGAAATCGCTCACTATCGCGGGGCTGTCTTTGGTCGAGTTGAGAATTATAAGTCACTGTCAGTACAGGTAAAAATCGTAGCCGGGTAGTCTAGTAATGATTGATTGACGAAGCACTCGTCAACACCTCAGTCACCCTATGTAATAATTCTTTCGATAATAATGTCTCGATCAGTTCTGCTTGGTAGATATCAACTCTTGGCGGGAGCCCGCTCGCCGATGCGCACAACTGCGCCTGCGCCCGCCCCCTCTCAGCTTCAACCCAGGTTTATTCTCAGCTTGCGTAGTTTTCCTAGCCTTATAACCTGTCAGTTACTTGACAACCCACTGCTTGAGCTCTATTGTCTCTGGTATTGGTCCGCAGGCAGAGGGGAAGTCAGCCAATCAACTCTCAAAACGACTCCTCCTCCGAGCGCTTACTCGACTAGACTGGTGTAGCCTTCAACGGTTCAACCTGTTGAAGAGAAGGCCTTGATATATTGCTTGACTCCTGGATCAGTCATGGCATAAAGTCCTGGCGTCGGTAGCCAGATACCGCTCGACAGAAGCCATGTGAAGCAGGACACAAAAACACTTCGGCTCATGAGCCCGCATCTTCAGCAGTATGAACGGCATGTCTAACGGCATCAATGGAGCAAATTATCACTATGAGCGACCATCGTCGAGGCAGGCGTTGATCAATGCCCAACACAACACACTCGGCGGAGCACAGGCCATCAGTGGAGCATCAGCACGGTCGCGGGCCCAATCGGTCGGAATGAATGGCCATACGGTGGATCCTCCGCCCGCAACAGCACTATACGTGCGTGCACTTTATGACTATCAGGCCGACGATCGCACAAGCCTCAGCTTCCGTCAAGGAGAGACCATTCAAGTCCTCACTCAGCTGGCGAGTGGATGGTGGGATGGGGTCATCAATGGGGTGCGCGGCTGGTTCCCAAGTAACTACTGCGTGGTAGTTCCGGGGCCCGAAGATTCTTCAGCCAGTCACACGCAGCTGGCGAACGGTGGCGATGTGTCGGGAGAGTCAGAGACTGATGAAGAGTATGCAGACTACGAGGAGTTGCAACCCAGCAGTCAAGCGCACAGCCGAGAAGAATCTACCTTATCACCAGAGGAAGCTGCATCAAAAGAACAAGAGGAGGCTGCGTTCTGGATACCTCAGGCGACCCCGGATGGAAGGCTGTTCTACTTCAATACTCTTACTGGAGTTTCAAGGGTCGAACTACCAATGGAGGCCCCAACCTCGGCCAACGAGCCAGGGCCCCGTGATCGCATGAATATAAATGTACCAGAACAGACACGACCGCCCCCTCAAATGATGGCTAGAGGCTATGAAAGAGTTGAGGAAGAGTACGAAGAAGGTGAATCGGCGTCTGAGGTAGAGGAATCTTTCATGACGCAAGGTGCACGTCCAAGGAGGCGGAACTCCTACCTATCAGATGGAATCTCTCCCACCGCCTCGCAAGAGTCATTCAATTCACCTTACCTCTCAAACAGGGGGTTTGACTACCAAGCCACAAGTATGGATGCTGTCGCACAAGGTCAATTGGGTATGGCAGGTAGTACCCCATTCACTAGCAATGCACTCAGCCAAATGTCTGGCACTAGCGTGCCACAGTCTTTCGTGGATGAGGGCGGAACGATCCCTGTGACCTGGAACAGACTCATCGATAACATCAGTCGCGCAATTGAATCCTACAAGCAAGCTATCAATAACGCCGACCGCTCCGAGTTCGTTCGCAAAGCTGAAGACATTTCTGACCATTCGCGCATGCTGCTGGCCGCTGGATCTGGCACTACCGACAATCACTCTGGCAACCCTTCCATCATTTCGATCAACAAGGCCTTATATCCTCACTACCGCGACATGATGTCACGGTTTTCGAAACTCGTTCTCTTCTCCCATAGTGCTGCCGCTGATTACCCGGCCGCGGACGCTTATTCAAAATGTCTTCAAGAAGCTGAGGGTGTGCTGCATGGTATGTATGGCTATGTAGAGGTGGCGCGAACGCAAAGAGGAGAGGAGCTTCCAAGACTTGTGCCGGGCTTCGTTCTCAGTAGTAATAATGGAGGAAGCTGGCAAAGCAATGGGCTGTACAATAAAGAGGCGGTAATGGTCACATCGTTCATGGATCAGGACGACTATGATTCCTACAACGAACCCAATGTACCTTTGGAGACCCAGCTCTTGACAAGAATGGACGAGCTGAAGAGAATGATT
The DNA here is from genome assembly GCA_032158265.1 of Bacidia rubella. Lineage (NCBI taxonomy): Eukaryota > Fungi > Ascomycota > Lecanoromycetes > Lecanorales > Ramalinaceae > Bacidia > Bacidia rubella. The sequence continues at coordinate 1,270,651 of JAVTIF010000013.1, read as the reverse complement.
GTGCTGAATATACGGCGACTAGAAGAGCACCTAGTTGCAAGAGAGAAATTGGTCACAAACATTCGCCACGAACAGATAGGAAACAATGTCTGTCAAGCAGCACAGGGTGTCCTGGGTGTCTTCAGACCCTGGATCTCTACCGTTGAATCAATCGACCTCTCACCGCTCACTTCTTCTCCTTCCCTCACTACTAACCATCTGAACGATTTTGTGCTCCAGAAACAAAGCTTGTATGATCTTGCAGCCAAACTTGTAATTGCATGCCAGACGGTCGCGGCCCCTCTAGGAGATGAGTGGGCAGAGAACAGGGGCGAGCCTTTAGAGGAACGATTAGCCGAAGTACGCTCGCTCCTGAGATCGCTTGAGAACTGTATATCACAGATTGGTTTCTCGCTACAGCTTCTTCTCGACATGATGCCACGGGAACTCGACGGACGCGATGCACCCGAGCATCACGACGTCAAGAAGCACCGGACAGATCCTACAGCTTATGAATCGTCCACTATGCCAGCAGCTTCGAAGACGGTGAGACCAAGTCTCGGTGACATGAGCTTTCCTAACTCCTATTCGGAGGGCATGGAGCCGGTCATGGCTAGTACCGACACATATCGTCATCGCCAGCAAGACAACTCAAAAGTCGAGAGGTTCTTTGGTGAAGTACCCAGGGATATCAGGGAAGAGCCATCTTATCTCCGGCTAGAGTATGAAGGGGAAATATCTTACGACAACAAGACTGATCCGCCAATATTGCGGGGTGGCACGCTGATTGCTTTAGTTGAGCAATTGACCCGACACGACAGACTTGACTCACCATTTAACAATACCTTTCTACTGACATACAAATCCTTCACGACCGCTGTTGAGCTGTTCGAGATGCTTGTGAAGCGCTTCAACATTCAGCCCCCACGTGGCATTTCGGAGAACGACTACAAAACGTGGGTGGACAAGAAGCAGAAGCCGATTCGATTCCGAGTTGTCAATATCCTCAAAAGCTGGTTTGACAACTACTGGATGGAAGACAACAGTGAAGAAAGTAACGAGCTGTTACGGCGAGTTCATTCTTTTGCCAAGGATACTGTTGCCACTACTGCGACCCCTGGATCAGCGCCTCTGATGTCCTCAATTGAGCGACGCATGAGGGGTCAAGATCCAAATGCCAAGGGTCTTGTCCCAACTCAGGCCACATCCATTCCTGCCCCTATCATGCCCAAGAACATGAAGAAGCTGAAATTCCTCGACATCGACGCTACGGAATTTGCGCGACAGCTCACCATTATTGAGTCGAGACTGTACGGCAAAATCAAGTCGACTGAATGCTTGAACAAGCAATGGCAAAAGAAGGTTGGGCCTGGTGAGAAGGAGCCTGCGCCTAATGTCAAGGCCTTGATTTTGCATTCTAATCAGCTTACTAACTGGGTCGCCGAAATGATTTTGAATCAGCCAGACGTCAAGAAACGGGTCGTTGTCATCAAACATTTCGTTCAAGTCGCAGATGTAAGACGCTAGCCTTCTCATCCTTTACCATACTGATTTACATTCCAGAAATGCCGATCGATGAACAACTTCTCGACACTGACATCAATCATATCTGCACTGGGCACTGCTCCCATTCATCGATTGCAACGGACTTGGCAGCAAGTCAATGCTCGGACGCAAAATGTGCTTGAGAGCATGCGCAAATTGATGAGTAGCAGCAAAAATTTTGCCGAGTACAGAGAGACTCTTCATTCCGCCAACCCACCATGCATTCCATTCTTTGGTTCGTCACTCGCTTAAATGTATTTTCTTCTACTAACATCACTTAGGCATCTACCTTACTGACCTCACCTTCATCGAGGACGGTATCCCCTCCATCATCAAACGAACCACTCTCATCAACTTCGCCAAACGAGCAAAGACCGCAGAAGTCATCCGCGACATCCAACAGTATCAGACCGTTCCCTACCCACTCAAAGCAGTGGGTGATCTACAAGACTACATTCTCAGCAACATGGCAGCTGCGGGCGACGTGCACGAAATGTACGACAAGAGTCTGCAGGTGGAGCCCAGGGAGAGAGAAGACGAAAAGATCACAAGGTTGGTGGACATGGGTCTTCTATCATGACATATCCACCCCCGCACAGCGTAAGCACCACGCTTCACACGTTGTGCTTTTGTACCCCCAGATCACCCTCCAGTCACTCTCTTCCTCGGTCCGACGATGGCTGACTGTTGTCCGATCGCAGGCTTTTGTCAGAGTCTGGCTTTTTATGATCCTCCGCCACTGTCTCCTCCACAACACTCGTCAATATCTCTATGCTATCTACGCCATACTTACCAGCCAGCGACATATCTGCAGCAACATACTTCCATTCTACGACGTAATGATTTTAGAGCGATACTCCTCACGACACAATATCTGGTACAATTTTTTGAACTTTTTGACATGCAAATTAGCAAAGGTAGGTACGCAACGCTTTCGGGAAACTCAAGCTGCGGCGTTCCCTCCACCTCTGACATGGGTGAAGCGAGGGTCGGTGTTCATTTTTGTAAATATGTTGATTAGCGTTGTGAATCCATTGCCAAGGAGATTGAACACCATATTACAATTTCTACTTATTTCGAGGAGACCCTGGCAATGCATGTCTGGATTTTAGTTGGTGCCCTCTCAATCAATAATCCATCTGAATAGCCTTAGTAAACGAGAATACCGTAGACAATCTCAACTTGATGTGGTAGTTTTCTGTTTCTCCACTGCCCCCTCTCTTCTGCTCTTCATAGTAAACTTGCCTTCCCGTCTCCGAGCGCTACCCAAGGGTGCACTTATCTCTCTATCTGAATTTGAAGTCGCCTTCTCTACGTGACATTTTCTTCAAATTTGGATTTCTCATGTTCAACGTATGAGAATGACAGACATGTTGGTGAGTAGAGCATCTGGAAATGACTTCTTTGAGTTTTGCACCGAGTTTTTGGGTATCTCAAGGTTCACTTGTGACATTAATTGTTAGTGGTGGATATTAGGTGGAGGCTGAGATGACGTTTTGGGGTCGGTATGCACAAGCTTCGGGTCTGTTATGCGTATTTTGTGGTGAGAGTTGTGGGGAGTAGCATAGGACGAAAGTAATCTCAGTTAGGAGGGCGCATTCAATTCGTGCCATAGCCCGGAGATATCTCCAAGCATTACAAGCATTCCAGTCCGCCATCTTTACTTCACACAAGCGCTGAGGGAGACCAACCTTGAAAAGCCTGTCTTATGTCTTTAATCTTTCTGCAAGCTAAGAAGGATCTTTACAGCAGGACGAGGTTTCTGCAGACGGAGAAGAAAATTGTCAGCAACATTCTAATATTACTCTTCAAGTCTATGTCCCGTCGCTATGCATGCAGCGCCTTTATATCTCCGTCTAATCCTTCTCTCACAGCACAAGCAAACAACCCAGCGACCTCGATTTCAAACCTGCTTTCCACTCGCATCACTTCCGCTATCCCACCACTCCCAGCTACACCTCCTCTCCTCTTCCTACCCACTGCGTCACTTATCACTCTTCCCCTCTCTCTGGCCTAACCTCCCTGAGCTTTCCCACCTCAAGAAAGATCCGGTGACCCTCTCCGACTCTCAACCCCACAATCAAACCCAAAGTACTTATGAAGAACCTGCATGACCGCCTGATCGACTTCTTTCTTTCCGCCAACACCACCACCTCCTCCCACCCCACTACTCGCCCCTCCCCCAACAATACCCACATTAGCCCCCGACCCGACTGCACCACCGCCACTATTCGTCCCAGCCTTCACATTCTCCTTCTCCACCTTACCGTTCTCTTTGCCAGGAAGGGGTTTGTTACTACTGAGTTCGCTAGCCAGGGCATCGAGGTCGGATTGTTTGGGGGATTTGGGGAGGCGGTAGTGGAGAGTGTGGATTTTGGTGCGGAATGCTGGGGGGAGGGGGATGTTAGCTGTTTGTGATAGGGACATTCGAGGTTGTTCAGAGTTTCGGTATTGGGAATTTGGTGGTGGAGGGTGGGGGTATGGTGGGGCGAAGGTTGGGTGGGGAGTGTGTGGGCGGCGGAATGGGGAGAGGCTATGTGGGTAGGAGATGATAATAGGGGAAGGGCGAGTAAATTGGGGAGATAGGGGAAGGCAAGGAGGGAGGTGGATGGACCCACAGTCGAGCGAGCAGGCGAGCGGTGTGCCTGATTTGGCTTTGGCGGCATAAGCTTTTGTGGCCATGTTGTCGAGCTCGGGGTTGACGTGAGGAACGAAAGGGTAGGATGCCTGCATCTTGAGTGGCTTTGTGGGACCAATTTAGTGGCTGTATGGTGAAGCTTGGTTTGATGTAAGTTGCTTGAAGAAGTTGGGTTTTGATGATACGGGTTATTGAAAGGTGTCGTCAGGATTAGGGCTTTGAGGGCCTTTTTGTAGACAAAGACACGGTCGGTGAGGTTGACCGACTGATGCTTGGCTGCAACTGATGTCAAGCTGTTGTGCACATGATAGCACGGTGAGTGTGTGAATTCATTGTATTGATGTGTGGCGGCGGCTCAGAGTTGGTCGTCAATAGAGTGGCGGTCAGCGTGTCAAAATGATCAGCCAATGTCAGCTTAGGGACGCGTAGAGAAAGGCGATGCAGTATTGTTTGACGACGTGCATGAAGCAATCAAAGACAATAGAAAGTAGATGCACTGCATGACGTAAATTGGTATGGTGGCAAATATACAGTGTACTTTGCCTCTCAACATCCTTAAATACAAATACACAGTTGATGCAACCTTAATCGCGACCAGTGAAAAGCCTACTTTCGTAAATGCCAGATAACTTAAATAAATGCAAGCCTAAGAACCAGTCGTCAGCCAGTGAACTTGTACGACGACATCAAAGATCACCTTACGAGGGAGAGAGCAGGATGATTACTCCAATTGAAGTCCCTCTGACTGGCAGTCCGCAATCAGTGTGGTACGATCTCTCCTGACCAAAGCTCCAGATCACAATGGGACTTGAACCTCTCTCATATCATTATAGCCAAGCAGCTGGGACCCAGAAGGCTTGTGGTCGTACAGTCGTGGGAGTCATTAGGAAAGATCTCGTTCCTTGAAAACTCATCATACCAGGATTTTCTTGATAATCAGTAGTGCAAGAGCAGCAATCACACCTGTGATGGCCTTGTCAACCCATACCGGCACGCCATCTGAGCTCGTTCTCTGTGCGACCGCCGGCACCGCGTTATTCAATCTCGGCGCCGCAGGCACACTCGTGACTGGAGCGTAATCCCGCTCCGTTACTGGGGCAGTCTGCCGCACCGCCTCCACCTTTTCCGCACCCTGATCCTCCGCCGGCGTTTCCACAACCTCTTTTGCCTTGCCCTTATCCTTCTTCTCCTCGGGTTGTTGCATCTCATCTTTAAACCCAAATCTCAATTCCTCAGGCAAATCCCTCTTCACCTCGGCATCCCCTTCCTCTCCACCCTCCTCCTTCAGAATATCCTCATTAGCCCTCCCACCACACCCCATGCACTTCCAGGCCCTACTCTCCCCAGCCAGCCTCTCCCTCTCGGATTTCCCCATATCCATCCCACCAACTTGACCCTTCGCATCTCCCTCCATGAACGCCCTGAGTGCCCACAGCGCAGTCCGTATCCCCCACGCGGGCTGCCACGTCTCCTCATGATGCCCTGAAATACTCAAACAGATCTCGCGGTTGACCTCAAAGCGTCCAGATGGTGTCAAGAAGCGGAAAGATGGCGGGCGCAACGGGTAGGAGGGGGGCAGGATTATACGGCCGTGGTAGGCGCCGCTTGCGTAGGGAGTGGAAGGGGGGCCGCGGAGAGTGAAATGCCATTCGAAGAGATTGGTTTCGAGAGGTGCGGCGTGCAGGGTGGGATCGGGATGAGAGGCGAGTTCGCGAGCTTCGGAGAGGATGCGCTTTATGGTGGGGGATTTGGTGGAGTAACTTGGTAGGGAGGCCATGTTGAGAGCGTTATGGGGAATCAGAAAATAATTGAAGTTTGGAGGGAGCTAGATAGTTGTGATTTGGGATGGAGGTGTCAGCGCATGGCTGATGTGTAAGGTTGTGTGATTTCGTGACAGTTGGCCAGTTGCCCAGCTCTGAAAGTGTATGTTGGTTTTTGCGGGAGAAGGTTAGCGCCGAAAGTACTACGGCAGGCCGTTACTCGAAGATTGCAGATTCCTACTAATCCCCCCTTTTCAGAAACTCTGCCCATAATTCGTCTGACAAAACGGCCGTAGCTTATGATTTCCATAGCTAAAGAGCTATGCAACCGATTGTTTACTTTAAAGGGATGCCGCTATGTAGGGACCTTTCTACAATTATGTTGCCGGAAATGTTTCAAGCTTTAACATTCGAGCTTGTCAACAACATTGGCGACCTCAAACTGGCGGTTAGAATGTCTCTCGGAGTTCTCATTTCGCATATCAGCTTGGAACCTTGTATGTATAGATGTCACTGCTAGGCATACGTCAATTAGGGGAATAGTGTCGGATGTGAGTGCTTTTGGATACGTGTACGGTCTTACTTGTTCCGGTTTATGGAGACACTTTCCTGCTGCGACTTCGCCATGAATGGACCTTTCTTGCAATCTCAAAATCACAGCAAATCTTTGTTTACTTCGTTTCAGCTTCGTTCGTCTAGCAACTGAGACGCCAGTGATACTTTTGGGACTTGATTTTGATGATCCTATCGCGCTACCGTGTTTTAAACGCAACAAGGTATAGAGTTGTGAGCATTTATCGCCGCCAATTCTTTGTGAAAAATCATCGCCTCGCAAATTACAGCTCTCACATCACGCACGATTTAGTGGTAGCTCTTGTAGCTTTGGTTCGGAATCTGACTTCTCCGCCTCGTTCTCGCTTGAGGCTGCGGGAGTGGAACATACCTCAGTGGGGTTGCAAGACAACTCTGCCGCTGCCTCCATGCCCATCATCTGATGCCTGTGAGACTCGCTGGTAAGCTCGAATCTGATGTCAGGACTCGACATTTCCTGTCGATTATTGTTCCCAGCAAGCTCAGGTTTCCCTTTCTCTGAGGCCATCGCTTCGAAGGTACTATCTTGTCCCGCTAATTCGGCCTTTCTGAAAAGGGGAAAGGATGTATCGTCCGGATTGTGCTTCTTCACTTCTCTGTTCGAGACTGCGTACCCGCTTCTTTTCAATATCTTTCTGGCAGCATGGAACAGGAGTCCGACTATGCAGAATGCCCCTAAAGGGATGGCAATAGCCAAAGACGCCCACATCCTCGAAGTCGATTCGCTATTGATTTGCTGCAGGTCTCCTGGAACACATGGCTGTCCTCCACTAGTGACTTGGTGCTCAGAAGCAAGGACGGTTGCAAAGACGGAGTGGGCAGACTTGAGAGCGGCGCTCTTGTTTTCTTGTACAATGGTTATTGGGGCTGCAACTGGACTTGCCAATGTAATCGGTCCTTCAGAAGTGATCTTGCAAATGCTTCCGTCCTGATTCCTTGACGTCACCGAGTATGTGGGAAAGACAGGGAAGTTGATATAGTCCCATTGGTTTCTGACTTACTGTAAGTAGGGATTTTGCTGGAGACTTTGCTCACGACTCACGCTGCATTCAACTGTCCCCTTTCAAATCTGTATTTGGCGTCCAATATGCAACGGCCGCACGTGATTGAAGGAGTTCCTGTCGAAACTTCTGATTTTGTCTGGGTGGCCAGTGTCGTAATCTCCATGTTGTGGAATCATGTGCTTGTATTGAAATTTCCAGAATGCTAGCAGAGAATTTGTCAAGAATAGACTCTAGCTCGCACTGCTACTGGGAAGGAAATTGAGCAATGTGTGATGGGATTTAGGAAGATATGATGTGGATTTGTTCTGATTCTTCATCACATCGTGGTAGGCCGAGTGCCATGTGTCCGATCAGGTAGGCTATTAACTCCAGGCTATCTCCAGCATATATAACTCCTTAGCCCGCCAATGGGCGGATTGGGGCGCGTGATGCTAGCCGAGTCGTAGGCGTACTCAGCCTGTTGGTTGACAAAGAGTACAGCACCTGACTGCATAACCACGTAAAGTTCACTGGAGTGCCGCATCTCAGGGATGCTTCCTACTTTAGCATGCGTCCGAGCTATGGAATGCTAATCAACGGCTCCTTCTCCGGCTGATCCGCTTGTGGGCTGTGGGAAGGTTTCGGTGTCGACGCGCTGGCGGTAGCCGCGAAGGATCGTGAGTCTCGAAGACAGAAATGTTTCACTTTCAGCCCTAGCTGCTGCAGAAGGCAGCTGATGCCTAGCCAGGTAAACATGAACCCTCAGCCGGCAAATTCTTGACCTGCACGTGCCGCCCCTCTTAAATGAAGAAGCCAATAGTTGGGGGACTATTTGAGTAGATTACTTATTGACCGTATGTTGTTGAACTCTGGCTAAAGTGTAGAGACTACGTTGAAGAGTCCCTTTAAGCCGTTGACATTGATCTTGTATCAATAGTTCTCCACCAGAAATGTAGAATGAAAACCTTTGAGAGAATTTTCTGTCAAAAAGGGGTTATAACCACACCAAACTTACTGATCCGTAAAAGATTCAGTGGCTCTTTAGCAACCATCACTTCAAAGATAGTCCGAGTCCTTGCGGATGCTGGCGTGTATATAAATAAGATTTCGGTAGAAAAAGGAACATTGATACTCTTCTCATTGTCATCTGAGGAATGGATTCGCAAAGAACTATTGGAAAACGGTGCACAGGACGTAGATTCGCTGGAGACCAAGTGAGCTGACAATTTTCGTATTGAATTGTATCTAAAGCCGCCACTCTTGCTGAGACGATTTGCCCTGAGACGACCACCAATATGGAGAACGGCAGAAAATCAGCCATTACGATCACCACAGCAGACGGCAAGGGTCACAACACTAGTGACAGTGAAGCAACATGTTACGGACAGAGCCCGAAGGCGAGCGGGGAAACCTAAAAAAACGCCTGTCTAGATTGGGGAGACCTGTTTTCGAGCGAATATACGATGCTTTTGGTGCTCTCGCCAACGTTGAGTGATTGGAGAAGACGGGGAGCTGCCCTCAAGCCCAGTAAGTCGCTTTTTCTGAAGCCTCAGAAGTGTTGCTAGGGGCTTCTCCTTGCCCTAGCGCTTGAGTTTGCGCCGGTTATTGCTCCACTCACCCAGTCACCAGGCTGATCGTTGCTTGCTCATGGACATCTCAAGGCATTCGTTCTCATTTGCAGGGATCGTGCTGATGACTAAGATTTGTCTTGATCTGCTTAGCGTCTCAGTCCAGTGATCGGACCACGGCCCGGAAGTCCGATTGCAACCCAATCTCGATCCTGATGACCAGCTTGAAGCATGCTAGCGGTTGGCAGGACTCTCCACAACCTACAAAAAGGCTTGTTTTGAAGCTTCCACATCCTTCATGGCCCAAATGAGATCGACATGAGCCTTGTTTCGTCTTATGGAAAACGCGGACGCAATCGCCATGATGCCAATGGCTAAGTAGCTATCGTCACATCCATTACCGTTCAGATTGTTCCAGATGTCAAAGCATACTCATTGCGATGGTGAAGGTAGGCGTCTTGGTGGTGAACAAACAGCGTCTATTCTAAATATGGCGAGGTTGCCGTGTCACGAAACATGGGCTTCTTGCAGACGAATTACTTCATGTCTTGGTGCTTGGGTTTCATCTACTAAACCTCTCTATATGCTACTTGAGCAAGCAAAGCCTCCAGGAATACGAGGGTTACTTAAGCCTTGCAACTCTTTTCGACCATCAAATACGCGCCCTGGCCCCAAAGAAGGCTGAGCCGCTCCCACAGCCACGAAGCGATGTGGGCCGAACCGGCTTAAACAGGGATTCTATTGCGTCGACCACTCCAATAACGGGGAACGATCTTCAAGGTTCTGCGGCAACTAGATCTCGGAAATCATGCTAAAGAGAAAAGATGGTCCTTATTGGCGGCAAGCACTCTGCACGAGGCTGAAACCGTCCTCCTCGAGCATATTTGGCTTAGCTCGAGTACGATGAGCGCTCTAGTTCCAAGAATAGTGTGGTGGTGCAGCCTGCGCTTTACGTATGTGACTCAATGGGTCATTGCGCACACAAAGGTTGGGAGGGGTTGGAGCCTGATGTGATACTTAAGGCTTGAGATGACCATAGTTGCTTGCTGGGAGGGTAAAATTCCTTCTGCTTTATTTGGAAGTCTGACTAATCCGTTGAGAGCTTACGCTCTGAGATACCCGCTTGGGACCCTTAGAAATCTAAGGATGGTATCCTAATCAAAAAGTATACCCAGTAATACCCAATGATCATGATGGCTATTCAACCGGGACGGTAATTAGGATAGTCTGTGCGCGCCATTGGAATCGCCCGAGCCTACAGAGCAAAACGAGAGGTAGCATGGATCAGCCAGCTTCGGATCATCTTGAGGCACAGCATACCAGTTCGAAGCTTGTAACTCTGGCGAACAAAGGAAGCCGTCGTTCTCGTTCTATGTGTTACGGCGAACCGATCAACCGACCTGCGACTCCCGAGACAATTCCATTGAAGAAAGATGGACCAGTGTTTGACACGACGTTGATCATAGACCCGAGTGAGGGCACTGTCACCAGCAGTCGTGCCAACGATCGAGCAATTGCGGCTGAAGGTAACCTATCACCTCGAGGGGATGACTATACAAGCTGACGATAAGCTGCAGCATGGGTCCTTACGCCCCCTTTAGACGACCCATTCACCTCTACCATACAGACAGTCTCTCGTGATGGCTGGTACCTCCCAGTGCCGAAACGGAAAGTCAAGCCTATTTATTCAACCAATGCAGGTGCCAAGTCAACGGAGCCTAAAGCCGTGAATGTCACAGTCACTAAACCGAGCGAAGAAGTACGGGTCCGGCATCCCAGCAAACCACTTAGTCACCTAACCCTTCTTGATCAATTCCACAGTCTTTTTCCCGGATTCGACGTAAGGGTTCGATTCCATGACGACCCCGATACCTGCATCGCAACAAGTGGGAAGACCAATGAAAGGTGTACTCAATCAAGAGATGCCTCAATTTTGTGCCAATCTACAAGAGAGACTGTTCAACGACTTCTAGAGAGAATGGAGAAGGTCCATGTTGTCAAGACCCAATCGCTATGCGTCCAGCTAATTCTTGATACTTTTATTGACTTGACGACATGTAGAGGGGTCCATCGTGAAGAATATCACCGAGACATTAAGCTATTTGCCGACCGTGGTGCTCCGACAGGTGCTGGTATACTTCATGAGCCTTCTCTTTCTGGCATAAGTCCTAGTACTACGCCACGGAAGCGGCCGCGCATTGTTGCAAGTTTCGGCGATGACGATGATGAGCAGACATTGATGGGTAGCGAAGACAACCATCAGAAATACCGGCAAAGTGCAAGTGATCATGCTTTACGTCTTGGTGAGGTGAAGCCAGCCTCTCCAGCCGATCTGAAAGGAGACAAGAATACCCTTGAAGAAACACCTTTGACTAAAAAGCATGATCGGTACCTTTCAAGAGGCAACGCGTCAGCACTTGAAGAACTGAAGTGCCCAAAACACGCAAGCATTGCCGATGAGTCTAGCACTTGTGAGAACACGCTTGTCACAGACTACCAGTCAGAAGAAGAAGTGTGGGAGGACGCGGAGAAGGTACATCAATCATGCGATGTATCACCATCATCTAGCGACACCAAGAACAAAAGGGAGTCCGCAAATACGATTGTGCACAACAACGCTCTTCCCATCGTCAATCGCTCTACAGCATTCGACAGGTTCAATAAAATCTTTGGCAATGCATTCGACCGATTCACAGAGAACAAGCGAAAGTGTGTAGGGGAGAAGCAAAGGGGGGGACGCTGTGGCAACCCCATTACTTCCACCGACGGACCCTTCATTCAAGCGCTGTTTTCGGAGCTCCAATCCCTTCTGGTTGCACGCGACTCTATTGAGTGTGCAAATCAGATGGGAAAGCTTGCAGACCTAGCATTTTGTAAGCGCACGCACCGAAAAAAAGCGCGAGAGGAGATTAGAATGGGCCTCCAAGAGTCCACGCTTCAGGAGCACGGGTCCTCGATACTGAGCGAGGTAGTCCGAGATGGCGTCTCTGACATCAACATTGAGCCAGAGAACCGCATTCTTACTAAGTCCAGGGACGTGATACCCGATCATATAAAAGAAGATATCCAGAAGTGCCCCACACCGTCTACCAATTGCCAAGGAACACCACGTGCAAGCTACGTACCAAAATTTATAGCCTATCAACCACAAGGTTTAACGAAACTAAGTGCAGCCGAAGCTACTTTCAAGCAGGCTACCAAAGATCTCACAAAGCTCGAGCTTAAGGAGGGGTATCTCTACGTATACTGGAATGGTTCCTGCTTCGGAGCTAGGAAGATAGGCTTCTCGACTAAGGATCCTAGGCAAAGACTCAAGAAGTGGGAGTCAGACTGCGGGCATATCGCACAACCATTTTACATCGCACCACACCCAGTGCCAAACGTGAAGCGCCTCGAGAACATCGTCCACACAGAATTGAAGGAGCTTCGCGTACGCGAGCAAAAGTGCCCAGGCTGCCATTCTAACCACAGAGAGTGGTTTAGGGACCTCGACGACGGTGTGCTCCATGCGACAGTCGAGAAATGGAGCGCGTGGATACAGAAGAGTCCCTACGACCTTACCACGGGCAAGTTGAAGGCCGAGCCTAAGAGAGAACTTAAGGAAATCTGCGATGAAATAGCAGAGCCAGAGCCACGCAGTGTTCAGACGAGGCCTAGACGGAGTGGAAGAATTGCTGCTCGAACCGCTAATGTCAATGGACATGTATCTCCGAGGCGCAGTCAAAGGCTAGCTTCACAAAGCGGCAGTTGATGATAAAGAACCTCGACCTAATGAGAATCGATTTATGAGCGACGTTCAATGATTACCAAAATGACAGACAGAAGATTGACCATATTTGCTATTCCCCATTATAGGCTCACCAAGCACACATACTGTCTAATTACTCGATTACAGTCCCAGGAGTTGGGTAAAGGCTCAGTGTAGTCCGTTAGAAAGAAGGCTGCGAATAACCTAACGATAAAACTTTCTGACGCTTTCACCTTCTATCGATTGACCTTTCCAGGCATCTCTCTATCACATAATGCTTTTAACGCGTCAACAACATCGGCAGACAGAAATTATGGAGCCTCGTGGATCCTGATCGCACGCCTCCGTACAGTCCAAGCGCCCCTTCAAACTGGCTCACGAACCACATCATAGGTTGCCAGACGTTGCTCGAAGCTCACGTGGTTGACAGATCCGGAGCAGTTACGAGATCCCTCACGTCACACTCATGTACTTGGAATATTGGTCTTTCATTCAAGGGGATGGCAACCAGACACAAATCGACGTCAGCTGGTGAATGATAGCACATCGTGACGGCATCACTTAGGTGAGTGAGCATGAAATCGACCAGAAGGCCGCATTCTCTGTTATGCACCTATGACCATCCCAATGGGAAAAGACAGTGGTGCGATTCTCCTTTCATAGTCTGTCCTCTTGATACGTCCGTATATTTGTCAATAAATATGTCAATAACTCAAAGCTATGGAATGTTTCAAGCTTCTTTGCAACTTTTGTGTGTCTGATAGGTCTTGATCTAGATCATGCATGCATTGCCACTTCTTCCTCATCCTCCCGCGACTAGCTGTTTCCCCTATGCTGCAACTACCTGCATCTTTCCCCACCTGAAACCTATGTAAGTGGCCTCAACTTTAGTTTTACTTCTTCATCTACATTCCTCCGGGCGAGTTGAGTGCAGTCATCACCCACCACAGACTTCCAGTTGTAACTGAACCACAGAGGACGTCTAGGTAGAGTCAAAACAATATGTCTTCAAGAGGCAGAGCTGGAGGGCGTGAAGCAGGCTCTGTAAGTATGGAGTATGAGTCTGGTAGAGTGAGGACTGACGGTACTCAGCCTCCAAATCGCTTTCAGCTATCAGAGATGTCGCCATCAGCAAACTCTCGCAACGTGAGCAATCAAAGACAGAATACACTTTCTGCGGCTGGTGGCTCTAGACGACCTTTGATCGCGGCAAACGACTCAGGACGCTCCAATTCGAGCCCCCCTACACGATCTCTAGATTCACAGCCACCTGGAGCACCCACTGATTCCCGCGATGAGCAGCTCAAGAGCCTGCGGGCAAAGATTGGGAAGAGAGATGAGCAGTTGAACCAACAGATAGCTCAGATTGCAGATTTCAAGCATCAGTACAAACGATTGGAAGATGAGCTAAAAGCAAAAGACGAGCAATGTCAAGCAGAGCTGAATGCAAGGGATGAGCAGCAAAAGGCCGGGTTGAGACACAAAGATGAACAGCTTCACAGCAAGGACAACCAGATTCAAGGGCTTCAAGAGAAGATTGATGCGAATGTTGAGCAGGCAAAAGGAGTGCAGGCACGCCTAGACAAAAAGACCCAGATCGTCGAAAATACAAGGAAGAGGATCGGGTCAAACTGGCGTACTATTAAGAGTTCTGTGGGCTCGCTCAACGCAACAGATGCATTCTTCGATGAGTTGGAGAAAGAACTTGGCCCAGTGTGAACGGACAGAGGTTTGAAGAAGCTGGAAAAAAAGGAGAAAAGATGTAGATGATAAGGATAGCTCAGCGGTGGGCATCAATGTAACATCCGATTGCTCGCTTTCCTCAGCTTAGCCCATAATAAGAACGATCAAGCATCAGCTGAATGGAGGATTAGGGATGTCTGACGGACCACATGCGAATTTCAAGAGATGCGTGTCTACCCAGTCTTGTATTTGGACACATCCTTGGTGCCATCTATGATCTTCGAAAAGACATAAGGAGATGCCCTTTTCTTGTATGACTTTGCTTTAGATAGGCGTACTGCAGGGCCCTTATGGATTGATATAACCCAAGGGTAGATTCGCAGAATGTATTGGAGTCACTTCTCATTAGACCAGATCACCCCAATGTTGGTAGCAGGACAGATATGGATCCACTGCAAAACTCAGTATCAGCTTGAGACATCCCAACTTAGTCAATGCTGTAAAGATCCAAAAATGACGTCCATCACGGCCAAGCTTTCAAGCTCGCAGCATGGTGTGCGAACAAGTCCGGGTAAGCGCCGCGAACGGGTTGGTAGGGGATCTTAGACTTTATATTTGACGATCACAGTTATGCACAGAACGCATGGTGCAGCAAGCTTGTCGCCAAAGAGAGGTATTGCAATCGTCATGATCGGGACCTGCTCGTATTCGATGGCTTCATATATGACTGGCGGGTTCTGGTTTCTTCTACCTCCATTCATCAACTTTGAAGACGCTGAAAACATCAATCGCTGCGTCTCCGAGTCCAGAATTTACCAGCAAGATTCACGAATTGTCACCAAGATGTATTGGACTCTACCAACACTCGCCTTCATCCTGGCTGCAGACCTCACGGCAGCGCAATCCCCAACTGTGTCGTCAGGCCTCCCATCGCTGGTTGCCCCAACCCCAACTCCTCTCGGAAATGCCTCAGACATACTGACCTACCCAATTTGCGCCGTAAGTCGCCTTCCCACTCCTCTAATTCCAACAGTCCTAACGCGCACCATCCAGCAAACCTGCGGCAACGAAACAGCGCCCGCCCTCGCGGCCACCATACCCGGCTGTGATGCGAGCAACCTCAACTGCGTCTGTGGTGCATACTACCGCAGCGAAACGGCCGCGTGCGAAGCAGTCACCTGCAGCGAGGCTGATTACCTGAGTAAGCTTGTCTTCCATCCCCCCTCCCCATTCCCACCCACCCTAGAGGAACATCTTAGCTGAGAGACCACCGTGTCTTCCAGCCACCGAAGCGCTCGCACAACAACTCTGTGGCCCGCTCTACAGCAACAACAGCGCTCTTAGCACCAGCGTAGCATCCGCCATCGCCTCAGCAACATCCGTCGCCGCGGCCGCTGCTAGTGGGAAGAATGTCCTCGATCTGGCATCGTATCCGGCTTGTGCTGTAAGTCGCAGCTCATCGTCCACCGCAAGAGACCCGCTCGTGGGCTGGCCTTACTGACGTGTTTGATAAATGCAGCAACAATGTTCCATCTCAACCAACAACGGGGGCTGTGGCACTGGCAGCCAGAACCTATCCTGTATCTGCAACCCGCCTTCGTCCATAATTCAAGGGAATTGCGAGGTTGCGACGTGTAGTCCTGAGGATTTGCGGAGTGCGTCCCCTTCATTCCCCCCTCCCCATTTTCCCTATATGAAAGAACGCAGAGGTTCTTTTGCTAACGGCTTGGATTTGGGTTAGTTGTCACGGATCTTTCGTATAAACTCTGTGCCCCGGCCGGTGGGGTGAATCTTGGAGGGGCCAATCTAACTGGGTATGTGACAAATGCGACTATAACTGGAACGCCGGCGCCTAGTGCGTTCACAGGTGGTGCGGCTAGTCGAGTGGTGAGCGCTGGTGCGTGGACGCTTGTCATGGCTGGAGTTTTCTGCGTTGTGGGTTGGGCGGTCGTCGCTTGATAACTAGTCACCTGGCTCAGGTGACCTATGTGTAGATGCGGAAGCAGGAAAATTTGTTGGGTAGATGAGATCTTTGAGATTCGGTCACGGCTGGCGAAGGCATAGCTGAGCAACGAATTGTTTTGTAAGGGCATTGGCCAACTTTGCGGAGCCGCATCGCGTTCGCTATCTAGGCTTGTGTACTTTATCGTCTGGATGCAATTCTCAATTATGTCGCTGTCGTTTCAATGGTCCAGTATCCGGGTCATGCTTGCGTTTCGCAGCAGACCTCGATACCGATCGTGGGATGTCACCGACGGGCGGACTCTCATCTCTCGTCGAGTCATCTGCTTGCAGCGTAATTAGGGTCGAGTCTTGTTGAGGACAGATAAGCTCTAAGCTGACGTACCAAGAGTGGCTATAAGCCTACATCTAGTATCCGCTGCTTCGTTTCGTGCCTGTTTAGCTGACTCGAAGTCAAGAAGTTCGTCCAAATGACCAAGTGTGCTCTCAGTGTACTCCAGATGACCTTTCGAGGTATTGATAAAGTGTCTGCTGGACGCTATTTGTGCATTTACACCTTCTATACATTGCTTTTCGCTCTCTAGCTCGGCTCGTAATCGTGTGATCAGCTGGTTCCTCTCCTCCTCTTCAATGTTGCACTGCGCAGCCTGCGCCTCAAGCTGCTTTATTTGTGACTGTGATTCTCGCCGCTCACTCTCAACTTCGATTTGCAACTCTTCTATTGTGTGTTCTAGATATTTTGTTCGCGTCTCCTCCTTCCTCAGAAATCCCTCTTTATTCTTGATTATTTCGTCTTTCTTGGAGTTATGGTCCCTCTGATGCCTGAGCTGGTCTTCTAATCGCACAAGACCCGTTGGTCCAGGACGGTCATACCGATCTGAATTGACAAGCTTTCTAGCCCATGGCTCCGTGGGCTTTTCGAGTGGTCGAAGCCGCCCTGACGGTTGTGTCTCGTTGCCATGAAACCCTTCCGGTCCAGAGCTCGGCCCAGTATAGTTTGGTCTATGTCCTTCTGGCATCTCCTGCCTAGTGTGGCGACTGGCTATCTCTTTCTCTAGCGAGCGGCTCCTGAAAAGTCTGCTGGAGGCAAATTCTGTTCATATGGATCACACCTGGAAGAAGTAGGACTCCGAGAAGGATGATGTTAAAAATTTCAGACCACACAGACAAAGAACGATGTCTCAGATTCACAGCGTGTTCTTGCAGGAATAGCAGTGGAGCTTGGAGAAACCGGAATTTGTCACTTTTGCCGGCGGAGAAAGGTGTCGTTAAGTCAAAATGGCAGATGATCTGGTATCAAGAGCACACATTCTCTACTGACAATCCAAATGTGCACCAAAAAGCATATGCGAAACCCTATGGTCAGGGTCTTCCCCAATGTCCTGTTTTCCTCCCCTTCTTCCACCACCCTCTCCAATCGCCCCAGTCCCTCTGCGTAGCGCCAACCAAATCATCCACATTCAGAAAGTCCGCACCTTCTTTCACGAGAGTGTCCCAGACATGGTTCCTCAGCCCAATGGGCCAGAATGGTGTATCCCAGTACCTAGCCTTCAAGCCTCTAGACTGTGCGCCCTTGATTTGTCCGCGGAGGAGGGTAAGCTGATGCTCGCTGAACTCGCCGCGATCGAGGTGGCCAATCGCTTTCGCGAAGGGCACTGAGGCGTAGTAGGAATTGGTTGCGTTATAAGCATTTGGGTCGGAGGGGCCGAGCTGGCCTTGGCCACCTTGCACGCTGTCTTGCTCTTCTGCCGAGCGCGGTAGAAGTTGGGGGTCACCTCGGGCATTGGTGACGCTGAGTGTATTCGTTCCATTGTTCGGATCATACATCTTCTCTAGAGGCCCGTCGAAGAAGACGTCGCGATGGGGGTTCGAATCAGGTGATGCCACAAGATCAAAGGGGGTCTCGCCCGTTCCCACTACGGTGATGGGGCGCTGGACGATGGTCTGATTGGCGACGTGTGTGAGGTAGCCCAATTTTCGGAGAGGCTCCAGGGCAGAGTACATTGCTGGCCAAGTGGAGGGTCCGTAGGTTTTGAAGTCAATGAGGAGAATCAGGGATTGCGAGGGATCGGTATCAAAAACACCATGGAGTTCCTCATCTGGCCCAGGTATGGCTGTTAATTCGGGGTTTTGCCTTTGTAGGATATTGAGCAGGGGGTTGATATAGAGGTTGGCAAGGGTTCGGTTGGGCGCAAGGCTGGCAAGGGAGTGTCCGACGTAGAGGTGATCTTCGAAGCGCCATATGTCTGCCTCCACGCCAATGCAGCCGGCCTGAATGGCGGAGAAGAGTGGGACATCTCGCCAATAGTCGTTATGCGAATGGCAGGGTTTGGGCAGGATGTCGCGCGAGAAGTCTGTTGGATAGTGGACTAGCCCATATCCTACTGAGCCAGGTCGCCCATACTCTCGGACCATTCTGTCAACGCCATTGGGTAAAACCAGAGCTACCAGATGGCTCAAAAGCGTGACTAATTGGATGAAACCGCTGGCTCTCCGTCAGATGATTCTTCCGTAGAGGCGCATCACCTACAGCACGAGCAGAGTGCCGACTCCAGCGAGAAACACCAGTCGATAGACTTTCCAACCTTTCCTCGACGGTTCCTCGATACCTTTGGGTATGTACCTTCTCCGCCTTTTCGTCTCTTTCGAATGTGAATGGTATAGATCCTCCTCATCGTTTGCCACTCCTAACAGAGGCTCAGTTGTCGACATTGGAATGTCACCAGAGGAGGCTGAGGATTCGGCGGGGTCTTGGTGATGTTGTAGAGGTCGAAGGCGGATTGCGGAGGTTGGAGAGGGCATGCTCAGGGAGGCATAGCGTTTGCTAGCTTGAGACAGGCGGTCCCCGCAGTTCTTTGTTCAAAGCATATCTAAATCTCATGCCGCTCTCAGGGCCTAATGCGGAAAGTCAGATGAGAACGGCTACCGATATAGGCAAAGAAAAGATCGATAGCAAAAGCTCGAAAAACCGGTTGAGTGCATCTAGGCTTTGATAGCCAAAAAGATGTTGTACGCCAGCGCGATGCCTGTGACGACATCAAGTGGTCTCTCGGCGTGGGGATGCTCGGCCTTGTGATTGGCCAGGAGTTTAGGTAAGGTCTCAGTCAGCGATATCGCCCATACACAGGCCATTTATCGGCATACTTCCTTAAGAATGCGCATATGAGAACAAGACAGGAACTTAGCCAGAAAGTACTTTTTCTCAGGGCTCTGGAAGGTTTCGCTACTTTGTCGCCTAAAGGAGGCTTTTGGGCAGAGAAACCACACATGCCCAGCGCTCAGAATTCAAATGACAATCCTATGAACAACTGTGTTTCTTCATGTCACCCCAATGGATTATTAATTAGATTAAACCACTCTAGCAACATACACTGTATTGCACATTAAACTAAAGACTCCTCTGCATGAAGTGCAATTCACTTGACCCTTGGCTTCACCTTGATAGCAAAACCCACAGGGCGCAAATTGAACCATCCATCCTGCTTGAGCTGGTAGCTCGGATCAGCCATCTCAAAGTCCACATCTTTCAAGAGCGTGACGATAGTGATCATGTTCCACATCCAAGCATAGTTTCTCCCGATACAAACACGCTTGCCGTTTCCGAAGAACTTTTTTGCACCCGCAGGCAGCTTGTCGAACGCTTCACCGACCATCCTCTCTGGTTTGAAGGCTTCGGGCTCTTCATAGACGGCCGGATCACGATTGACACCGTGCAGGACAACAATCATTGTCTGCTTCGCCGGCACTTCGTACTTGCCTCCCGCTAGCTTCACTGGCCCTTTGGTGTCTGGCAACGGCTCAATATTGAAGCCAGGAGCTGCTGCGGAAAGGCGCAATGTCTCTCGGACGATGCCAGCGCTGTACGGTAGCTTTTCCAAATGTGCATGGGTGAGCTCGCCCTCACCGAGAACCGCGTCAATCTCTTCGCGGGCCTTGGCGATGCAATTGGGGGTTTTGAGCAAGTAATAAATCGCACTTGAGATCACGCAGGGTGCTGTGCTGGAGCCGATGGGCATAGTCACAATCTCATCGATGATTTGCTGCTCATTAAGAGACTTGCCGGTTTCAGGATCCTTGGCGTTCATCATGGTATACAGCATATCTTTTCGATCCGTCGGGTTGGCCTTTCGGTACTCAAGACACTCAGCAGCATACTTGCGCATGGCTTTGCAGTCTCTTTGAAACTTAGACTGGTAGAAGAGCCAATTCAGCAGCTTGGGCCGAGTCGGTCGCTTCATAGCTTCCCCTGTGGATCCATCCATCGCTTTGATCATAGGTGATGCTGGGCCAGTGATGTTGTTGAGCTTCCTGCCATAGAAACAGAGAGTAGTTGACTCAATATCCAGCCGATTCAATTCCTCAATCGCGGAAACCGTTGATTTTTCGCCCAATTTTCGCCATTTGGCCGTCAGCTCAGACGCGCATTCTCGCACTTCACTGAAGTAGTTGGTAACAGTCTCTGGAGTGAGTAGAGGCGCCAAAATTCGATGATGCACTCCCCAGCTTGATTCATTCTCAAAAGCGGTGAAAAGCGAGTCATGTACAGCGGCTCGAATCTCTACAATAGGACCACCGACAAACTTGCGGAACCGCTTTTCATCGCAAATTTCTTCGCAAAGCGCAACATTTCCTACAAATACTATCTGTTGTCCCAAGACCGTTATCTTGAAGATCTCGCCTGAGCAGTGGTATCAGTTCTGGAGACAACCGTTGCCGAAGTACTGACCATGCTTCTCCCAAAGCTTTTGCAACGACACCCACGTGTTGCTTGGATCTACATCGAAGATGTTGCCCAGCAGTGGAACACCGGCCGGCTGTGGAATTGGCGTCGTCATTTAGGTGCTTGCTTTCCGTGCAGTGACAGCTTCAAAAAGCTTGTGAAGAAAGAAAGATAACATCGTAGGAAGCAAGCGGGAGAAGCTCCGAGAGCTTGCACGTCATTGGCAAAAGACGCATTCCCATTGGTGTTCATTAGCCTCTCCTCGCTCCTCAATATCTGATTAACAGCGGGGCCCTCCTCGCTAATCTTCCTGATCTTCAGAGTGTTGTCCGAGAGAAGAATCATTGTAGTCAAAGGACACCAGTCATAGCCCCACAAGGTAATCTCTTCGCACGATTGATTGGTGTCCTTCGCATAAGAGGATGAAGCGGCGCGATCGAGGTACTTCAGATGTGTGCTGTCAACTTTAGAGTCGCTCGGACATGCTCGGACGGGCCAGTAGGCAGCTAAGTCCTAGCTCCCGTAGCGTAAACCTTTCACGTCCAGTCGTAGATCCTGGCATAAAGATCTTTCGTCCACGACAACAAATCCATTCATCGAAATGCCGCACAAACACCGGAAAGACAGCAAACATGCTGATCCAGCATACTGGGAGCTGCCACCTGGTAAATATTCGGAAGCGAGCCCTTTACCCACTACCAGAGACCTCAAATCTTCATCAACCGCCAAAGGCAATGCGAAGCCCTGGCGCAAGAAGCCTACGGCAGACGATGACACCCCCCGAGCCTTCGCCCGCCTCCTGCAATCCTACCGCCCACCACGCTCAGGTCTAGACAATGGCGAACGACTTTCCAAGAAACGTAAGACCACGTCCACCACTGTCCCGGCCCAATCTGCCACCGTGATGCCTCCTACTAAAGCACCAAACCCTTCGGACCTGAAGATCCAACCCCATGAGCAACTCTCTCATTTCTCCGCCCGGGTCGATGCAGCTATCCCTTTTGCTACTCTGTCAAAGACTAAATCCTCCAATGATCCAGCCTTGAAAGGCATTGGGAAGGCGCGGCAGACGAAGACTGAGAAAAGAATGCAAAAGATGCAGCAAGCTTGGCGAGAAGAGGATAAGCGTCGCAAAGAGGAGATACTCGAGCAAGGAGAAGATTTGGAGGGCGCTGTTGACGAGGATGGGGTGGAAGAGATGGGGGATGAGGAAGAAGCTGCTCATGTCAAGGGAAAGCGGAAAGGCAAGAGACGAAAGATTGTAGAGGATGAAGATCCTTGGAAGGAGCTAGAGGCTAAGAAGAGAGAAAAGGGACGGCGGAAAGAGAGCGAAGGGGACATGGGCCTGGTGGGAGTGCATGATGTGGTGCAAGCGCCGCCGAAGCTGCACGGGACCTTGAAGCACAAGGTTAATGTTGTGGGTAGAGAGGGTGGGCTGAAGAAGCAGATTGAGCTGAGCGAGGCGAGGCAGAGCGTCATTGAGGGGTATAGAGCTATGATGAGGCAGAAACGCGAGAGCAATGTCACAGCTTAATGAATAGCTCTGCAAGACTGCAAATCCATTTCTTGCTTGTTCAAGGTCTGCGGACTCGCAAACTCAGGCATATGGTCCACTGATTCCCACGACTATTACGGTTCAAGGGGTTCATGCTCGTCCTAATGTTTTTCTGGTAGATCTTGGAAAGATCTCGGAACGTGTCCATCCAGGCTAGACCAGGCGATTGCATCAGAGATACTACTATCGGTGCACTCATTCTATTGACCCGAAGATCTATCGTATATACTGTAATGGCAGCAAAATGACAATTGTGCTGCGATATAGACAAGATGCCAAGCCCTTATCACAAGCGAGCCTTTAGCGCGGGTCTTATCGCCCCGCCTCGTCCATCTTGCGCCACTCAGAGCAAAGAGTGCAGAATGCACAGTTCGAATCACACTCTCCAAGGTATTTTGATTTTCGCCATGTACTTCCAAACAGCTTTCCTTGCTCTCTAAACTGAGCTATCTTTCCGAAAATACTGCCAATGATGGCTTAGCAATTTTTCCACACATGTTGATCCTCGTTGGAGGAAGAGGATCGGCAAAATGACTCAACGTAGAGAATGGAAAGAAGTTTGGAAGGGCTGCTTAGCCACTTGCTTGAGCACATTGCCTTGACGGGAGACTGTGGTAAGAATTCCCGGCTTCTTGCATGCGCTAAATTTCATCGATATCACTCTCTAAAACCCGCATTGCTTGTGTGCGATGGGTTCGATTCCCAGTATTGCGAAAATCGTACCCATTTTTCTGACGTCAATTTCGACCTTTTGCCCACCTTTTCTAGAAGCCTTGCAATTACTGACATCCTGTAGGTTTGTCACCATCTGAATTTGTTCGACTTGTCAAGTCATATTACCTGAGCACTAACCGCAATGACGTCCACACAAACGCATCTTACCGGCCAGAAGGATCTTCTAGCAAGCCAAACACTGATAGCCGCTTTCTGGAATACACATGGAAGCTGCTCGTCAACGATCCGGATATCCAAGTCGGCGAGCATGGCCAATACGTAAATCTAACTCTAGCTGAAGCTGAAGCCTCGCATCATGCTCCTGGTGCAGAGGCTCAGAAGCATAACGAATATAGCTCAGATTTACTGGCCGAGTTGAACGAAGCTGCCTGTGGTCGCCAAACCCAGAATTTCGAGCTATCCGACACTGGCGTCAACGGTCACAGAAGCTCAAATGCCGACGTCAGTTCCCTGCGCGCTCAAGTTGCCGATACCGGAGCAGCGCCCTCTGTAATTGAGCAAAGCAACATCAACATACCTAAAATAGGTCAGGGCTCACACCAATCGGGTACCGAGAATGTCATTCCAAAGAGCATCAGAATTTATGCCAGTGAGAAGCGCATGTGGTACGCCCTAACCGGTCATGAGCCTGACGAAACCCGCATTAAATCTTTTGACTTCACCCTTCTATCTGTCATTGCAGCTTGCGGTCCTAAAGGGATACTGCAACATAAGCTCGTTGAAACAAGTGGCCAAGACAAGCGTTCAGTGCCCCACCGTACAGATCGCCTCCACGAAGCTGGTCACATCGTGAAGGAGCCAATCACTGTTTTGATCAGGGATACAAAAGGGGTCAGGAAGCTCATCACCAGCCTATGTACTCTCAAGCAGTTCGCAAAGGACCCCAAGCATCAGGCAGAGATCAAGCGATTGACAGACGAAGTCGCTCTCAAGCACATTAAGAAGGTCAGGAAGCATGGACCGAAGATTCATGCTAAGGTCGACAATCCAGAAAACGAGCCACCGGAAGACACAGTCAACGATGATAATGCTTTAGATCCTTCCAAATTCACACCGCAGTGGATACCAGATCGCTCCATTTATAATAAGATCCATGAAGTCATCCACCGAGAAGGGACCAAGGGGGCAACACTATTCGACATCCGCAACTCCATTTGGGGTGAGGATTACAAGAAGCCCACGGAGTATTTCTTGAGTAGATTAGTTGATGCATGGCAGATATCTCAACCACTTCATCTTCGTCATCTAGCTATTGTTAGGGACACCGTCCTACAGTCGAAAAGTCCTGTGTTTATACACTATACCTATCCGAATTTTAAGATGTTGGTTGATTTAGGTAAAGCTTCATGGGAGGCCGTCACTACCCTCCCAGATGACGCTGTCATTCAGGGCGTCTCTGCTTCATTGGACAGTAAGCCAGAGCTTGATGAGCATGGCTTCCCACAGATTGATCCTCAAGAGTTCCACGCGAATGATGATGCAACACTCAGCGAATGTGCGAGGTACGCAAAGCGAACATCAAGTCCTGCTCCAAAGCAATTTCTTTCAAGACGAGAAATCGAAAGCAGGCCTTCAATAGTGACTTCTAAGAACGATAAAACAAGCACATCATATAAGGGAGGTTCTTCGTATCGCGAAAGGTCACAAGCCAGTCCTGTAATAGACCCTCAACCAAGCCGATTGCTGGAATCAAGTCCTTTAGCCTTAAAGTCGCAGAGGAATCCCCGAGAGCTAAGAAGATCGCATAGCCCAAATGCCGAAGTTTCCCTGATCAAGCGGCCGACTACCGTGGGAAAAGGCAAAGGAAGGCCCCGCATCTATCAGAAATTTGAAGGGTCTGAGGATTTGGATACCATGGACGACGACCAAATTAAAGCGCTGTTCAAATCCCGATCAATGGCTGAGAAGTATCAGAAGTCTAAGATTGTTGGCGAAATCGATAGGCGTATTTACCTTGGGGAAAATCGCACTTTAGTAGCAACAGAAGTGCTACGAGAGACAGATGAAATGATTCAAAGCCAAGGTCAGGATCCGATCTTCTCCAAAGTCAGAGCTCAGATTCTTTACCATTATGCTGGTGGTCCGGTGCCACAGCCTACAAAGCTGGACATAGCCTTCAAGAACTTGGGGCCCAACCGAAAAGGGCGAGGAAAGTGGGATAGAGCAAAAATAACCTCAAAGGCTATTAATGTGCCATATCGGCCTTCAATAGCTGCTCATACGTTCAGACTCGTTGATTGTCCGACGTCTACTACGAACGGCGGTACGAAGGCCATCGGGAAGACTCGCAAACGTAAAGTCACCCTCCCGGACGATCTCCTTCCGGCAAAGGAGAGGAAACGACAGAAGGCGGATATTGCTGTGATTGACCTACCACAAAAGAAAAAGAGGCAATATCGCAAACGCAAGCATTCCCCAGAGGTATCCGCTCCGGTGTACAAATATCTCCCCTCCATGGCTGCACACTCTGGCTCCTTTCTTCCATTCGCAGGACCGCCTCTCGGAGAGTTCACAATGGGCAAACGACCCAGAATCATTCATGTCGATCAATCCAATCGAGAGCTTCCAAGCACGGCGATATGCAATATCGAAGTACGCGAAGACACGCCTTCTACAGAGAAGGGTACGGGAGATCGGATAATTCCGGTATGTGGTACGATCTCGCTGGAAAGAATGTTTGCGAGGAGATACGTAGAACAGTTGAACGATCTCAACAAATCTAGGGATTCTGTCTTTGTTGCAAATTCACTGAAAATGTATCGAAGATTTGATGAGCCTGAATATCCGCCCGGAAAGCGCTTCAAGTTGGTGGTTTTCAGACTTGAGGCGCTGAAATCATTCAGATGGATGGACAAGTCAGCTCGTAAAGATGAGGCTCCGCCGGTGCAGGTTGTTAGCTCCAATGACACTAGAGAGAGCCCAAAGCTTGACAAGGTCGCTCCCAACATTGTTGAAGGAGTCTTGACTCCCCCATATTCCTCACATGGCATTCACTCGACATCGCCTCCAGCAAGTGACAATTCTACTATCCGGATGAGGTTTTCTACGTCTCAACCAGACTCTGACCGCTATATAATTTCACACCGCAACGTAGACGATCACCCGCGACATCCTGTGACAGTATCTGAACCTTCACCTGTAACGTTTATACACTCCGATCAGCCTGCTACCTTGTCAATAGCAGGCACAGAGCAAGCGCGGAAAAGAGGACGACCACGGAAGCGAAAGCTGAGTCCGACAACCATTCCGTCTCGCCGGGTAAAGCAGAGGGAAGCACGCTCACCAGATATCGAGCATCACCAAGAAATCGGCTTACATATAAGAGCACCACAAGAATCAACAAATGACAGGGTGGGGGTCACCGAACAAGAAGCAGAACCGCCGTTTCACCACGATGCGACAGTAAACGGTGGGCCCAAGACGCCGTCTACCCAGACCGTTGCTACATCTCTAGTCACACATCACTCATTTGCAGAGCCTCGAGATGCTCCCCGAACGGGCATTTCCCCCCAAGCAGGCGGTGTTCCTTCCGCTGACATACAGTTGCCCGCCTCAAAAACACGCTGGGTAAAAATCAAGATCATACCAGATCGATTGCGGATGGCCCTGGAGATTAGTAGACCACTGTCACGTTGGATAGAGCTGAAGATTGGCCCGGATCGATTGCGAAAGGCCCTGAAGTATAATCAGTCACACACTGAAGTCCATCAAATTACGGAGCATCAAAAATCGCCATCATCTACAGCCCTTATAAGTCGAAGGCGCCCTTCTGCCACTGATACACGAATATCAGTTGGCAAGGTCCGTCGGACTGGTGGGTCAACAGCCATCCTAAGGAAAGATATCATCATGGACCTCGTCCGTGAGTGCGGTGGCGTTGCGCCAACTCATAAAGACATGTCACTCCCTTTTGCTGTAGAATGGACCAAGAGAGGCAACCCCGGTATGCCTGAAACCGACACAGTAAGGACGGCCGTCAACGCGCTTTGCAGTGCAGGGAAGCTTAGACAGCTTTCATTCGCATATCGATCCCCGGAAGGAATCATGCGAACTAAGACTATGATCACTCTCACCGAGATAGCTCCAACAGATCCGAGAGTCAAGAGCATGCAGCAGGAACTGGCGAAACGAGGTCAGCGATCTTATATACCTAAGGAGTGGTTGCTATCGAACGGCAGAGGTAGACATCCGGCCTGGCCTAAACGAGGCGACACTAAGTACACAGATCTCCATCAACGGTTTGATTATCATCAGCAACGTCTTCAGCAGGAAGAGCAAGAGTCACAAAATAGAAAGAATCGCGAAGAAACACTATCTAAGCTGAAGTCTCTGCTGGAGAGGTCTGGACACGATAATGGAGCAAGTAGTATGTTGCCAGAAATTTCTGAACTGAGTGCTCCAGGTTCCTATCGATTATTGCGCAAGCCCAAGCACTGGAATCAGCGGTTTTCCAATTTTGTGGGTGAGAGACTCGGGGCAGGACGTCTATGTCGTTCAACAAAGCAGAGGGAAGGCTATTTCGGAGATCCTGTATTTCAGGATCCTGTCAAGAAAACCTGGCACACGATGCCAACAATTCATAAGCCGCGTCTTGTCGCCTATCAGAAGTCCACTGCCAAGTATAGAGCACGCATTGAACGGCAAGCTCGAAAGACCAGAGAAGCGTTGGCCGCCCGAGTTTCAGTACCATCGCTAGAGAGCTTTAGGAGTCGTCCACTCGTTCGTAGATTATCAAAGGCCCCAATGGATGCTATAGAGGATGATGAAATTATGCGAAGCAGCAGTGAAAGCGAAAGCGAAGAATCAGAGGTAATGCCAGTGAGAAGAACCCTACCAAAGCCAAAACCCGCGCGGCGTTTTATCAGATCCAGCATGAAGAAGCGTCTGTACTATCGCATCGTACCTGACTATATGCAACCTCAGCAGCCATTTTTCACAAATAGTGGCACCTTCGGAACCTTGTTCGACGGTCTAGTGTTAGGACCTCCCATACCGCTTCACGCACAGACATCTCTGCAAACCCCACGGTCGATGTCGAGGAAACCAATTCAGAAACCTGAAGTCAAACCCACCCGGCCGGCTCCCAGGCAAATATTTCATGTCGCAAGTGGCACTTTCGGGACTCAATTCACAGGATATGTAGATATACCACCAAGGGCACAAACCACAAGAACCGTGACGAAACGCTCTCGAAAAGCCAGTCGAAGGCATTATCGAAAGACGAGTTCAACACCCTCTTACATTCGCGTGAAACAGCCATTCCATGGGCCAAGCGGTACGTTCGGTACTACATTTGGTGTTGTGTTTGAGGCCGCATTACAACGTCCTCTACAAGCGCCTCGCCGGCACCAGATCGCAACCAATCGAAACGAAGCTTACATAGCTCCTGTAACTTCCATTCCTGATCAACCTGAGTCAGTGCAAGTTCCGTCAGAGACCACGTTCACCGACTTGGATACAACCAACGCCCAAAGTTCATGTGAGGACAGCGAATCACGAGAAGCCACAGTACAGCCTTTCCTCGACTCTACAGAGCCTCCATATGGTGTACAGTCTACACGAAAGCTCAAGTGGAAGACCCCTTATGTATTCGATCCAGGTCTCTTCAGAGACTTCGACGCTATCGAGGTGATACCAACTTTTCAAGATGAAGTTGAAGAATCATTGGCATGGGAACTTAAGAATGCCAGTCGACCAATGACAGCCGTCGCAAACCGAGCTTTTATCAATCACATGTTCCCTCACGATCATGAAGCCGTAGACACTGGCCCTGTCTTCATGGACGATGGAAAGATTTATACCGTGAAACATACAGGCCGCCTGGTCGCCAAACCCCTGGATTTCTTCGAGAGTAAAAATGCGTCTAGACGTAAAAACATTGCTGTTGATGTCCGATTTTTAGAACACGACGTCTCAACCAATTCATTTGAGTCTTTTATGGAAGAGCTGTCTTCGACAAGGAAGCGGAGACAGGTCACCTTTGCTTCAGACGCCTCCGGTAGCGCTCGCAGCGAAGACGAGTCTGAAGACGACATGCTAGGGCGAAGCAAGATCCGGCGCACGAAAGGGCCATTGGCATTACGGCAGATCAGTGAGGAAGATCAGCATCGACTTGCGACATGTGTGATTGTTGTACGCTGCTTGGCTGGTGGAATAGACAGGCGAGTTGATTGGCCAATGGTAGCCAAAGCCTTTGGAGGCGGCGTCAATCAAGACTTCCTCCGGGCGAGGTGGAACAATACACGAGAAAATGTAAAAGAACGCCTATCGAAGATGGAGCAAGGTTTTCAAGAGTTGTTTGCCCGGGGTTATGAGGAAGGCGTTGTACCTGATATCGATTTTGAGGACCTTGAGTCATTTGATTGGAACTGGCTTGTGGAATGGGTCATCGAAAACGGTGATTCCCCGTCAGTTTCGCCTGAGTCCATAGATTTACCAGCCGATCGGTCGAGTTTAGTGAATGAGTATGACCTGGACGAATTACCCGACAAAGACCTTAATAGGTTCTATGAATACGATTCTCACACGACTATTAATGCTCGAACCAACATAATCACTCAACAAGCCTGGACTATGCCACTCGATTCAGGGGACCCCCCTCGATCAACCGAAGACGACGAGCTCGCAGTAGCCAAAAGCTGGATCCGCGCCAATGTCGTAACGCCAGCAGAGACCTACGACCGCTCCGCTGCCCGCAACAAGCTCCTCCAACTACCCCAGCCAACCCTAGAATCCGCACTCTCAAGCCTCCAGAGCGACAGAACGCTCATCCCAACCCGCAATACAGCTGGTCGCCACTTTACACTCAACGAGACTCTGGTCTCCCGCCTCGAGAAATCCATCGAAGCCTCCGACCTCCAGCGCGCCGTGGCTTTCAAATCCTACCTCGACGCCGCCTTCGCCGCACACGGTGAAGTGGAATGGTCCAGACACGCGCAGAACGGCGATATGATCGTGCTACTCAATCTGTTGCAGAGCGGTAAGGTCAAACTGAGAACAACAAAAGTGCCCGCCAATAAATGGGGCCACACGGACGGTGGATACGAAACTCGCCAGATGGATAAAAGCCGCTTATTCTGCGATGCTATCGTTGAACCTACAGAGGAGTATGAAGAGGGGTGTCCGTTATTGCCGTTGCCGGAATCACCAAGTGGCAAGAGCAAGATGATACCGCTGTGGTATGATATTCATGATCAAGTTGTGCAGAGACTCTGGGAGACGGCGTTGGCGGCTGTATTATGCATTGTGGTTACTAGATCTGGCGTCGGGGTAAAAGAGGTGGAGAGGGCGTTGAGGCCGGGGTTGTCGACTTGGGAGGTGGAATTGGTGTTGGACTGGTGCGTTAGCGCTGGGGCATTGGAAGCGAGTGGAAAAGGGGGGGATAGCAGGAGGTATGTTACGAAGGAGTATTGGTGGTGCGTGCTTGGAAGTGATGAAGATGAGGATGCGGATGAGGTGGTTGAAGATGGTACATGGCCTGAGCTTTGAAGACGACGATCTGATTAAAAGTAAAAGGGAGGTCTCTGTTTGCCTAGCGTGGTGTTTTGTGTGGCTATTTGTAAATGCGAGGGAGAAGTGGTGAGACATCTTTTGTCTGCCAATATTATAGAGATGTCTGGGGAACATGCAGTCTTCACAAAATACGGATTTTGTATGATAACGAGAAATGCATTTAGTCTATAAGGCATGATTCATACTTCTAACCCGAGTCGTCTCCGGCATTCGTTCATAGACTGAGTACATCACTCCAAACACCTTCCCTCCCCAAAACCCACCTAAGCATCCAACCCATCAAACTCCACAAGCCGTCTCACAACCCCCACAACCTCCTCCCCCATCCCATCCCCCCCATCCCCACCTTCCCCACCATCTCTCCCACCACCTCCCCCACCCTCAAATCGCCTCCCCAACTCCCGATCCAACATCCCCCTCAACCGTCCCACCAAAACCCCCAACCTCGCCCACCCCCTCACCTTAACCCATCCATCAACAACAACACCACGTCCCCACTGATCAACCTCCAGCTTCCCACAAAACATGAGCAGTGCGAAGATATTGAAAGGCGTACACTCGCGGATGAAGATCTTGGAGGTTTGCATCTTGCTGAAGTAGGTTAGGAAGGCGGAGGTGCCGGGGAAGGATTGTGCGGAGAAGAGGGTTGAGGAGGGGTGGATGAAGAGGCGTCCGGTGTCAGTGGGGCGGAGGTGTTGGGGGGTGGGCGATTGAGGGAGTGGGGAGGGGTTGGAGCTGGGTGGGACGACGGGGATTGTGGAAGATTGAGAGAAGAATTTTATGGTGCGGGCTTCGGGATCGAGTTCCACGGCGCCGGAGACGGAGGGGGCGTATTTCTTGTCGGGGAAGGAGATTGTGGCGATGTTGGGGGTGAAGGCGGCGGCTATTAGGGCGCGGAGAAGTGAGAGGTTGGTGTTGTGGTCGCGGGGGTTTGGGCTGATGTTGGAAGTTGAGGGAAGAAAGCCGGCGTCGGAGACGGAAGAGAGGAGCTGTGAGCGGGTGGAGGCAATGTCGTTCAGGGTCTGCTGGGACAGAAAGTTATCGTCGCAGAATTGGCGAACGTCTCTGTACGAGCTATTTGCTTTGAGGGCACTCCATTCGTTGTAGGCATGCAGGTCGCAGATAAGGTCACCTTGACCAGTGGGTGCAAAAGCTTTGCGAGCTGATTTCGACTCATCCCGCTTGTCTTGCGGAGATAAGAAGGGTGTGCGAGAGGACAAGATGGCGGCGATCGTAAGGCATGCCTCAAGACAGCCAAACATTGCACCGTAGACGATGAGCTTGCCACATCGCAGATCAGCTGGGATGAGGGATATGTGGCGGCCCAAAGCTGTCAACTGGTCGCCGTCGAGCGCGCCCATACGTGCTAGTAAGTCCATTGCACCCTCAACTGCGGTGGTCTCCGGCGGTGTGAGAGCACTGGCTAGGAAGTTTGGGACATCGACAATGCCCATGGCTCGTACTGAAAGACATAGTTGCTCAAGCGGAACACGTCTAATCTCTGGTTCCGGTCTCTCAGCCATTTTTGCTTCTGCGTTCTTAGTGTACAACTTGTAGCATTGTCCTTCTCGAACACGTCCTGCTCGACCTCTGCGCTGCTTGCATGCGGCTCGAGACGCCCAAACTTCTTCAAGCTTGACCATTTTGTTTGAAGGATCGAAGCTTGTTTCTTTGACCTTGCCGGTATCGATGACAGCTACGATATCCTCGATCGTGAGTGATGTTTCTGCAACATTAGTAGTAGCAATGACTTTTCTCTTGCCTCTTGGTGCAGGTGGAAACACTCGTCGCTGCTCTGTAGGGGTCAAGGACGCATGCAACGGCAGCGCATAGATACTTGAAAGACTTTGGAGAGCTTGTAGTGTTCGACTAATCTCAAAAGTGCCTGGAAGAAAGATGAGAATTCCACCTTCAACGACTGAGCCGAGATCCATATCGATGGTGGTGACGAGCGACTTGATCAGGTCATAATTGATACCCATTCCCATGCTCTGAATAGTCTTAGGAATACTTAGGTCGCTATCATTTGCCGAACCGCTTCGCTTATCATCACTAAGGACAGAAAAGCCAGTAAATCTGACGACATCGTCCAAGAATTGATCCTCGACTGGATACGTTCGTCCTTCGATCTCCACAAAGCCCACTTGACCGCCAAAGTAGTCTCTGAAGATACTCGCATCAAGGGTCGCACTCATTAAAATCAACTTCAAGTCTTTGCGCTTAGCCAGCACATCTTTGAGTAGAACAAGCAGGAAGTCGGTATCCAAACTCCGCTCATGCACCTCATCCACGACGACATGACTTACGTCCGCAAGCGCTGCTACCAAGTCTTCTTTGCTGTCACCAGAGGTCTGCAATTTCCTCAGCAGCACACCTGTGGTCACGAAGGTGATCTTCGTATTCTTAGAATGTTTGTGTTCACCGCGAATAGTATATCCGACTTCATCTCCTACAGAGGAGCAACGCTCAGCACTAACTCTATCTGCGAGCCCTAATGCTGAGATTCGTCGTGGCTGAGTGCAAACGATGCTGGCGGCGGAGCCAAGCTGCCTCATGATCATCTCGTCGAGAATGAATTGTACAGACTGCGTGGACTTGCCGCTGCCTGTCTCGCCTGCAATAATAGTAACTTGATTCTTACTGACCGCCGCGACAATGGCTTCTTTCATTTTCCAAGCAGGCAAGGACTGCCGGATTGCCAGCATTTTCTGCTGTTGTGGACTTGCTTGCCTTTGCTGCCAGTTGTGAAATAATTCTACGCTTTTGTTATTACCAGGTCTCCAATCAATAACCTGCGGCTTCGGACGAGCTCGTGCAGTGGCACCATATTTTGGAGTGCTCTCTTCCTCTCGTGAACCCGAGATACCGGCTGATATCGTCTTCAATTGGCCAGGATTCTCGATGATGTTTGGTATCTCTTCCTCAAGCCAATCAACTATTCCGAAAACCATCGACTCTCCTCGAAGATTGTCATTTGCGTGCCTAACAGCTTGCCTTGTGATGCTCAACTTGATATATGAAGGTATGCTATCTGCAATGATATTTATAACAGGCGCGAGCTCTGGGTAGCGCGAAGACTTAGCTACGCGGAGGACCGGTTGTGCTGCTAGAGAATGGACGTCCAATTGAATTCGTATTAGGGTATCGGAAACCCTTTCAACACGAGAACCATAGATAGACTCTAAAGCAGGCATCTCCATTTCCCAGACGTCGCCCTCCAAGTCGTCCACTGCCTCAGAGTCGGTAATTCGAAGATCATCCATCCCTTCTTTAATTGAATTCATATCTATGAGGTTGGCTTGCAAAGCTTCAGCTGCTTTTGCTTCAGAGTGTTCATATTTGTTAAGGTACTCCGAACATAGCTCTAATGAATAACCCCCCGCTGCAAGCCGTTTAATGGCAGCTTCTCTCTTCATGTTACTGCGGGCCATGCTCAATCCGGCTGAGTAGCCTTCCGGCAACGCCCATTTGGGAAGGTCATCTTCTGGCACGTGTATGAGAAGCCATTCTAGGCTCTCTTCACGGTCCTTGCACTCCTCCGCCGCCTCTTCAACATGACTTTTCCTGAAACCAAAATCTGTCAATTCATCGACGACCCTTCTCTGCATCTCTTCAGGCATCAAAATCCCATAGGGATTCCACATAGCGCCCTTTCGCACAATACTTTCGACGTCCGCTCTCATGCGCTTTCCCATCTCCACCTTCGGTGCTTTTATCCACCCTCTTATAAAATTGCTCCTTAGTCCATTGCTTGTGCCTCTATTAGCGGATAGCGAGACGATGGGGTTCTCAGCCTCCTTAGCCTTCTGCTTCTCCCGCTCCTCTCTCTTCTTCGCGGCTTGTGCCTGGCCCTCCTCTCTCTGCTGCTTCGCAGCAAAAGGGTCTGCTTCGTACATCCAGTCATTGCCTTCTTTTATATCCGCAACCTTCAAGTTCTGAAACTCTTTCTTCCACAACTCCCGGTAGTTTGGGGGCAACATCATGTGGATGTTTTTCATGCTGCATATTCGAAACAATGCGTAAGTTGCGGCAAAATGCCTAGCTTCTATAGCAGAAGGTTGTAGCGCCAGATGCTTCAAGGTTGGTGGCAATTTGAAAGGTGGGAGCGTCTCAGTCTCTCTCGTCTTGGGGTTGGTGTTCTTCAGTATGACCATCGAGGAATAACCCTCAGCATTGTGGTTCATGGTGTACTCTGGTTTATGCCATTTGACCTTCTGGCAGTGCTCTGAAAGCAGGTTCATTGGGAGCTTTCCTGTCCATGATGCTCCGCCGATCAAGGCCCTAGTATCTGTCCGTTGTGCTGCTGCAACATTTTGACCACCTAAGGGTTCACCCTGAGGCTCCGCTCTTTGCTTCTCTTTCTTCTTTGCGGATTTTGCATCACCGAAGACGACATGGCTGGAGTCTTCATCTTGGGTCGGTGCATTTTTGCCTCCTCGGCCACCACGCTTTGGCATTCTTCCACCAAGGACGGCGAACACTCAAGTATCCAATTACGGTGAGCATCCATTTAGACAGTAATTGTTAATAACAGACGAAAATATGGGCGCGGAGTGTCAATGTCGAATTTGTATTACCAATGAGAGAGGAAGGCTCGTGTCGGCTCGGTGAACCTTGATCCACACATCGTCTCGTACGTCATGTATCACCAACTCTAAGTAAGCTCTCTTCTGCCATTTTCCTACAACCATCGGCGCGACACGTGAGCTCTGAAAGCCTTGGGTATATCTACCAAATTCTACCATGGCCTCCGAACCCTCACGCGACGCCATCACTGGCGAAAAGATCGCCAGCACCGCTGTCCCAGCGGTGACTCCACCGCAACGCAACGCATGTACACCCTGTCTCCCTACCCAACCAATCTCACCCTCATCACTAACGTATTATCAATAGTCACCGCCCTAATGTCCCCCACTACCACCACCACCATCACCAACCCTTCTTTACCCCATAGAAAGCCTAAACAACCCTCCTCAAGCACACCACCTACGGACCCCACAACAAAAACCACCTACCTCGGCCGCGACGGTTTAGGCGCCTACATCGCCTCCCCCGAATCCTTTCCCTCCTCGCGAGTAATCTACCATACCCCCTCCTTCGTAGCAATAAACGACCTCTTCCCCAAATCCTCCATCCACCTCCTCCTCCTCCCCCGAAACAAAACCAAAAAACTCCTCCACCCCTTCGACGCCCTCTCTACAGACGCCGAATTCCTGGCCTCCGTGCGCGCCGAAACGGAGAAACTGCGCTCCTTGGCCGCTAAAGAGCTGAAGCGCAAATTTGGGAAATACAGCCGGCTGGACCAGTTACGGGATGCCGCGATCGATAAGGCCGAGAGCGGAGAAGAAGGGGCGGGAGGAAGTTGGCCCGAGGGCAGAGATTGGGAGAAGGAGATTATGGCGGGCGTGCATGCGGGACCGAGTATGAATCATTTGCATGTGCATGTTATGAGTCGGGATATGCAGAGCGAATGCATGCGGCATCGGAAGCATTATAATAGCTTCAATACGCCATTTTTGGTGGGGTTGGAGGATTTTCCGATTGAGAGGAGGGGCGAGAGGTGGAGGGTTGCGAAGGAGGGGAGCTTGGATGGGGAGCTGGTTTGTTGGAGGTGTGGGATGGGGTTTGGGAATAGGTTTAAGAGGTTGAAGGAGCATTTGGAGGAGGAGTTTGTGGCTTGGAGGGGGGAATAGGTGGGATTCCAGCGAAGGGAAACTTGAGGCAAGCAGGGTGGGAGAGAAGGGAAGTAGGGTGTGGCATACCCGCGGTCTAGATGCATAGCGCAAGCATTGTTCCTCTAGTAGGCAGAATAGGCTACAAACCTCTAAAGACGTTGATTTGTTTGATCGCGATGTGGACCGTCATTTCACGACGACACAATTTTGTTCGTAAAAAAAACAGCATCCACGAGTGTGGAAAAGGCAAGAGCAGTTCATCATTTCATCGAAGTCATTTAATTGGTAGCTAAATGAGATACATACAAAGTATCAGCAGCACCCTTCATGTTCTTCATCGACTTTCTGCCCATGCAACTCCATCTTTGAAAACTTTGGATCACTCGTTCGTAGGGTTGGGTATAATGCATAGGTGCAAGTCCGTGCTGCTCGGGGTTACATGATGGTGTATCATCGGTCGTCGTGGGGTTGTTGCAGATCGAGAGGTAAAATGGTGAACGAATAGGGTGGAGAAGTAGGATACCTGGCGTGGGAGAATGATCCTGGTGTTCGGGTCTGCAATCATGTCTGGTCTGTTGTTGGACCTGTAGAGAAGCAGAGTGTTGCGACTCGGCTTTTCTGGCTAGCCGCCCGTCTATAAGTGGGTGGCTTGTTTTGACTGAAGTCACTGTTCACTTCGGAGCAGCAACTTCATCAGATGAACAGAGACTTCCTTCACATGTCCATAGAGTCTCCGCCTCCATTAGCGAAGTTGAAGCCACCTGCTTGTTGCGGCTGTTGTTGCAGTCCAAAGCCACCTTGCGGTGGTGCATTTTCCATCATGTCACCAGCTTCTTCCTCATCAGAGAAGTACTTGCCAATGATATTGAAAGCCTTCATGTAGATCTCCTCATTGATGTTGTTCTGGCAATCGTGGATCTTCTCCATCCCGCCAGCTTCTTCAATGATCAATGCGAAGTGGTTGACATTCTGGCCGCTCGGGTCTTCGGTTGACTCCTTGTCCATGTCACCTACCTTCAAGATGTTTTCTAAGCCATCAAGAGCGACCTGCACGATCTTGTTGTCAGGGCAGCTCAGTAGCTCGCATAGACCCCTAATGCATCCATTCTGTACGAGATAACGGATCTGCTCGGGTTTCTGCAAGCCACCTGACGTGGCGTTTGAGATCGCCCAACATGCTTCTTTACGAGTTTT
The DNA here is from genome assembly GCA_032158265.1 of Bacidia rubella. NCBI lineage: Eukaryota > Fungi > Ascomycota > Lecanoromycetes > Lecanorales > Ramalinaceae > Bacidia > Bacidia rubella. The sequence continues at coordinate 1,232,803 of JAVTIF010000013.1, read as the reverse complement.
GAAGTCTCCATTGACCAAGAGATGGATCAACGGGGGCATCAAGTTAGCATCAATAACAGCTTGAATCTGGGTAGAGTTTCCAGCCGTAATGTTGGAGATTGTCCAGCAAGCCTCCTTACGGATGCCATCTTTCTGCGAGCTGAGTAGTGAGAGAAGAGCTGGCAGGGCTCCACAATTGATAATGATCTGCGTCTGTACATCATCACCGGTAACAATGTTGCCAACAGATCTGAGTGCCGGTGTCTGTACAGAGGTGGATGCATGTGTCAGTAGCTCTACCAAACGGCGGGGAATGCCGGCCTCAATGACGGCTTGTATCTTGTCATTAGCGCCGTCTGACAAGTAAGAGATCGCCCAGCAAGCATCAATAAGAACTTCGTCATCAAGGGAGTAAACAAGCTTAGCAAGGACAGGCAACGCAGGCAGGATCTGTACCGTGTTAGACCTCTGTAGACGCTGGGGTTGGAGATGACTTACTGTCTGCCAGTCTGGCTGTGGAGTCTTGCCACGACAGAAATTACTCAATGTCCAAGTCGCATTGCGGAGCATGCTTAGCTTCCGGCTATCTCCGAGAAGTGCGAGTAGAGGTCGTAGAGCTCCCTTCGACAGCACAAAATCTCTGCAAGATGGGCTGTCTCCTGCGATGTTACCCAAAGCCCACACCGCTTGCTCCCGTACGTCCGGCTCATGACTGCTTAGAAGCTCGACAAAGATAGGCACGGCACCAGCATTGATGACGACTTGTGTCTGCTGGGCAGACCCAGAGGCAATGTTTGTCAAAGCCCAAGCAGCCTCAAATTGTACAAGTGTATGAGGTGATCGTAGAAATTCGACAAATCGTCCAACAACGCCGGTCTCGATGACTTTCTCGATGGGAGGGTTACGCTCCTTTGACAGCAGCTTTCGGAATTTGGTCGTAGCGTGGATTTGCTGGTCTATCTCTTGGGAGAAGACGCCTTCCACCATTTGTGGGAGTTCTGTCGTTAGCTGCGGGCCAAAAGTGTCAGCAATATGCAAATCGTCAAAAAGGCTTTGCGCCAACGCTTCCATGATGGCATATCTAGCTATCCACGGATTACAGTAGGAATCGCGAAGAAGCATGCTTTCTGAGGAACGGTATGTAGGATGCCCCGAAAAAGAGAGGAGGTCCAAGACAAACAATCAGAACATCTAAGACACGTACCTGACTCTCTATCGTACCACCCTCATCATCACTGTCTATTGATGCTCCAAGTGAGGCCCCGGGGGCGGTCATCTGCTGTCCATCTCGACCGCTAATGCCTCTCCTCTTGGCAAGATTTTCTTCGCGCTTTGCTTTTCGAATCTCTACCCGTTGCTCTTCGCGGCGACGACGCAGCTCATCAGGCTTGAAAGTGTTTTTAGCTTTGAACTGCGTGCGACGATGTTCGGGAATGAAGCGCTCGGACATCTTGGTGTTGATAGCTTTTTTGATAAGTCTGTACGAAGTGTCCTACAGGCGTAACAGACAGTGTGACATGCAGACGTCGTGGGAAGATCAAAACACAGGCTGAAGCTGGTGTGGAAGACGCTTTTAGTTGCGTCGGTCTGTCCGCGCTAAAACGCTGACTCATCTTGGCTTGCAGCCAATCAACACGCGCCCCTGAACTCCTATATCATTTACCTTTAGCCTGACAAGGTCGATGCCTGATATTGATCACTCACAGCTCGACGAATCCTGGAAAGTTTTGCAGAGCACGGAGTCTATTGTTAGCCCAAGAGCATTTGTTTTCAGCGCAGGAAATTGATCTTTAGAGAGAACTCTGCAGTGAGTCGCGTACAAGTTTCAACGCGTCGATTTCTCATTATGGAAAACAAGCTGTGAGGTCTTTTGAATTGTATTTCGTTCTGTCAAACCAATAAAATGGCACCTTCAATCCCGTCGCCATTTTCAGATCTCATTACGACCGCGAATAAAGCAACTGGCACTTTTGTCAACATTATGGGCGTGATTACAGATTCCCAACAACCTACCATGTCGAAAGGGTCCGACTGGACGTGTAATTTTTGTTTAGCGGATTGGACATATGGAAGACTTGGCATGACCGGTGACGAGGGTCTGAGGGTAAGATGTTTCGGTCCTACGATGAACGATCTTCCGGTCATTGGAGGTACGGGAGACGTTGCGATTCTGCGGGATGTCAAAGTCAGCAAATGGCAAGGTATGACTAATATACTCACGAACAGAGCTAGCAAGTGGGCGGTACTCCCACAAGCATCCATTCCCAAAGGAGCAAACACTCCAGGAATCGCAAAGATACCACATAGAAAGCAGAGCACGGCTCCACTGCCTACGAATGCTGAGATGCTGTATGCCATAGAACTCTGTAATCTGAACGAGAGAAGTCTATATACAAGTACGGAGACTGACTTGGCGCCAATGAGTCAATTATCAGGCGCAGTCATACGAACAGCACCGCCGAAGGAGAAGTTCTCTTGGGTCAGGGATCTCGACATTGAACGATTTTATGACCTGACAGGCCAAGTAATCAGAACACATACTACAAGTGACCGTCTAGAGGTGTACTTGACTGATTACACAGGCAACAGACTGCTATGGCAGTACAATGAGGAGGACGGCACAGGGTATCAAGGTGGAGATGATTATGGATATCTAGAAGGACGTTCGAAGAAACCAAAATGGCGAGGACCGCGTGACAAGCTGACTCTGACCGTCACATTGTTTCCTCCACATTCGTTCGCTGCCAGCGAGTGGATCAAGGATGATGATTTCATCCGTCTTCAAAATGTCCATATCAAATTTAGCAAAGACGCAAAGATGGAGGGCGCCCTTCACACTGACCAGAAATATCCGGACAAAGTCCTCATCACGAAGGTACATGAGAACGATTATGAGGATGACGAACGCGTCAAGGATATCCTGCGGCGAAAGCGCGACTACTGGAAAAAGCGCAAGAAACCCGACGAAGCTTCTGACGAGGAACAGCCACGAGGTCTGAAACGCAAGCACGTCGAGGACAAGAAGCCACTCAGCAAAAGGGATAAGAAGAAACGAAAGAAGGAAGCAACCGCGGCTGCCACCGCAGCAAGGGTAGCGCAGGCCAATGAACGCCGAAACGGCACTCCCACCAAGCCCCATCCAGAACAAACGAATGGTCACATCCTACCGTCCAAAGATCTCAACCCCAACATCCGCTGCTCACACCCACACATCCCACCCCGGCCACTTTCCGCCATCACGTCCACAGACTCCCCAACTCATAGTAACACAACGCCTGATGGTAATGCCTACACCTTCCCCTTCGCAAACATCAACTCCCGCGCCACAGTCCGTATAGTAGACTTCTTCCCCCAAAACCTCGAAGACTTCTCCATTCACATACCGAAGAAGAAAAGCGAATACGACATCCTTTCCGACGCCTCCTCATCAAGCTCAGAAGACAGCGAAGAATCAAATAGTAATTCTGAAGACGAGGATGAGGACAGCGAGGGCACGTACGAATGGCGCTTTGCTCTCATCCTCGAAGACGCATCTAATCCCAAGCAAGTAAAATTAGGAGAGAAGGAACGAATAGAGGTCTTCTGTATTGGCGCTGATGCCGAGTACTTGCTCAAACTCGACGCGTGTAATTTGAGGAAGGATAAAGAGAGATTGGCGGAATTGAGGGAGAAGTTGTTCTTGCTGTGGGGAGATTTGGAGGAGGGGAAGAGGAGGGCTGATGAGGATGCGGAAGCGCGAGGGAGGGTGGATGGGGATGGGGAGGTGGAGGGACAGGCGATTACTGGTGCAAATGAAAGTCGAGGGGTGATGGGAAAGGGTGCGGGTGTTGGTGATGGGGAGGTGAAGAGCCGACCTTTTCAATGCTGTTTGAAGGAGTATGGGGTGAAGGTGAGGAAGAAGCGCGAGAAGTCGGAATTGGATGGGGATGCCGATGTTGAGATGGAAGCGGAAGAGGAGGAGGAGCCTTGGATATGGGAACGCAGGTGGAGGTTGTGGGGCTGTACGGTTGTTTGACGGAGTGGGCTGCGCTCTTGCCACTCAATTTGTTCTGAGCGTTTGGGTATCTTCGCGATTACAACTTACAAGTTGCTTGCCATGCAGCGAAATAGCATATTTGTTCTTCGGACGCTGTCAATGTAAACTTAGTGGAATCAATTTCATACACGATATCACGCAGAAAGCGCTATCATCTTGATTTTGCACTCCACTGCATTCATCGATTCGCTATGCACAACTATGCAGTCTCCAACCGATCCAAATGCTCCTCTAAATCCCAACCTCCTGCAACCTCCGTCTCCCTTTCCATCCCTCACAGAGCCCCCTCTCACTCCTGCCTCTTTCCCTTCCCCTTCGGCGTCCTTCCCCTCACACTCTTGGACGGCGTATTGATATGCCCAGCAGGGATCCAACTCTCATCCCACGCCTTCGCACCACTCGTAACAGCCGGTCCATCAGCCCCCACAACACCAAACTGATCCGCAGGATCAACGGCCTTCTTACCCTGAGTACTACGACGGGCGCGATCGCCGCCTTTCCCGCCTCCACGCTTTTGCGGGAACAAAGTCGTGATCCATGTGCTGTAGATGAAGTAGCACGTCCCTGTGAAGAGGGCGGCGAGGAAGAGGTACAGGAAGATGCTGCGGCAATAAGTTAGTCAGCCTCAATAAAAAAAAAAGGGGGAAACAGGTGGGCAAGATCGGATAATAGGGAAGGTGAGCCATACATTTGCGGATCAAACAAGCCCACCTCCCGTTCCACCACCCCCACAGTCTCATTAAAAGCCTGCAACGTATACGGCGCGCCCTCCTGATCCGTCACCACAGCCGCAAGATTAAGCTTCAAATCCTGCGGATGCATCTCCGTCGTAAAGCTATAGCTCACGGAATCACTCTGTCCAGCGGGGATCTCCACATTATACCGTGTCGTCGTCAGATTCCTGATATTCTGGGCACCGTAGGCGGAAAGTGCATCTGTCCAGAGGGAGCCCCCAATGAAATTCACGCTGATGGGGGAGGCCTCGTTGTTGGTGAAGGAGAGGAGGGCGGTGGTGGGTCGTCCGTTCACGAGCTTGATGCCGAAGATTTCGGATTGGGGAAAGGAGGTGCTGACTTTTACGGCGAGGGAGGGGGAGGTGCTGGGGTTCTCGACTTCTTCGTCCGCCTGGGTGGTATGTTAGTTGAGGTCTCAGGGAAAGGTTGGAGAAAGAGTCGTACATCTTGCCCGAGCGCTGAGAGGGCACGGAGGGAGAGGAGGAAGAGAGAGGTAAAGGGTTTGAGACCCATTATGCTGGTTGCGTGGTGATTTTTGCGATTGTATTTACTGTAGAAAGTCTGAAGAAACGGAACGTGGCTGGTCCGTCAGCCCTGTGATGCCCGTTGAAGTTGGCTGACTAAGCTGACGGAACGTCACTTTACGTTTAGTGAGGAGGCTCAAACGTTTGAAAAAGTTGAGAATATGAAGGCGGAATAGCATAAAGGGCATTGATATTGCTTCACATTGAGCATGATTTGTTGAAATCCATGACTCCAAATTCATCATCGCGTTCTCACACGTACTTGCTGTCATCTCACTAAGACCAGTTACCACTTTAAGAAGTACCACCGTTCATTCTTTTGACTTTGGCACAGCAACAATAATGCTGTCTTGTAGGTCCTCGGTATATGTGCAAAGTTCTCGTATTTCCAAGCCTGCCATCTCCAGCAAATCCTCCCACTGCTTCCTCGTCCTCTGCAGGGCGTTATGGAACAGCATCATTGTCAAGTCGTACTGTGCAGCGTACCAATGCACGCCCTGAGGGGGTATGATGAGATCATCGATGAGGATGACCGACTCTTCATTCATCGCCTTCATGATGGTTTGGAGGATGGTCACACATCTGTCATCGGTATTGTTGTGCATCACATTACGCATGTAGTACGCTCTGGCTCCTAACCACCAGTCACCGTGACTTAGCCCGAGCAATCTTCACTGAGGGAACATGACAAATGACGTACCTTTCACAGGCTGTTCCTTGTTGAGATCATATGCCATGGTCTCCACGCCCTCCACATGTGGAGCCTGAGCTACGACATGGGGCATGTCTTGAAGTATGACTCGACCAGGTAATTCTGGATATTTTCCCCGGACTGCACGGCTCTGATGGCCAATACCACCCCCAACATCAACGAATAGTGGGGTATCTGCCGTGGTGTGAGGGCCTACTAGCTTGTCAAAAGGGAAGGCATCTAGAAAAATCTTCTGGCCTTCGTGAAAAGAAGACATGAAGAGATTGAACTTGTGAAGCTGATCGGGCTGGCTCTGTATCCACTGATAATAGGAGAGGTCGGTATTCAGACCGGCTTGAAACGCATTTCGTGCGTGACTTTCAGGGTTCTTGTAGTTCATTTCTGCGAAGTGACTTGACATTGCTTGCATAGCAGGTACGGCTGCATCATGGCTTGCAGAAATTGTAAGCGAATATACAAGGCAGAGCAAAGTAAGGGACGAACACGCAAGATATTCCGGCCTGCAAGCCTGGTTTGCTGATGACCTTCGTGATTTTATTGGCTGACCAAAGGCCCTCTCCCACCTCACTTATCATACCGAAAGCCGACATGTACCTTAGGATCCGGTCTGTTGAGTGTCAGTGAATCATCATCTGTACTTGCAGCAGTTGGAGACACCCAGAAAGTTCTCATCTGTTTCAGTGGCCAGGGCAAGTTCTTCCGTAGTAGCAGGCGTGTCATTATTCTTCGCAAGAATATCGAATAGCTTGATGTCGGCAGCCAGATTTGCTACATGAAGTTGAAAAGGCTAGCGGGCAAGCTTATCAGCGTTGAGACCGTTCAATGGAAGAGCACTCACAGCAAATGTAATGCGCTGGAATGAGAGGCCTGCCGGCTCTAGGACATATGATAGACTGCGAATGGCATCGTACAACTGCTTGCGATCTACCTCATCTTGAGGTGGTAACTTCTGGAGAGATTTCAGCTCATTTGCTAAGCGTCGCACATCAGGTGCAGGCATCAGTGATCCCATTTTGACGAATGGCTAATGTTCTTAAGATGTCAGAGACCATTTGAGAAGATGGAGACCGCCTTTTATGAAGAACTTGTGGCAATACCCCCCTTGCAACTCTTGCAACTCAGGGTGGAGGGTCCCTCGATTCCACATTACGAAAGCTTCTGACTTTGGGCTGCTTGTTTTCGCTCTTATAGGTCCAATCTCAAGATATCAATTAGTGCGTGTCGATCGCTGTAGATAAAATTCCTAGTGTATGAGCACAGATAGCGCTCTTCTCGCAGTTTGAGGCGGCTTGGCGGACCCTCATCCAAGAAGACGTTGAGGCTGCAGCCGACGAGGCAGCTGCACATAAAAGTTCCGAGGCTATTTCAGCATTTTTCATGGTGGCGATGGAACGCCGAACAGCGAGGGCGACACAGGTAGTACGTCAGCACACCACAAGACAGCTGCCATGTTCGTTTTGGCTATACAACGCAGCGTGTCCCACGCTATAAACATCTTGGAGGGCGCGGGCTTGCCGTAATTCGAGGAGCGAGCCCACCCATCTACCACATGGTCCATTCAGTTGCCTGTATTTGAGGTTGTCGTCTCACAGGACGTTGGTATCCAGTTTTCCAGGAAGGTTCTCACCGGCCAACCTTCAATTCCATTCATGGGGCTGAGTGTCACGCCCACACCGGACACAGACGGTGTCTCTAATCCCCGTAAGCCGGAACTTACATGGATCTAATAAACTTTGCGGTGCAGAACAAAATCCAATACTAATTTGGGTCCGTTATCTCTAGTGACCTGTTAAGAAGCTGGAGTCATACTCCAATAGGTTTGCTGCTGGGTTAGTTGCCGGCTTTGAACCCCCACGAAGGGATGAAGGAACTTGCGAACGGCTTTGCAGATTTCAGCTGCAGGATCAATAGGAAGTAGCTAAGGGTTAGCTCTCAAGTCCGCCCTGTACGCTAACGAGAGTAAGCAAAGCTTGCGATACCTGCATAACTTGATTTGACCGACAAAATAAAACCCACCGATAGCTTTTCGACGAACAATCAGGCCTGTGATACACTAGGTCATGCATCGACCGTCGAAGAAACAAAATGTATCAGCTTTGTAGTATGAAAAACGTTCTCACGCCTTCAACGATTGGTCCGTTTCGTTGAATACAGCAGTACTTGAAAGAACGCTGCTAGATTTGTGAGAAACGAGTGCGAAGCCTGAGCTTATGGTATAGCCGAGTTCAAAGAGTAGTCTTGCTCAGACGTTCACCTCGGATTGCCTGCATTTCGTGCCAGGTATCGGGTGTATTGACTCTTTCAGGTAAGTCTGAAGAAGGGGTGCTTTACTCGTCAGCAACCGTTCATTGCCTCCGAACCCTACCCCACAATTCGAACGTTAGGCCGGATCTTGTCGGAAGGTATGATACTGGGTTCGGCGGCTCCCGTTGCCCTTCTCGATAACGTCAAAGAACTTAAGGTATATGCTTTAGCAAGGAAGTTTAAGCACCACTTATGTATACATTGTCGAATCCTTCCAGTCCTTGTCAAGCCTCGCATCGGTCTTGATCAGGCAGAAAAAGACGTTCCGTGAGAGTTCAGCAGCTCACCGCTGAAAGCACTGCTCATATGACAGAAAGCTACTATGTTCAATTGGAGATGCCTGAATTCAAAATCAAACCGAGGCAATATATGCTCCCCACCTATTGCACGGTGATCACTACCCCGCACATGACCATAAGGGTCCTCTGATGATTGAATCCCACGGTAGAATCATGATGTCGTTATTGAAAGCAGACTGATAGCAAAGGGCAATCCAACCACATCCGGCTGCCAATCTTGGTGGTCCAGTCTCAGTAATGAACGATCTCAGAAGCGATAGACCACGCGACAGATTTAGTTCGATACGTTTGGCATGACAGTCACGATATCTCATGATACAGTTCGCAGCCAGTGTCTCGTTTGTAGCTTTTAGTGATATTGCGCATGGCTGGTGCATGGAAGGGTGACAAGAGTTTTTACCATTAGAAAGCCAAGTGCAGCATCTCTTGACCTTCAGGAGACTATTTCGAAGCCAATTGTGTTCGTGGCTTCATGAGAAAGACAACAAAGAGGTTCTTTATGAGACCAACGTCTCTGAAAGCTCCGCAAGCGCGATCAAAGGTTGGTCGCAGGTGTCATTAAGGTATCCCTCGGAATATCAGCCCTACAAAGCTTGGCTGGTTCCAATTGGTCGCCTTACGCGTCACGGCGCGTCAATAGCTCCAGCTCCTCCTTTCTCATGTTTGAGAAGTCGACCGCAAGTCAATACTTGATATGCGTGCATTGAGATAACAAGTTGTTTCCCTACCAACTCAGTTTTGACTACTAGCACCTTTAGTAACAATTATGCATGAAGAGAATGCTGCTTTGCGGCAGAAATTCGATTCATTGAAGGGAGCTGAGCAGCACAAGAATGCTCTCATTGAGGTACGACAGCCTCGGTGCAGAAATCATTGTCCTGAGCTGACTATGGTCAAGGATCTTCTCGATCGGCTCGATAGCGTTACGAATGAATACCACCAGGAGAAATTGGATCACGCTCGAGAGTCCCACTTTAACAGAGATGTGCAATTGCGCGAGATACATTTACAGAATGAGCTCCGCAAATATCAGGCATTGATGGTAAGACACTCCGGACACGGTCGGCTGAACAATGCCTGACACTTGATAGGAACGAGATGCCTTCGTATTAGTCCTCGTTGACGGTGATGGAATGATATTTAATGAAGAGCTTGTCGCAAAAGGGGAAGCAGGAGGGAAAGAAGCTGCTGCTTTATTATGGAATGCTGTAACTGCAGACATAAGATATCGCATACCTGATCTCGGAGCGGATTACAAAATCGTCACAAGAGTATATGCCAATCTGAAGGGGCTTGGAGATGTCTGCAGCCGAGCTGGAATGATAAGCCATCCTTCGCTCTTGGGCGATTTTGCACGTGGTTTTACAGGGGCAAAACAACTATTTGATTTCGTAGACGTTGGCACAGGCAAAGATCGTGCCGATGACAAGATATCAGGTACAGGCAGCCGCAACATCTGTGGTATCTGGTCTAATGAAGAGTGTAGAAATATTCAAACTCCACCTTTACGATTGTCATTGTCGGCAAATTTATTTCGGATGCTCACATGACAACGGCTATGCGCGACTTCTAGAGGATGTGCTTGAAACAGCTATAATGAACTCAATAACGCTTCTTGAGGGCGTGCCTTTCGAGAAAGAGCTAGAGCAGCTAAAATCCCAGTATGCGGCGACAAGGTTTGATGGCCTTTTTCGCACCGAGAAAATTAATCTCTATAACGTTCCACCTCGGGAGCCCCAACGTCCACCTGTGACGGCTCCTCCGCAGACCAATGGTCTGCAAAGCCCTTCTCAATACCAATCGCCTTATCAACCGACACTCCCACCACCTGAACCTCAGCCCCAGCAGAGAACGCCATCTTCATCCTCAACATCCTCTGCTCCATTGAATGCTGCAGCTCCAACATGGGCTTCGGCGGCAATGAAGCCGCCGATTGCCTCTCCGCCACTAACTCCCCAACCAGCAAAAGCTATAACACCACAGGTCCCCCGCAATAAATATGGGCAGCGGGTAGATCCCGTTGGGACCTACGATGCTAACGAAGTAAAACGGATCAAGAAACTGAAGATGTGCAATGTGCATTTCCTGCGGGGCGATTGCCCCTACAACCCTTGTACACATGACCACTATTATCAACCAACTAAGAATGAGGTAGCTACTTTAAGATATGTGAGTCGCATGACACCTTGCAAATTTGGCTTGGAATGCGACGATTTGAAATGCATTTATGGGCATCGATGTCCGGTCGATAGAGAGGGGAGCAAAGACTGCAGATTCGGAGAGAACTGCAGGTTTGAGCTGGAATCGCATGGCATTGATCGTAGGGTTGTCAATGTCGTGAAGGTGGGTGGGAAGTAAGCTGGGATCTCCTTTTAAGGCTCTCAACTCTGGCCGCGGTTATTCTTTCGCCAGTCTGTGAACAGTATTTCGCTTCTTTCTCATTTTTTCAATATATACTATCAAGTGAAGCACACTCTCACAATATCTACTTGAATATAGCATACTATTTATATAACAAACTTTGAGATTGCTGCCTTATGAACGTCGTCACATCGTCCAGATTCCACATGTCCGCTCATCCTCTGAATATTGTTGTTTAAACTTAACTCGAGGCGTCACAAATTCTGGTATGAAAGTTAGAAAACCCGCGGACCGCCCACCCAGGTACGCAATCTCCGGACCATTTGGCAATCATACTAAGGAGTAGCTAGGTGCTTTGACTTCTAGGCAATACCACCTATCGGAGGGCCAAACATTGATGGAGATACGATCGACAAACCTTATGAAAGCCGACGTTCAACCAATTTCACAAGAGCCATCACTTTTTAATCTTGAAGCTTCCGCGCCAACGACCCAAAACTCCCATCATCAACCTATAGCGAGCCCTTACGTCCGCAAATCTTATTCTTATACATTAGTGAGCTATCTCACACCAACCAATACGCACAAGAGAGGCGAATTATACGCGAAGAAAAGGAGAACTACCGCCGTTATCATGTCAGTCCGCATCATTCCTTCGACACACGACGCAAAAAAGGCCAATCCTACAGTCGCATGCAATGCCAAGGAGGTATCAAGAGGTAGGCATTGGGCTTCCCACGTAGGCAGAGCTACGACATCCTGCAACATTCGCTCAGCGATTAGTGACGGTGAGAAAGAGAAAGTATGTTGGGATGCTCAACTCGAAGCAGTCAGCAATAAGTAAGCGGATCGATGAGACGACGTTAGATCCCGGTGATATGGGCCAGTGCAATGCTGATGTGATTTGGAAGAACTTGGACGAAGAGACTAAGAGTCTCGATGGGGCCCTGTACAAGTCTCAGAGTCCTGTTATTTGGAGGAGGTGATAAGGTCTTGAATCAAGCGTTCCTATGCTTGGAAAGAGCGGTTGAGCATTTGCTTCGACTATTATCGTACTCTTTGCTATACTGAAACAGCCATAGATTTCAGTAGGTGATTGGCGACTATTAATAGCGAAGTTTTCGCTGACGTAATTCATCTTTACAGCCTTACACGGACGGCCTTACCTTGCCAGACGCCCCGGCTCAGTCTCTCCCAACGCTTGGACACTGCTCTTCCTGGCTGATGCCTCTTCCATCGACATGTCACCGACAGTGAACAATGGCGTCAATACGTTCTGACTTGTACCCTCTGTACCCCTCTTTTCAATCTCGGACAATGCAGAATCGCATGTCACATCTCGTCAGGCGATGGCGCCATCTCACCTCCGCGTATTCCAGATTTAAGAAAACTAAGAGGACCCAGCGACGCCTGGCGGCTCTCATTGGCCTTCAAACGGGTGCTGCATTGGAAGATCCGTACATGTGCATGCAAGAAGGCTCTTGGTTCTTCCAGCTACCCGGCGAAATCCGCTCATCCCTCTTGCAAGCTTGCATTGGTGGACGTAGACTGTTCGTAAATATATTTGGTGCAAATCCACTCTACGAGCATGAGTGGTCCAGATTGCTGTTTTCGCTAATGTTATCCTGTCGACGCTGGTATGTCTAGTCTTGGGCACACTTCACTGCCCAAAACCCTAATCACCGAATTCCAGCTATCGAGAAGTCGTTCCTATACTCTACTCCACAAATACTTTCCACTTCAAATACGATTCAGCTATATCGAAACTCGCAGAATCTGGAGCCAAATCGTACCTTCCTTTGATTCGGTCAGTAGAGATGGAGCTTCTAGACGTCAGCTTGGAATGGGAGTCTGTTGTGAAGACTCTTTCTACCTTCACGGGTCTGCGAACTTTAGTAATCATCATTCGGTATTGGTCTTTTCATAGAGCAGAGGGGCCGGAGAATCTTGTCAGACTGAAGCTCGCAAGACAAATTACAGCACCGAAACAATTTGAGCTTCACGTACCGCGGTCTTCGAACTTGACGAGCAGTGCTGACAATGAGTTTCCCTTTCAAGTCATCGTGTATGATTAAGTGCCTGCAATCACTTGATTGACTGAAAGATTGAGCACTTTCTGCTAGTGTGGGCTCACACCCATCACCGAACTATCATCCAAGTACAGTTCATAGTTTGATCGCCCGTTCGTTGTTACATCGCTACAAAAGCACCAGAACATTTCTCATAATGAACTTTACCAACCATCCTAACCCCTCTCGGAAGCCAATTCTACGCCTCAGACACACCTTCGCCCGACGGAACAATAGTCCTCAACCAAGGCTGATGACAACACGGCCCCAGATTCATCGCCGCCGCAGAACCCTCCAGACAGAAGCACCAACCATCCTTGCACCTCGGATCATCGGGCGAGAAGGCCCCGATGGGGACATCAACAGCTTGACTGCCGCCCTCGAAGGCGGTACATGCGCGGAAATCTGGGCCGCTGGTGTTTGGGGAGAAGACGGAGGCGGCAGCTCGTCATTATACATCATTGTCTTGCCGGAGACCTAATATGGTTGGTTCTCCAGACTCCAACCTCTCGTGTGACAAATACTCAACCGGGACCATTGAGCTGTTGTTCTGCCATGGACCAATATGAGAGTCAACCGTGCTGCTCTGAACGATCGTTTTGAAATCTCATCCCTGACTGCGCGAGTTGCATAATCATCGACGATTGCACAAGCTCTACTGTGCGCTTGTGTTATTTGTACGAGAAGTCCTCAGCCGCATAGTCTTACGGTGCAGCCTTGAACGTGCAATTCTAAATATGGACTGCAGCATCGAAACAAGGTTGATACGGTCCCGCGTTTGTTTCATCAAAAGACATCATACAACAACATATGATCGTGTTTTCGTCAGAAAGTGAGACTAATACAAGCCTGTCGCCAGTTCTTCAGGTAATGGTAATGTTGGGATCCAATAATCCAAAGTCAGGGGCGAAGTGCTTCCTGCAATCACGGGACCACTGTCCGCCTCTCCATCTTGCTTTTCCCCAAAGAACTTAGAAAGATGCCATTATATCACTGATCACTAGCCTAGGCCCATAAGACATACACATTTTATCGCGTTGATCGCTCGACATCAGGACAGACGACGATGGTTCGTAACTTGCCTTTCTCAATGACCCAAAAGATATCAACTTCGCTTGAGCTCCTATAGATAGCCATCATAGATCAGCCGCCTTCTGCTCACGTACGTGAACAGGCAACCCTGGAGGCAGCGAATATACGTACTTTCCATTGATCCCTTGCTTGAAATTTACGTTTGCCAATGACGTCCAAACGCTCGCATTTCAGCGTGTACCCACGTTGTTTCCATTGCCCAAAAGCTCACTTGAAGTATCTGCCGTGGTGTCCAAGGGATTGAAACTATTTCCCATCTAAACTGTGTGCTTTTGATATCGAATAAGCAGATGGTCCTGAGACCTTGAACTGCGGCAGCCGTTTTCGCACGTAAGGAATATACTTTGTGTATGAAGCCGTACGAGGCTGGTACATCTTCCAAAGTAGCAGCCTTGTTGATAGGAACCAAATGTTCCGTGCAACGATAGCGTCCAAATCAATGAGTCGTTGCACCTATCATCGATTCTTGCGATTTAGGCATTCGGGTGGACCTGATCAGTGTTTACCGAAAGCTTTGGTATGGATAGCATTGCTCTCGTGTCTGCGACGAAGTCGCGTTGGCACTGACCTATATAGACCCTCATATTCGATAAAGCCTCCTGGTTGGAATGGTGTCCCAACTCCAAAGCTTCAGTGCATAGCTGTCGACTACGTGTTGTTTCCGTGAAATCTGTGTCTGAAGGTTCAGTATATCCCACCGTCTTTTCGTATGGGATTTACATAAAGGTGTTGATCCAGATCCAAAGATTCCCTCAAGTTACACATAGCATCTGCTTGAAACCTTGACTCCACATCAAGCTTCCGCAAATGACAATGAAGAATGACACGCCCACAACCATACTCGACAAAGCGTAGACATACCCATGCCTCGACCTTAACCCATTAATTTCCGCCACCCACGTACTAACCGTGGTCAAACACCCACAAAAGCCATCACTCATGCCTTGTAGCACCTGGCACCCAATGTGCCCACCAACTGGTGCATGTTGTAAATCAATAAACATCGCTTCCAGCGCTGTCCCAACAATATTGACCGTAAAAGTACCCAATGGAAACGCTTTGATCTTTCCATTCAATGCCACGGATACGAGATAGCGCAGTATACAGCCTAACGGCGCAAACACCAACGAAAACAATGCTTTGCTTCTCCACGTTTCCTGACCCCAAGACCCGGTCTTGCTGGTGGGCCCACCCGGCCTATCCGGCGGAACCGCTGCCATCACAATACATCCCAGCCACAGTCCCATAGCGAAGAAAACGGCGGTTTTGTCCACTATTTTTCTCCAGAGCGCGAAAGGCACGCTAATCATCCACCTCTCCGTAGCAATCGCGAGATGCGCGCCGACTTTCAGCGCACCCAACGACAGTCCCAGATTCAGTATCAAGACCGCAAGAAGAGCCACGAAACTGTACCCGCCATTCCTATGCACATTAAGCTGCGTATCAACCCTCGCACCCGGTGGCGACAAAGTAGGATGCTGCACCGGCACCGGCAGCGCGTTCGCAAGCGCAAAGAAAGCATCGCGCATGAACGCCGAGAAACTTGTGAAGGAGCCACAGAACCCTACAGTAATACCAATGTAGAGTGGCAACGTCTTCTTCACTGCTGCATGTCTTTGTTTCTCCGTCAATACTTCATTCGTGTTCTTCACATAGGGATATGAACCGGGCGGATCGTGGTTGCCCCACTCCTCTTTGAACAACACCCGGTCCTCAGCGAGGAATCCTAAAACCAAAGTTCCGGCGACATTCGCCCATACGATCCCCGTCTGCACCGGCGCGCCGGGGTAGGATGTGAGAGCCTGCAGGCCGAGGCGGGCGAGGGTGCCGAAGATGGAGAAGATGACGAGGTAGGAGAATGTGTAGACATCTGTTGCGAGGGATTCCCAAGCATCCTTATCCGTGTATGTTCTGGGTTCTTTCTCTGAGAGCGCGTCGGACCCGCGGTCTTCTAGGTGGGATTCGTGACGGGACGCGGAGGGGTTGATTGGAGGGGGTGCGGCAATTTCATCCAAATTACCGATGTTACTGGGTAGAGATTCTTGTTGTGCTGGTGAAACATGGAGGCCTCTCTGGTTTGGGGCGCTTGAGGTATTGCTGCGTGAGGGAGTTTTGCGCCGTAAATGCTCTGCTGAGTAGCCGAGCCATAGGCGGGCTTTTTGAGCTGTGGAGGGCGATTGTGTCATGATTTCATGCGAGTCTTTTCTACCGTTTTCATTTTGAGATCCTAGCTCGCCAGCACAAGCAGCAGTACAAGTTTCCTGACAAGGTAGCCGCCATTAAGGATTGAGGATATGAGGCTGGATGACGTCTTTTTATCCGATAGTCAATACAGTGAATTTAAGCTAGCGGGTCTAGCCGTCTGGGGCCGCTTGCTTAGATAAAGTTTCTGTCCGAAGTCGAAATCTGGAAGCCCCTTTTCCAAGCTTAACGAGAACACAATTTGTTCTTAATGCATTTTAGAGTACTTGCGCTGGCTCTTATGACTACTGAGGCACGATGTGTCATGTTGAATACATTTTAATCTCTGCGACAAGTGCACTTCACCTTCCGTTTCCCGTCACTATTCCTGAGCTTCAAGGAAATCCCCAAGATCACCCACCACCTAATTATAGTCCGTTGCATACGTGCGAATGGACCATGATCCTTCAAAGCCTTCCGCCGAGCATCAGCGCCATTATCGACTTCGATGTTCTGATCATCCCCCCTTCTGTCATCATGACAGCCTCCAAATACCTGGCCGTCTTGTGGTAGGCGCTGTTTCTCTGGTGTGTTTTGATGTTGATGTACTTGCAGACGTTTACTGGCGAAAGAGCACTAACCCGCCTTTTCGTCATCAGGAGGCTTGATAATCCCCCACTGCACTGGCTAAGAGAACGCTCCGCTATCGCCATTAGGCCGTTGACAGTTCGCGCTGATCGCGGCACTGCGTGACCCCACGACTGGCATATCGGCCGGAGCTTTCTTCGAGGCAAACAAGGTGAATGTGATGAGAATTAAGACTTCCCACATAATCGCAATCAATGATGCGAGCGGACTGAACGCTGTTTCTGGAGCCGAGCAGGGTGTGTCTTCGACGGGTACTTCCTCGTCAGAGTTCGTAGGTAGGTAGCAGACTTGATACGAAAGGAAGATTGCCTGAGAGACCAAGAAATGCAGGATAGCAAAAGCTGCCATGAACGGGAGCCCGTAGCGCCAAGGCATAGAGATGAAGTAGCTTGAGCGCTGGGAGTCGATGGGATGAGTGACGCGCAGGGATTTGCGCACGTTGGCGAATTGATTCCATTCTGTAAGAAGGCAGGTCGACGTGAGGAGCCTGTTGAATAAAACATAAAGCAGCGAGATGACCTGTTGGCAGGCAATGGCTATTAAGACGTGCCGCAACCAGCCCTCTTGCCCATCCTAGACGGAGAGAATTAGTCTTCGATGATCAGCTGGCAGCCTAGGGACGGACCTACAGCGTTAGATGTAAAATATCTATCTTTCGAAATGTATACCTCGTCAATGGGCTTACCCCAGCCAAGATGCCACATCTGCGCTGTGACAGTGTAGTAACGTAGCGAGCGTATGAATCTGATGCCTTTCTCCAAGAATCCTCCTGCAAAAAGCAGTGAGGAACGGGTACAGCCATTGCTGCCATGGAAGGGTCTTGATGAATCTTTTTGGCTGTTTGTACCATCTTACCCCCAGAGTCTGACCACGCAGGTCTGGCCGAATGTATTTTGCACCCAACTTCTTTCGTATACCAATCGGGTCGTTCCAGAAAAGAGCTGATGGCGTCGCCGATCGTGCACAAACTACGCTCGTTGCGGTGATCAAGTGCTACAAAGAAGATACAGAGGCACTTGAAAGTGCTGACAACGCAGCAGTAATTGTCTGTGTGATTGCATGACTTTGTGCCGGTGGGAGTACAAGAGCTTGGGACCCTCCATGCAAGAAGCCTTCCCGAGCTACTAAGAAATTGAAATCATAGACTGATTCCGCCTGGGAGACCACAGAATTGTGTATCTTAAAGGAACATCAGTCTATCAGAGCATCTTCTTGCCGGCGCGTTTGACTCACATTAGATGAAGAGGAAGCGAGCTAATTGCCAACAGAAAAATGATGGCTCCCTTGGTTTTCTTTATGTGCCTGAGGTCCCGAAAGCTTTGGATGCCCACATCTAACCACACGTTTCTCTCATGACATGCATTGATTTCATGTCTGGATGGGGCGGAGAGAAGCTGCATACAGGTGTTTGAGGCGCCGAAGAGAAGCGTACTCAATAAATTCACAGCAACCTGAACGAGAGTATTGTAGGTATTGACCAGGTTGCAGCTACCCTCGAAAGTCATGTATAGGCCACTCCAATGGGCTCCACGGGCTCTGTAGACTAGCAGTACAGTAATGTTGATGCAAAGAACAGTGAACGCTGTGGCAAATGCGAGCCACAACGTCGCTCCACGTCCAGACAGCCACTGTTGCCAGTCTGCTTTGGATTCACAGAGGTCAGCTCGCTCAACGTCACCTCCATGAGCGGGCGTGCTGAGCTCTGTGACAGTGAGCACGGTAGGTGTCGATACGCCTTCAGTAGATACTGAAGCCCCTGAGGATGCAGATGGGCCGCTTTCATTACTATCCCTGCGTGTTGCTATGATTGCTGGAGACGGGGAGCCGATTCGTGAACCTGTGCTTCGTTGCGAGATTCGAGAACCTTTCCCTCGAAATGCACCAAGCGGAACATTTTCACTATTCGCAGCCGGGGCACTGGCCGACATGCTTGAAAGCGCAGCACTGAAGTGCCAAACAGATGTTCTTAAGCATGCGCAATGCGTAGAGGATCTCCGCCAACGGTTGTTATCCAAGTAGCTGCATATGTTAACGATATTCGGGCGGAGACATTATGAGGTAGAGAAGAGTAAACAGCATGTTCTGACCGACGCATTGAGCTGTGTTCAACGCTTGTGCAGCCCATGTAGCGAAGACCGTCGACTTCACATTACTCTTGCATGAGACCCGAGCAGGGACATCATAGGTGGCCAAAGAAGACGTCGAAGCGCCAGCCTTGCAGGTAGTTAGTTCTGCCTGTAGCCTCATGCAACAGCGTCCATTTGAACGCAGCTAAATTTGTGGACAACGCCTCACAGTGCAACGGTCTAGACCAGAGTAATGCATGAGCTACGCAGGAGCGGGTATTCAGCCTCGCCGGTAGATGGCAACCAGGCAGGCTGCCGCATCGGAGGTGACTGCGCTAGGTATGTACATAATGAGCTCTACCTGGCAACGGAAGGCCTTACTATTTTAAGTGTTAGCAGCGCCGTGGAAGGCGCTTGTGGACACTTTGCGACACTGGATATCTTGAGCGTGTACTTCCTCCTTTTTGCCCATTACTCATTCGTTAGCACCTCAGCCCAGCTACTTCTCCAGAGGAACGTGCGTGACCGGCCCTCTTGAGCCCATTTGGAAGCTAGATACCCTTCAGTAAATATTTACCTTGTTGGACGGCTCCACTCATGTCTCTGTAGTGCGCAGTAGCAATCAAGCGTGGGACAGCAATGGAAAAAATTGCCGAGACCACCCTTGCGTTTGCAGCCGAGCGGGACCGCTAGGATTGCTCGCGGAACATGGCAAGTCAGAGTGCACCGACGTCATGAATCCGGTGGGTTTGACGCCTTTTCTTCTTCAATACCGACAACCGCAACATGGCCCATCCTGCTTGCCACGTCCAGCGGATCAGTCTCCTTCGTGGTCTCTGTAGGCCCATTCATGCCAGCAGGCGGCAGAGCCCAATCCGGTAAAGGAGACTCGTACGCCCACTTACCATCCGCACAAGCATAACGCTTAGCATGCAGATAGATACCTAGCTCATGCGGTCCAGGGTCGCTGTAAAGTGGCGTCTCACATGTCTCACATAGCGCACCCGTCATCTTCTCTGCTTTCTTCTTGTTGTACTCTTCCACCATCTCATCATGATATGCTACTGCTTCGGCGACTTCATCTTTGCCCATGCGAGACAACCTTGAGATGATGTCCTCGTCCTCGTCTGATACGGCATCGCCAGCTGCCAAGTCAGGACCAAAAACTCTTTGATTGCAGTAGATGGGATCATTGGATATTGGGTGACCGAGGAACTGGAGGTGCACCCGAAGCTGATGTGTCCTACCTGTCACAGGCAGGCAACGAACAATTGAGTGACCCTTTTTGCTTTTCCATGCCATTTTCGAGTCACGTTGCCGTTCTTTCTCTGTTCTGTTGTCCTCCTTCTCTTTACTTCCAAGCGCTGCCTCAGCTTCCTTCGGTGGGTAGTAAGCCAGGCGCTTGAAAACAGTCTTTGCATCCTTACCACTTGCTCGTGCGCGATTGAGGCCAAGCTTCGGACTGATCTGCATGACTGGTTGCTCACAGATCACGTCGCCCTCTGGAAATTCCCCAATCACGCGAGCCACGTACTCCTTTTTCACTGTTCTGTCTTGTATTTGCATGCTGATCTTCTCTGCAGCTCTAGGAGCCTTTCCAATAAACATAACGCCACTTGTTAGCCGGTCGAGCCGATTGCATGGCAGAGGGTTGAACGCATGGCCTCTCTCAGCGCGCATGATTTCAATAACAGAGTTGAACTGGTACCGTCCCGCTGGATGAACTGGCACTCCAGCCGGCTTGTTGATAACAATCTTGTCCTCATCTTCATGAAGCACACCTATTGACTGAGCTGTTACCGGCGGCTCATGGCGGTGGAGCGTGTGGGATATGACCTGTCCATTTATAACCTTGTGATCGGTCAAGACCCCTTTACCGTCCACAATTATGCTTCCTCGCTCAATGGCATCTTTCTATACAACGTCAGAAGATATCGTGCAACTTAAGGGGCTTGCTTCACATAGTACGCAAGCGGTCTATCTCGAAACTCGGAGGAATAGATATCCAGAAGCTCTCTTCCCCTCCATCTTTGCTTGCAGTGCGTGTTGTATGTGTAGTGATAGGGCTTCACTTTACGCAGGTTGTCTTCGAAGTAGTACGGTCTAGGCCACGGATCTGCTGGTGTAGTAACCACGGCAGGTGGAGACTTCAATTCAGGTTTTAAGCTATGTCTCTGGCGCTCATCTAGTTTTTCGAGGAGCGGTGGAATCTCTGTCAGAGCCATGGAAGGCGAACTCCAGAGGCCCTTGCGGGCGAGCAGAGCACTGATGCGCGGTGATGGAGCCAGGAAGAAGGTATCCTTTTGCTAGTGTACGAAGACATCATATCATCTCAGCTATTCTAGTTTTTCGAGTTTGCGTGGAAGATCGGATTTAACCGGAGATAATGATAGCGTGACCCCCAATCGTGAGAAACATGAACGTCACACCACTGCTTCATCATTGATCGGCTTAGCAAATTTCGACGGACAAACTCTGTCATGGCAACAAACCATTGACCGGCCATCTACTTTCTACTCAGCGGCTACTTGATGCACACTGGTTTGCTTTGGGCAAGGCTCTACTTCGCGATGCCATGTCCACTAGGTATCTCGTCGGGCCTGCATATCATCCAATATAGCCGCAGAACCCTTCTGCAAATCATAATACGCGCCGAAACATCCAATGGACCGCAAATTGACTTCATGTAAAGCAAGGCTGTTGCCTTAAACACTCCTCCACACTTCGGATAATTATGCAGATAATTGAAGCAAGTCCGGCTGCTCGGCTTTACAACGCTTGGACAGCCATAGTTGCTGAACTTCGTGTGATTGCCGTACGCTAACATTTTTGACGGCGTCGATGCGGCTAATTTACCTTCCAGATGCAGCATCCACACAGGTTGTGAAGAATCAGCCAATCGAGATGTTATCAAGATCAACTCTGTCATACCGTCGTTGCGTACATCATTACTGAAGAAAGTAGTCCTACCATAATGATCGGCTGTTTACGATGGCTTAATCCAATCAGTTGTGCCAGTGACACTTACCTCTTAAGTCGTGTGCATTTCATGAGAGCTCAGACATCAGACTATATACGTTCAGCCTCTTGCCGGTGGTGATGTTGAACACTGCCTCGTGCGCTTACGGGTTCGCAATGACATTTGAATGTGCCTTCTGCTGTACATATGAAACATCATGCACACTTCTCAAAGTCGTCTTCGTGGTGGCGTGGGTACTATTCGGAA
This sequence comes from Bacidia rubella, assembly GCA_032158265.1. Classification (NCBI taxonomy): domain Eukaryota; kingdom Fungi; phylum Ascomycota; class Lecanoromycetes; order Lecanorales; family Ramalinaceae; genus Bacidia; species Bacidia rubella. The sequence continues at coordinate 1,210,572 of JAVTIF010000013.1, read as the reverse complement.
AAGGTGTTCTCCCGCAGGAAAATGTCGGAATTGTGTCACGTTTCGTATTGATTGCATGAAAAAGACCCGCTCCAAGTATTATACAGATTTGACTACGATCTGGAGCGCAATTCTGTCCAAATGAAGGCAACGATGTAGCAACTGCGTAGAGCATCCATAGGATCGTCTCTGTTCAATGTCATCTCTGCATGCTACGATCAATGGTATAGAGGGACATCCGCCGGCATCGGTATAGAGGGATACCTGCCGGAAATCATTGGGTTCTATTCGTTCATACGCTCAGCGCCTCGTCATTTGGACTCGGCTTGACACTTTCATCCTAAACTTAGAGTCCTTCGAGGGAGAGTTCGAGGGAGAGTATGCATGGGAATGCATTAGTACGCATCATCCCACACTCCAGATGAGTACGCGACAACGCTTTGTCGCCAGCATAACAACCAGGCTTGTATTGTGGCATGCATTGCTTCTGACGTAGGAAAGGAGATGGTAGTACAAAAGGTGCGTAATGCCTTTAATGATTCTCTGAAATTGAAGTTCTAATCCAGAAGCTCTACTTTTGTCTTTTCCAATATGCACTGTTCAATGTTGACCTGGTATGCCCTAACAATCTTCCTGGCTCTGCTCTGGGCCGTTACCGGTAGACTTCAGCCTGGGGATGCGGTTCCAGTTCTGCCCAAATGGCCCTCATCCGCTGAGAGTGCGAGGTATGACCCTCACCATCACTTGGATACGATTCAGGACGATAAAGCTCCTAAACAAGTGTCGATCATTGAGGACCGGGGCTTTGAGACCTTACTCTACGGCAGGTGGTCCTATGTCTGGGAACGCAATGGAATTAGTTATAAGATCAGCGTCGGTAAATTCTGTCTCTCTGATCGTATTGGTCGATATAAGTCTCGGGACGGACTGTCGTCAAGCATAGCAACGTTGAACGACGTCTTCAATGACGTTCAGTCAGCAACCGCATCCCGAAGTTTAGTAGACCATGCCAGAAGCAATGCACAGGAGTTATTTGATAGCATGGACGCCTACCTGAAATCGATATTGGGCTGTGGAGTGGGGGAAGCAAATATCGGAAGAAAACTTCTTGCCAATCTTGCGGATAAACAAGCCCGTATTGCTGTTGCCCTGGTGAAAGCACTTGGCGATGGGACGCTTACTGTTGGTTTGCTCTGCGGGTCTCTTTTATTTCCGGTCACAGAGAAACCTGGAAGGGCTCTTGCAGTCGCTGGGGTCGTGACAGTCATGTGGAGCCTTTTGAAGTCTTTGATCGACGAGCTTAGAGATGCTGGAGCTCTCAACGCGCCTTCAGCAGCTATATTCAGTGTTCTCTTTGCTTCTCTATGGCAGATCTACACTCGAGTAAGACAGTCGCTAAACACCTGCCTGGATTATGCAAACATAGACTTCTCGGCTATCTATCCATGGGTCACAAATGGCCTTATAGAGGCCGGGACTCAGAGTTTCGAGGATGCAACAGAGTCTCTTGAAAATCCAGAGGATCGGTGTTGAAGGGCATATCTATCTTTACTAACCTGGATAATTTCCAAAATGGAGGATATGGGTTATGTGCTGCGGTCTTCGAGCTCACAGAACATAGTGTTGACTACTGCGAACATAAAATAAGCAACGATTTATCTTCGGATATTCTAGAGAGTTCAATGTTATCGTTTGATGTGGCGTGGGTGTCATTACGCAGCAATAGTTCATTATGAACAGCAAATCTTCGCAGTCCATCCCTGTTTGTCGCTTGTCTGGATCTACTAAGCGATAGTACCTAGTCCACGCTCACTCCAGACGGACCACTCTCCTTTGCAGTCGACTTTTGCACTGTCACCCTGATGTTGCCTAGTTCTCCTGCGGTCGTCGTTCCCCCTGTATTTCCTAAAGGCATGACTCCAGACGCACAAGCTTTCACCAGATCACCAATGACTACACGAATGGCTATCCAAGAGCTGAGGTCCTCCTCTCCCTCGTGTATTTCAATCTTAACAGAGCATTTTCCATAGGGTTTTACCACAGGCAGTGAGAATCCATCTAGCTCACCAAAGTGATGAAAAACGCCACTTTGTTGCTTGGCTGGAAGACGCGCAACAGCACAAAGGCAGTCTGAAATTGGTGCGCGAAGGCTAGGACGGAGCCATGGACTAGGTTCGAAGCATTGGAAATCGTCGTTCAGGGTGAGGCTTGTGTTTGACTTGCTTAAGTCAAGATCGCACTGTGGCTGCCTCAAGATTCCCATCGCAGTGGTGATGCTGTAGTTCGATAGGATAAGGAGCTCAAAAATGAGAAAGATGATTTGATGCAAAGGATGCATATTGGCGGACTTTGAAGCACTTTCTATGAAATCTGGAAATAAAGCGTTTGCAGCAGTTTTCAAGACGGGCTCTGTAGTCTTTTGCAATCATTCTTCTCGCAAGGTCTTAGTATGTGTCAGTGCCCTAATGTCTCTCTTTGACCCTATCGCGTAGCGCTTATTTGCGATGGCACAGAGTTTGGAAGTCGACAGCACTTTGGACCCCGGGCATCAATTTGTTTTAAGACAGGACTTCAATGCGACAGAATAGAGTAGTTATTAAACAGATCTAGTCAGGAATCCGTTCTCTAACGCGATACACTCATGTCTCTCCCTCTTGCATGCCATCAACGGTCTCAGAACCAACGCAACTTAGCTAATGGCAATAGGTCTGCAATGCGAGAGGCAAAGCCACTTGAAAGTTATGCTGCAAGAAATTTGTTCGGCTACTTTCTTGAGACGTGTCACATCCCTTCGACAGAATGAAAAACATATGCCTTGGCTCACCTTGCTATCCACCTAACGATCTTACAGTGCACTTCACATAGCTTAAGACCTTTCAAAATGAAGAGCAAGATTGTTCATTCGTTCGAGGTCGAAAGCTGGAGTGCTGCAGGAGCCTGGCTCCGAGTGGGATTGAATCTTTCTCGCTCGGAATTAACACTGACTTACAATTTCGAGGGCCAAGGCTTGTTCGCTAACTTATCGTAGAATATGTGCTCCAGAAAGCACTCAAGCATCTTCAAATCTGGCCTAAGTATTCCATGCATATGAGCAGTCAACAGCATAGATGTTGGAAAGATAATGACAATATCCAGTATTATGCACTTTTTTTGACAAGCATTTGAGACTATTCTGCAAGCAGCTAGAAGCTCTTTTTAGCTCCGGCTTTGCTGACTCAGCTTATGTCATCATCCTTCGCGCGCAACTCATCCTTCATACTCTTAAGAGGAATATTGGACATATTTAGAGATATTGAGATCCCAATGAACCTCAAGAACCGCCATCGCAATGACTATGGTTATCATCTCGAGTACAGAACCAGATGGAGTGACAATGATATGTAAGCTTGCCGCAATTGTAGAATTATGCAACGTTCATTCGATATAGGTACGATCATATGAACAATAGCGTCTACTTTCATCTGTTCGACTCTATCATAAATGCCTTCCTGATTGATCATTGTGGCCGAGACCCGTCTTCCTCGAAGCAAATTGGACTTGTCGTTTCATCTCACTGCGATTTCTACGGCCCAGTCAGTTTCCCAGGAATCGTAGACTTAGGCTTGCGAGTCAACAATCTAGGCAAGTCGAGCGTCACCTACGAGGTCGCGGTGTTCGAACGTGGCTGCAAGGAAGTGCGCGCTGCTGGCGGATATACTCACGTCTTTGTGGACAGGACGAGTAATAGACCCGCGCCTGAAGGCATGTCGGATGAAATTCGTCAAGGACTAAGCGCGATACTTGTAAAAGACGCGGCTAAGCTCTAGGCATACTCTTGTCTTATATCAAAGATCTAGAATTTGATCGTGTCTGGCGAGGCCCACTTTATATTCAGGGCAATTTCCCAGCAGGGACAGAAATTATTGGCAAGATGGAAGCCTTAAAGCAAGCTGTCCATACTACTCCCATTATTGATCATCATGCGCACAATCTCCTGAAAGCATCAAGACTACAGAGCTATGACATCCTTTCTATTACTAGTGAGGCGCAAGGCGAAGCACTACTACACTCAACATCGACCCTAGCGCATCTTCGCGCAGTCAAGCAGCTTTCAGGTATCCTTCATTGTCAGCCCAACTGGCAAGACGTAAAGGAAGCACTCAAATTGAAGCACCAAAGGTATGAAGCGTGGGCGATCGAATGCTTCAAGGGGATCGAAACAGTCTTGGTCGATGACGGGTTAGGATCTGACCCCACAGAGGTGCATTCATATGCCTGGCATAGTCAGCTCACCCGGTCAAACTGCAAGAGGATTCTCAGGATTGAGAAAGTCGCCGAAGACTTCATCCAGCATCAAATGCAACAAGAGATTGCAGATGATAGTTTCGAACAAGTCTATCGATCTTTCCGGTCAACAATAGAGGACGCGATTGCAGATCCTGAAGTTGCAGGCTTCAAATCCGTCATTTGCTACCGGACGGGGCTTGCGATCAAGCGACTGGACCCAAAATCCGATTTTCAAGCTGCAAAGACTGCCTTCTCCGGCGCAACGAAAGCCACGCCTCCGGGCGTTCGCTTTCGCCTCAAGGACAAAGATCTCAATCCTTACTTCTTACATCTTACAGCCTGGCTTCTCAAACAGAACAAGAGTCAGAAACCCTTGCAATTTCATACGGGGCTTGGCGACAACGACATAAACCTACATTTATCCAATCCAGCTCATCTGCAGCCATTTATCGAAACCTTTCCAGAGGTGAACATTGTTCTCTTGCATGGCAGCTACCCATTTACTACAGAGGCTGGGTATTTGGCATCTGTCTACAAAAACACCTACTTAGACATCGGTGAGGTCTTTCCATTCTTGAGTCAAGACGGACAGGAACGTGTACTCAGACAATCGCTTGACCTTTGCCCGTCCGAGAAGCTGCTTTGGAGCACAGATGGTCATTTGTTCCCCGAGACATACCTACTAGCTGTCATTCAATATCAGGAGGCATTATACGCAGTACTGAAGGAATATGTAAAGCGAGGTGCACTTTCCGTGGAACAGGCTGTCAAGATCGTTGAGGATCTTTCCTTCAATACTGCGAACCGGCTGTATGCGTTAGGTCTTGACCTCAATGTCAACGTGAGACCCTTGAATCCCAGAAAGGAGCCGACAAGGGCTAACTCCACAAGACATAATGGTACTTGGGCGTCTCCAACCAGGTCGCTTTCTGGCAAAGAGAATGGATTTGCGAGAGACCACAACGCTTGGGCATCGCCTACGAGATACATGTCCGTCCGCGACACTGGGGTCACCAGAGAAAACGCAGCCTGGGTGTCGAAGGTTACCAAATTCGATCAATTCGTGAAACAGACCACATCTGTTAAGTTCGTTCGTCTGCAATGGCTAGATTACACTGCAACTCTCCGAGTCCGCATCCTACCAATCAATCAAGCACTTAAGCTATTCAAGCAGCCCAAATTCATTGGTGCCACCAAAGCCGTTCTCGGACTTCTCCAAAATGATCAGATATGTAACGGCTTCATACCAATCGGTGAGTACGATCTGGTACCAGATTTTGACGGCATCCGCCTCTCTTCGAAACCTCACTATGCCACCGTCCAGTGTGAGTTCCGCGAAAAGAGCGGCGAACCGCTAAGTATATGCCCACGGACCGCTCTTCGACACCAGGTTGAGAAAGGGCTAGATAACGGCGTCTCCTTCAAGGTAGGCTTCGAGATCGAAGTCGTGTTCATGCCGCGCTCACTCCCAGGCGACCACTTTGTTTACCATGATGAAAGCATCACAGAAGGCCACTGCTGGTCATCGGCCAGCGCACTGCGCGAAGACAGGGTCATGGATCTAGTCGACACCATTGTGACAAAGCTGGATGCGTCAGGTATCGAGCTGCTACAGTTCCATGCCGAGAGTGCACCCGGTCAATTCGAATTCGCACTTGGTCCACTCCCACCACTTGAAGCTGTAGATACGCTAATCGCAGCCCGTGACATTATCTCCACAGTCACCGCCAACTACAAGGAGGGCTACTACCACGCAACGCTCTATCCCAAGCCATTCAAAATGACTCCTGGGAACGGTGCTCATATCCACATCTCAATGGAGCCAGCGCATAAATGGGAACATTTCATCGCCGGCGTCCTGCGCAATCTACGCGCCATGAGCGCTTTGCTGTACGCCAATGAAGCGAGCTATGAGCGCGTCGTCGATGGTGCATGGGCCGGCAGCACCTGGATAGCCTGGGGTCAGCAAAACCGGGAGACTCCATTGCGGCAGATTGAAGGGTCGCATTTTGAGATCAAATGCACAGACGGCCTGGCGAATCCATACCTGGTGTTAGCGGCATTCATTGGGACAGGCTTGGATGCCGTGCTGGAAAGAACGCCTTTGACAATGGACCCATGTCGAGATGATCCAGCAGCGTTGTCCCTGAATCGTCGGGAAGAGCTGGGTATTAGCGAGCAATTTCCAAATGGGATCGTCAATGCTTTGATGGCCTTCGAGAGTAGTATTAAGTTGAGAAGCGTGCTGGGTGATTCCATAGTGCAGACGTATGTCACGGTTAAGGTGGCTGAGCATGAGATGCTGCAGCAGATGGAGCCGGATAGGAGGCGGAATTGGTTGATTGAGCGATACTGATGGCCTTGATACGTACTGCATTCAACAGATTTCAAGTCTCTCATCTTGCTTTTTTTTCTTCCGCAACGATCTGAGCCATTCGTGACCGTGCAACAACTTTGATTTGAGTACACGTCTCATGGAGTCGATTGATAAAGTGTACATTCTTGTCGCCATCGGCTTCGAGGCTGCCTTCTCCAGTTCCTCTTTCGATGGTTCGAAGCGCTTCCAAAATCTCAGGACAGATATTCTAAGATTTTGGTTGAATGCGAGGGAGAGCGCCACAGTAATCACAACAAGTGAAACAGTGATCGTGTAGGCCAGCATTGTCTTCGCTATTGCGTCAGTCCTTTTGCGATAATCTATCAGCAGTCGCACCAGATCGTCAAGGGTCTGAGAGCCCCTCTTCCCCATTTGTCTCAATTTGTTGATTTCAGTATATGCAGCGCAAATCTCTTCGATCAATTTTAGCTGCTTAGCAAGTAGCTCATCAAAAATTGACAGCTCATCCCTTACATCTTCAAGTTCGACAAGCGCTAGTTCTATGGTGCGTAATTCTTCAATAGCTTGTAGGTCGTCGCCCTCACCAGGCCCAATAACTAGGATTCTTCTAAGTCGATCGTCATCACTGAAGTCAAGGTACATCTGAGTCTTCTTCTCTGTCCATTTCCGGATAGACTCATCATAAATGGCAAAAACGTCAAACTCAGCTGCCGGGGACTGTGTCAGAAGCGTCTGTATTGTATCGGCTAAGATGCGTGCTGCATGATCAAAGACGTCCGTTCGCTCCGACAATTGGTATGTGAAATTCAAGGTCATATGTATGTATACATCGAAGTTATCGCTGGCTCGTGTAAGAGACTTTGGAGTACAACATGTCACAATATGTTCGCGATCCACGACAAACAGCCAGAGCTGCTCTACCATAAGTACACTACCGCTCTTTGTGTCTGGCTGGTAGGTGTGCTTATAAAGTACTTGGTTTTTGTCGCGATCACCGTGGCCAGCTGCACCAGGATAGCTGGAGTTGAAGAGGGTTCGACGTGGTTGCATGTCCTGTGTGTCGCACCACAGTATCTTCTCCTCAAGGTCATAGCTATGGAACACCCTGCGATCGACTGGCTCTACTGGACACCCGCTATCAAGTTGTTCCCTCACTGTTGTACGTCTTTTCATAGTATTGTAATCATCCCAATGCAGATAGGGTATGCAAATTGCCATTTGAAAATCATTTGTAGGGCTAGGCCGATGGAACGGCGGAATTGATTCATCAACCTCTTGCCAAGGCCAAAGTACGGTCAATGAAGGCTTTGGGTGTTGAAAAAGAGAGCGTAGATCAATCGGGTCACGCCAGTCGTTAGTAAGTTTAACTGTGAGGCGCGCTAAGTTTTTCTCATCACAGAGGCGTTTACAGACTGCATGAAGCCAGCGAACATTGTTAGACGGAATATGAATCCTTGTTAAGGGGGCTTTATGTTGTGCAATGTGCAGTTGTGGATGGGCGGGAACGAAGCTTGCTTCTGACCTTGTGTGCGCGTCTCCCAGTTCCGGTATGTCGCTGCCGTATGTCTCGAGACATGTACGTGGCCCCTTGCTGAAGACCTCCTCTAGGCAAGGGAAAGCGCCACTCACCACATGAAGCTTGGAGGCACCCATGACACGATGGCTTTCCGTTGGTTCAATATAGCCAACATGAAAAATGCCTGCAGTGATCCTCTTCAATACGTCTTGCCTTAGGTGTTTCAGAGTCATTTTCCCCTTTGATGTGTCAAATGTTTCCACAGAGCCCCTCAAGAATGAAATGAACCGATCCCTCAAGCTACATTGCACGTTTCCCTCGTTCCCAAACCCTGGACATGCGCCGTGGGTAGCGAGCAAATGCTGATCGAGTACATCTTCTACCGGCATACCGAACTTCTCGAATGCGCTCTCATCGTCGCTAACAACTAATTCGCGTGCAGTTTCTGGCGGTGCTGGATTCCTCTCTATTCTTCGTGTACATAGCGTAGACTCTAATTGTTCATGAAAGTTCGCGACCTGGGTTGCAATAGCACTCCGCAGGAAAACTTGATGCATATCCCTCAAATATGCTGTTCCAGGCTCCAACTTTTGCCTAATGTGCTTCGGCAAACCGTGATTCATCATCAATTCTTGCTGTATTGTAGACACATACTCATCCTTACACACTATCTTCGATCCGCGGTGAGGAGTGCAGAAGAAGGCTACGTGTATGCAAGCCTTTTTAAGAGAGTTGTCTTCCAAGTGAACATTAAGGGCATGCTTAACGACGAGTCCTCCTGTACTATGGCATATGAATATGAGGGTGTGGCCGGTTGTCTTTCATTCATGAGCCATTCTTCATCATATCTGCGTCTCACAAGAGACATTATGAACGTACATTGGTCGTGACTCGGTGACCTGCAACAGTTCTTGCTAGCCTTTTGGCCCACTCATCAAAGCCATATTGTCCCATGGTCTTTTCAGACGTATCGTGCAACCCAGGATCCGAGATCAGTTTTCCATTCTTGAACTTCTTGACCCCAGAGCGCTCTTTTGCGTCGTAATGATCGTATAGATAGGTTTGCACTGTGGGTCCCAAGGCTTTTGAAATGACAATGTCCAGGCGATCGTTTGCGGTTGCTGTTTGCAGCCAGCAGGCTCGATGGTGTGCCCCAATAGCGGGGACGAAGACGATGCTGCAAATCATCAGCTAAGCATGGGCAATTTAGGGGGGGAGAAAAGCGTACTCAACGATGGCAAAAGGGTGGAAAGGTCTGCATTTTTCGAGCGACATAGCCACAGGATTAGAATGGCCGACGGTTGTTGTGCGTTTCTGGTGAGGATAAGTATCTCAGACTTTCATAAAAGTTTTCACGCCCCGTCATCAATGATGAGTGATCCGGTACAGAATATGGTCGAAGATGCAGACAGACCCCTCGGGCAGCTGCTACAGCTCTTTATCGTGACTATGCGAGGTCTTCCGATCCCACATATCGACTTCAAAATGAGGAGGCTGAAGAGGCTAAGCGCACTGTGATTTTGACACATTTTCGTCTCGTGCATCCTGTGCATGGGGTAATGTGTGAGCCGACCGCTTCGTTTGCTGACCTTAGGGAGCGGGGTTTGATGTCTTGCTATGGTAGACGTTCGATATGCATCTACAGTGATGAGTTAGTGATTATAAAACGCCATTTCCAAGATCAAAGGTTCATCTCTATAAATCCAAAGCTTCAAAAAACTGGATGATGAACAATGTACGATGGTCAGTGGTAGTCTGAAAATACAAATCAGTACTCGGCTGAGTGTTGGTCTAACTGCTTCAGGTTCCAGGGTCTCCTTCTCATTTGTCATATCATTCGTCATATAAGCCTTCGTATAACCCCTTACTGTTTCTACTTCGGTGTTCAAGATTTTCTGGCGATTTGCAAGGACCTCTATCGTACTTGGAAGCGAAACAATCTATCTCTGGCTGTTCCGTGTTTTAAAAGGCAGAAAGAAGTCGTAGTTAGCCTCGGAAGCTTGTCAAAACCTGAGCAAAAGTTTGAGAAGTGACTCATCCACGCATGAAATATCAATCAGCGGTACGTCTACGCATGATGTCATAGACTTGAACACTCTTTATGCGGAGAAGCAATAACCCCGACCAACAGTTGAGCAGTCTTCCAAAGGGTATTGAGGGAATGATTTTTTATTGCAGGCTTGTGGGAAAAATGATTTGCACACCTATCGCAGTTCTGATTATGATCGCATCGCGATGTCAACCGTTCACTTCTCTTAGTATGTATTTAAGATCTCTTGCCCGACCTTAGAACTCGTTCCTCATGAGATCACAAGTAGCATTATACTACACGCTTCATGGATGTTTTTTCAGAGTTAACGATCACGGGTCCCGGTGCACCCTCCGTCCATCAATAACCCTATACCAACCCCATCGACCATTCTCAACCTGCTTCCATGGACAAGTTACGAACTTCGTATAGATAGTTGTGTTG